>MU223055.1:1272273-1314729 GCA_018584345.1 Thuja plicata | reverse complement strand
ACGAATCAGGTAACTTCCTTTATAAACAGAAGTGGGCTAGTAAACTTTTTAATATGACCCCTCCATATTAGTGCAACATGGTCTGGACTTGGGGGAGAGTGCACAAAGTGCACTCAGGCCATAAAACTCTTGTCAATCAAACCAGATTCCTAACCCTTTCCAATCAACATCATTGAGAAATATTTAGTTTGCAAGTTCAATTCCAACACAATTTACTGCTAGATTTCCAGCCCACCGTCTTGAAGAAGCCGCATAAATTTTACAATATGTCATGATCTCGACAATAATTTTAATTTTTCCTCATAGCAATGTTTAGTTTCTGAAATTGATTTTCAAATATAGTAAATCTTATTCACTATAAACATACTGAATAAACAATTACCAATAGCTTTTATTAAACTAAACGCAGTTTGACCTATCAATTTGTGTTCTACCTATAAGACGTCTACAACAAGGAAATGTATTTCTCGGCAATCTATCTACACCAGAGGTGTACATATCCCAATGAAAGTGACACTGATAATTAATGGAAGATGATGTATTGTTTTCCACCTAATTACTCACATGCTTGATTGTCAAACTAAAAATACTTTATTAAAAAACAAAAAATTTAAAGTTTGTGCTCCTGCAATAACCTCCAAAGTAATAAAGCTGTATATATATATATATAAAGTGTTGATAAAAACGACCTGCAACTGTGAGAGCGAAGGCAAATCTAACATGGTCAGATCTTATCAGAAGAGCACTTATGACAGGATAGTAAACGTGTATAAGGGAGACGAGTCGTACCTAAATGTATTTCAATGGTTGTGACAATGTATTTCAATGGTTGTGAGAGTAGTTGTTCATTTATAATTTATGCTTGTTAATTTAATATTTATAATTCTTGATTTAATGTTCAATATTTTTCACAGCATTTACTAATAGTTGGGTTGTTATTGCTTATGATGACTACCCATAATTGAATAAAATATCTCTTTAAATTTAAAAAGCAATCAATCATGTGATGCCTCATTGATGACTACACATAATTGAATGAAGTGTCTCCTTAATTCTATAAAGCAACCAATCATGTGATGCCACATCAGCTGATGACTACCCATAATTGATGAAATGTCTCCTTAATTCTAAAACCAACCAATCATGTGATGCCACAACAGCCGTTGGTCTCACTTTTTTTTGCGCTCTTTTGGATAGTTCGACAAAAAACATGTTGATGTGGCATCATATTTGATGATGTGGCCCTAAAACCTTAGCTATAAGTAGGGGACTTGCCAAATAAGCTGCTGTAAAAAATTAAGTGTCATTTGAATTTTCCATATAAGATTTTGAGAGATAAGAAGTTAGATTGTACAACTACTAGATCCTCTCCCCATACATGCAATCTATATAAAATGGATGGCCTTCCTTCAGAATCGTAGACCACAGAGATGGTGAATTTAAGAGGAAAAAGTCATCAAAATTTTCAAAGGTAGCAGATGGCGTCTTTGACTAAGTATAAATTTGTGGTCCTGAAAGTGATTGAAAGAATGACAAAAACGCGTGGCAGAGTGGATTTGGAGAGAGAAAGAAAATAAACAAAAAGGGAAAACTAGACGACGTTGAGAGCCCATTTTGTGCATCATTTTCCTCTCTTTTCAAATTTTAAACAAGTTCTGAAAAAGAAGAGAGGAAGAAAATAAAGCTACGAATTTTAAGATTAAAGTGATGATTGATAAACAACTGTGGACAAGTCTTTTAATGTGATTGAAAGTCGCAAAGGTCGGCGAACGGCATAATTTCTCCCTCAATCTCGAGCACTTCAGTTCATCTTTTCCAAGATCTTTTTTATTTTTTGTGAAAATAAGAGTTCGTGAACAGTCTATTCTGTACTGCAAGTCTATATTCGCTTATTCTGTACTACAATTCTATTATTCTGACGTCTTCTCTTCGTCATCGTTTCAGATTTTACGAGGAAATGGCTTTCATGGCTTCCATGACTTCTTTCTCACTTCTCTCAAACAGGTTTTTAGACGGTTACTGTATAAATTTTTTATACTCCAACAATGTTTCGATGATTTTTCAATAGCTGTTTAAACGATTTAGCATCGTATAATTTCTGAAAGCTGTATAAATTGTGTACGAATCTTGCATATCATAGACTATGATTATATAGAAGAAATTAGCACTTGGGCGGACCTAACGGACGTAATTTACGGGATGTTTGTTTTTGAAAGGAATTAAGTGTAATGGAGTATTCTGTAGTATATTATATCTATTAATTATATATAGGGACTCGTTTTTATAAAAAAAATTATATATGACTTAAACTTGATAAGAAATTATTAAATATCATCTTAGTCCTATCAGACTACATTTAATACTCTGATTGGATTTCATAGAAGAAGCTATTAAAACTTATGTTCCTGGACTCCTCGTAGTCAATATTATATTTTATTAGGATCTTTGTAGAATTTGATAGGTAGTTGTAGTGTGGATGAGGTCTATTGCACATCATTCTACATGTTATAAAGAACTAATTCAAGTTCTTATTTGACTGTTAAATTTAAGCTGTTATATGTCTTTATGAAAAATTTCTTTATGGAAAATGATTAATAAATTAGAATATTTTTCTATTTTAGTAAAGAAGTTATTGTTTCAAAATTAAATAATAAATTTTGAAACAAAGGGTTGCAGCAGCTGCTAATTCATGAATTTTTCTACACAAGCACCTACAAGGTCAAATAGTAAATGAAGGGCACCTTGGAAAAATAGAGCCAGAAGAAAGATTTTCTATATTTGAATAAACAATGCACAATGAAATTGTGTTATAAAAAGAAAGAGCCCTAAAATTGGAGAAAAGAACCAAAAAGAAAGCTAAAGCTTAACTAGAACTCAACTAAGTATAATTAGGCTTGATTAAAGTTCCATTAAATGAACTTAAGCTAAGTATGCATATGCAAACATGTGTTCAATTATACAAGAGCATGTACACAAATATGTAATGCAACAGTGTGCAAATATACATGATGCAACAAATATTTGTATGCTACAACAAATTTGCATGCCCTAACACTCTCCCTCAAGGGAAATTTAGAGACAAGAAAAATCCCTTAGTGCGTAAAAAAATAAAGAATAGGTCCCAACAATAAAAGGCACAATGAGGTACCCATGTACAAAGAAAACTTCTCACAATTGGAGGAAATGAGAAAAACGCAGTGGGAAAAAACTCATCTCTAAAAGAGAGAAAAGAGAATGAAGGACTAGAAGAAGCATCCACAAAAATGTCCTAAAAGAAAAGGAATATGAAGAACATCTACAAAGCATGAAGAGGTTGCAAATAATTGTTAAAAAATATTAGTATGGTGTTGTAATTACAAACCTCCTTTGAAACTAGGACAATGATTTGGATCAAGAAGACAACAATCTGCATGAGTGCTCCCAATTAGACTAGTCGAACAATTAACAAATGGAAACCAAAAGGAAAAAAATCTACTAGTCAAAGATATAGATGGCACATGAATCTACATGAGTGACCCCAACGATAATACTCTACCATGCAAGATTAAATTGCTAGATAAAAATATAAGTGCTAATAGTCTAACAAATTGATGAATTGAGGATAAATCACCTCAAAAAAAACTAGAATGCAAGAGTGTCTATATGGAAAAGTTTTTCTCTCATTTAAGTACAACCACTACATTTGACTAGTACATAGGAAAAAATACAAAATACATAGCTAACATCAAGGTGAAACCAGGGAAGCATTGACACCAAGAGTAGAAATCCCCTCATAATATTTTTGATTAGGTCAATAGGGATTTCGAAGGGGGCCTGAGCCCTTTTACAATGAGAGATAAGAATTCATCTCAGTAGAACAACAAACAACCAACACGACAACATAAAATAGAGCCAGAGTAGACAAAGTTTCCCAAGAAAAGCACCAAAGAGGATTTTTGAAAGGAAACCAAAACCTTCAAGGGTTTTCAAAAGGAACATAAAACCTTCAAGGATTTTCACAAGGACCCTGAGCCTTCACATCCAAACAAACAAGAAGGAAACAAACAAATGATGGAAATGAAGTCATCCTACCTTAGATTCTCTCAATAAACTAGTCGTTAGAAAGGAGGGATTCTTTCAAGGTTCCCCTAACCTTCACTCTAGGTTTTGAACCGACACCCTGGACCATCCAAATTGTATGTTGACAATTGAGAGATGACAAATTTATTTAAACTATATATCACCAAGTATTGCATGAACAACAATATGAAGTTGCAGAATGAATTGCAGGTTACTGAAAAAGGGTATGTAACCAACTCACACATTCATGGAACAAGAATCACTATTACTTAATGCAGTCATGGAGAGTCTCACTAGACAAGGGTTTGATGAAAAAAGGGCACTATAAAACCATCCATGACACTTTATAATACAGTGCATGTACAAAATAAAACACAACATAGTGTGCAAAATATCTAAAATCAAACACAAGAGTGACACTTGATCCCAATGCATCTACAAACACAGAAGTGGAAGAAAAAGAAGATCAAAATGTTTTCTTAGGGAAAAGTGTTAAAAATACATGTAGAATAGTCGAAGCGAAGTCATCCAATGCAAACAAAAGGTTTCCACAAGCCAAAACATCCCAGCAATCACCTAGAATGTGAAAACACAAACAATTAAATAAAATGTGCACATGGAAAAATATAGAAAAGGGGCATTGTAAGATGTGAGGAGATCAAACAGACCTTTTCTAATAATACAAGAAGTGCAAAATAATAGAGGAAATGACAAAACTATACTAGCTCAAAAGCAAAAATACTACATCTAACTTCAATTGGCTATAAAAGTTCTAAAATTTTATTTTAAAGAAATCACTATTATCAGTAAAGATATCTTGTTTTTGAAAAATGGATGTCATATGCAAAAGTTATGGAACCCTTGCAACTTTATTTCCACAAAATTTACAAACTAAATGAAAAAATTGACAAATAGGTAGATAGTCTTTGGGATTGAAAAAAATCACAAATCTTTAAAAAAAAATGAAAACAAAGTTATGGGCAACAAATATCCATGATCTATATGTAGCTCCACAAATCTCATTGTCCTTTTGATTTGTCACTTATCTTTTCTCCCAAATTTATTGTACAAATTATTATTAGTGGTTTGATTAAAAAAATAGAATTTAAATATCCATGTGGTCACCACCTACACAAATTGCTTGTGAAAATGAAAATTATTGAATTGATTGTAGATTAGACTTTGTTTTTGAATAATTAGGTTAATTCTATACTAAAAACTAGCATAAATATTTCTAAAGTGATTTGTGTGAGCAAATTATAAAAGAGTTTTGATTATTTGATTATTAAATTAAATAATTTATAATAAAACTAAATATATTTATTTAGTTGATAAAAAGTATGAATATATCAAAATTGATATTGAAGCTAAATAAGAACCATCAATATTGATAGCCGTAAGACATATATTTAAAAAAATTATACTTCTTTCATATAAAAATAGTAAATACAATTTCCAATAACTTCATGATATGATTGTAATTTATAGTCCAATCTTTTGACACTCAATACTTTCCATACATCTTTAATCTTTTGTAGCCCAATATTTTTTGATGATCTCATATAGTTGTCAATTATCTATTTAAACTTATAAATTTGTACTATTACAATACATATAAAAAAAAAAATTTAGAACTGTAGACAATGTGGAACAATCATTTACCTTTGAAAGAGGGTAGCTTAAATTTACGATTACAATTCAAATTAAATTTATACATATATAAATTCAATAGTGCTCACATGATTTTATAAAAATAAAATCTTTATAAAATGACATTTTTTAAACTATTTTAAAATACATTTTTTGATAGTATTTCTAAATGAAGCCTCATATGATGTAAATTTATTTTGATGATTATTTAAATGAAAACTCATATGATCTAAATTTATTTTGATGATTATAGATACTAGAAGGCATTGTAGAATTATAGAATCTAAAGATACTTTGTTGAGATGTCTTATCCTTTTTGAAGTTGTCCATTTTATATTCTTTCTTTCCTTGTCATTTTTAGTTTTCATTTTCTCTCCTTTACCATTTTGTTTCTCTCTATCAGTTAACACTTGAAAAGTTCCAATTTAACAACTTAAGAGCACTTTAAACATCCACAAAAATATAAACATAAAATGTATAGGAACATCGAGACAGAGAAAACCATATTTTACATTGAAACCCCAACATGCGTAAAACCATGGAGAAACTAATTTTCATGAAATATAAAAAAAAACCTATTAGGGTGACACCGGTTAAGTTAATTTGATACAAAGTCTCATTGCCATAAATTCTCATTGCAAGAAGGTTGACTCTCGGTTAGCTCACTTCCAATAAAGAGGCTCACTGCCAATAAAAGGGCTCACTCCTGGAAGATATGAAAATGAATAGAATACACCTCTAAGATCTACAGACTATTCCTCACAAACATGGATCTTCTTCACATGAATTCATAGTCACTTCACATATGCTCCACATATATGTCACACATACATTCACTTGTACATTCAAGTACTTAGTCACGGATACAAAAGGTCCTTCTTTATTTATACCAGTAGATGATCCTACGTATGTTGATCATACACCAAAATGTGTGATAACCCTAATGTATTAGCTAGAGTATAATATTTAATTCCAAGCATCAAACCTCTAGGATTATAATACCACCGCATTACATTATGAACTATAAGTCATAGATAAGATATTACAATGTTTATCACAATTGGCGATGCTGCTGGAAAGCCAAACCCAAGACCAAAAGATGGAATTGAATCCAGGGACCACCGCATGCTGTGGCTAAAGAACCAAAACAAAATGGATGATTTTCACAAGTTACTAGAAATGAAAATATATCTAAATGATCACTCTATTCTAGGAACCAATCAAGTGTCACCAGGGGTACTGGTAAGTGAAACCAGGTACATAGACTCAGTAATAATTGGAAAAGTTACCAAGTGTATAAGATATCTACATTCTAGAACACGTTCTTGTACACACCCAAAACTTCTACCAAGATTTCATCACCGATAGACCACATAATATACCAACAACTCCAAAACCTGTCACCAAACAACTGATACTGCTAGAGTGTCAGTATAGATGTTTTGACATCAATGACAATCCATATCAACACAATTATGGAAATTCTAACAATATGCCCCTTTTGTATTGATGAGAAAACTTTAGAAACAAAAAAGGTAAGAAATTATAACAATATCCCCCTCAATAGATGCATACTTATTTTGTTTCAACCAAAACTTCTCCCCTTTTATTCCATAATGGGGAAGGGCCAAAAAATGCATGAAAGAAAGGCTTCAATAGTAAAACAAATTTTTAACTTTAAAAATCTTTTTGTACCTGTCCTTCAAAATTGGAAACTCATTTTTCCACTCTGTAGTAGCTTCCTCCATGAGAGCACACAAGTTGTTATGTTGTACCATCTTATCAAATTAACCTCTCCAATTAGAATTGGGAAACTCCTACAAAAATCTTTCAGCATCAGAAGTCATGCCAACAACATGCTCCATTTTAATTTATATCACATCCTTCACAAGTTATAAGGTCTTGATCAAGTCTTCTCTCTATCTCTACTGAGATAGTTACTCAACCTTGAGCTCTCTCACTCTTTTCCTCTGCTTGACATCCTTGTCTCTGAATATGTCATATGATTTCCTAGGCTCATTGAGCTCAACCTCAATATTTTCACAGCCCCTTGAAGTTGTCCATTGTAGCAGGCCACTAAAGACAATACTAGTAAATATTAGTGATTTCTTCTAAACAAGTTCTTGTCTGACTGATAATAAGGGACAAATTTTGCATACCAGAATTACACTTCATTTCAAGCCTCCTCTCTCTACAAACCTGTAACGAACACTAAGATGCAAAAAAATCTTTTCAACCTCTGCGAGCAAGTCGCCGAGTACCATACTAGATATATTGGAGAATAAAATTCATTTTCTACTCAAATGATCAACCAATAGGCCTAACACATAGTTTTTGTTTGCTAAGGAGCATTCAGCACATAGACCACCATCTCTGTCAAATTCACCATTATTCAACATGACCATAATAACATCAAAATCAATTTCATCTAAACCTGCCAATGAGTCAACAGACTTCTCCTCTACTTTAACTTCCTCAAATACTAAGACTTCAATAAACTTCTCCTCCACTCATTTTTCACTGAACTTCATCCTCTTAGATTCATATGATGAACCTCTCATAACAACCTCCAAACTCCTCTTCTTCAAAGAGGAATCATCATCAACATGTTTTACAAGTAAAGAACCAATAACAATAGACACAAAACCAAGCTTCTCCTGAAGAGATAGAAAATATGCCTTGTATCTACATCAATCTTGTCCTCTAGTCTTTCTAGATACATGTATATCATCTTACCAATTGGAAAGTATATTTTTGACACAATATTTTCTTTGCCAGGCAAAGACCCCATGAAGTAGAACACGACGAACACAACCAATGAACCAAAACTAAAATTGTAACACTCTTGCTTTGACATTTTTTACATTTAACACATTGTCGAATAACATCTTACATACATCTATTATCACATCCTCATTCCAAATCTTACATGCCATATATACAACTACAACCAAAGTAGAACCTTCATGATTATGAAATTGAACTTTGTAAGACATGTCATAAGTAACATACCTTACAATGGGATCCTCGATTGAATTGATTGTGAATGTAGGTTTATCCCTTTCAATCATCGTAATAGCTTCCACCTCTTCATAACTTACAAATTTCTTTGTAGGGACATCTCCTTCACCACTCAAACCTATAATTTCCTTGATCACATCCTTTGTTATGGCACATGGTCTATCCAATAACAATGTTTCTTGTTGAAACCTCTCTAACATGAACATGTTGAATTTTGTGTCTCCACAACATGGGAATTCACCCCAAATATCAAGCCCTAACTTCTTTACTCCCTTCATGTCATACTTTGGCAGGCCACATACCATGTCCTTTATGCACTCTTGATTGAACATGGGTAGTAGATTTAGGAGTCATGAAAACTCTGTAAAGCTTTGTTGCTCAAATGTTCTGCGATGAATTCAAACACAACTCCAAGATATAGTGTCAAATGATTTGAAATGATCTCCTTTTAAAACCATAACTTCTTATGATTATAAAATCCTGCTCAAATTGATTATTATTGATGTTATTAATGTACTTTGTGTTTCAATCATTCACAAACTATCTTGTCATCATTGATGCATCCCTTTTTCCTTTCGTGAAAACCTAGTTGCAACCGATACCACTCTGGAATAGGGGAGGTGTAAAATTTAGAATATTTAGTACTCCCCTTAAGCCACAACTCTCTACTTAGTTATCGGTAGGACCAATACTGGCACCGGGATCTGGTACCACCGAAACCACTATACTACCATATTTATTTCTCCATTCCATATTATGTCTTTGAGATTCACTTCATTTTGCATCATGTTTATCACATCCAATGTTTGTTGGTGTCTTGTTAGATTTGCATGATTTAGCATTTTGACCTATCTATCCACACCTCAAACATTTCTCATTCATTTTTCTGGATATCAATGATTTAGATCTACATTGACTTGTTTTATGACCAAAGTTATGACACACATAACAATTTCCATTATAAATAATTTTCTCCCTTTCTTGATTAGAAACCTGACTTTTTCACTCATTCTCCTCATGACCAAATTTATGACATTTATTGCATTGTTATCTTTTAATTCTTCTCATCTAACAATCTATTACTTTATGACCAAATTTTTTGTAAATATAACAACAAGCGTTAAAAGATAAATACATTTTAGCATTCAATTGTCTCCCTAAAACCTCTTTGTAGGTGTGTTCTAATGATTACTAGTTAAATCAACTTTTTTTTTATTTTCATCAATCATTATTTCTTTTCCTTTGTTATTTTATCTTGAGCTTTCACTGAGAAAACCAATACTTCGTTTTTGTTCTTTTGGTAAGTCCATAAACGAAATGGTGTTGCTTTCAAGTGCCTTAGATTATACTTTCAATTTCATTACTTCTCATTCTATTTTTGCATTTTTATTTGTAATCTTCCTGATCATCTCCTTGAAATTTTATTTAGTTGATTTCCATTCCTCCAATGCCTTTTCTAGTTTAAATTTTTTTTATCCAGGCATTCTTTGACTTGCATCTAGATCCAAATCTGATGGAATCTTCTTTCTGAATCAAATCTACATAATTATCCCTTGAATCTTTCAAGTTTGATAGGTCTTGTTCAAGCTTGCCAATTCTTTTCTTTGACTTTTTTAACTCTAGACTAACATCTTTGGACCTTTCTTTGAATTTATTAATCTGAACTCTTAGTTTAGCAATATAGGTATTTTCTTCCATCATGTTTCCTATTGTTCTTCATTTTCTTATTTACTACCTTCAATATCACTCAACATGATTTTCCAATATTCTTCAAAGTAGAAACCTTCTCCCACTATTCAACCTTCCAATCTCTCCCTCAAGTGATTAAACTTTATCTGCAAGGGACCATGCTCTGATAGAAATTGTTGAACATGTTGAATAACTGAGGGGGGGTGAATCATTTATTCCCACAATTTAACTTTACACAAATTTCTCTTTGTTGGATAACACTTAACTAGTTCCAATAATAACTTAAGATTTGTTGGTTTAGCACATTAAACATCCACATAAAATATACATTAAATGCATAGGAACATCAAAACATAGAACACCTAATTTTACATGGAAACCCCAATATGGGTAAAACCATGGAGAAGATAATTCTCATGAAGTTTAAAAACACTTGTTAGGGTGACACTAGTTAAGGTGATTTGATACAAAGGATCACTACCATAGATACTCACTACAAGAAGGCTCACTCTTGGTTGACTCATTGTCGGTAAAGAGGTTCACTACCAATACAAGAGCTCGCTGCTAGAATATATGAAAATGAATAATCCACCTCTAAGATATACATACTATTTTGCACAAACACGAATCTCCTTTGTATGAATTCTTAGTCACTTTGCATATGGTCTACAGATATGCCACACATGCATTCACTTGTACATACAAGTAATTACTCACAAATACAAAAGGTTCTTCTTTATTTATAGTGCTATTTGATCTTAAATATGTCGTCCATACATGAAAACATGTGATGACACTGATGCATTAGCTAGAGTATTATATTTAATTTCAAGGATCAGACCTAAAACTAGGATAACAATACCAACACATTAAATTATGAACTATGGGTCACACATAAGATATTACAATATTTATCACAATTTCCGATGTCATTGGAAAGCCACAACCAAGACCAAAAGATGGAAATCTAATTATCTTCAATACAAGCGATGAACCCAGGGACCACAATATGTTGCAGCCAAAGTACAAAAACAAAATGGATGATATACACAAGTTCCCAGAAATGAAAAGATATCTAAATGATCACTCTATACTAGGAACTAATCAAGTGTTAGTAGGTGTACCAGTAAGTCAAACTGAGTACACAGACTTATTAATAATAGGAAGTATGAGATATCTATATTCTGGAACATTCACGTACACACCCAAAAATTCTTCCAAGCTGCCATCATTGATATACCACATAATATAGCAACTCCAAAACCTGTCACAAAACAACCGATACTACTAGAGTGCTAGTATAGATATTTTGACATCAATGACGATCAATGCCAACATAAGTATGCCAAGTCTAATAGGTTCTAACGTAAATTGTTTTATATTATAGGCTTTCAAATATCTCAAGCTTTCTCTGATACCATGTAGAGGTCATGAATCTAAAGAGATGAAAACAAGCACAATAATCAAAATGAGGGAAAACTTGACATTATCAATTAGTTGTAGAAGAAAAATTCTTATATTAATAGTGATTGGGTTAAATCAAAAGTTGAACCAGAAACTCAATGAGTGGTGATGTGTTTCCTCACACTTAATAAGGATGAGGTGTCAAAACATAATTGACACCTCTCTAATCAACCCCTAAATGTTGACAAATTGATGAATAAGTGTCAAGTATGCATGGGTGACTAAGCCGGATTAATAAGCCTAAGTGTAGATAAACAAAATAAATACTGTAAGAACTATTATATGAGATATTATCTAATTTCATATCAAGCATGTATTTTATTTTTTATTAGGGTAAGGTGGGTTTTTGACATGGACCTAACCCTAAAACAAAATGAAAAGGTTACCAATAGAGTAGCCATTAACTATAAAAGTGGACAAGGATGCTCATTTAATTGCAAAACAATCTCGTTAGGAAAAGTCTTTGATAGATTAATATCCTAAAGGATAAAAGTGTATGATGTATGGGAGAAATAACTAGTATCCATGTCTACCTTGAAACAACTTAGAGCATTACTAATGGACTCATAAGTTGATATAGATTTTTAAAAAAAAAAAAGCTATTAAAAGATAGGGATGTCTTAGCCAAATAGGGGAAATATCAATAGATTCATTTAACGACTTAAGGGAGGGTGTCCAAGGACAAAGAGAGAGTGGATAAGGTTCATATTTCCAATCACCCATAATAAAAATGGTGTCACGTGATATTCAAGAGAGGAAAAATAGAGTACAAATAACCCACAAGAATAAGGGTAGATCACTATCTTCTCTTGTTCCATAGGACTAGTCCAATACTCTAAGATTCATTTATGTAGGTCCACAGTGTTGGCCACAAATGGATAAACCTACAAATCAAGCCATTTCCATCAAAGAAAGAAATATTATCAACCCACTCTTGACTTATAATCATTAGAGGTATTGTGGAAGTGCAAGGGAGGCATTTCTAGGTAGTACCCAAGATTGTGGGAGGAAAAACACCTAAAATGGTAAGCAATAGGTCATTAAATGAGGCTTTAAGCATTAAGGGGTTACGCAACCCAGACACAATAACGCCAAGAGCCACGAAATCAATAGTAGAGAACCAACCAAAGATTAAGGAGAAGAGAAACTTTCCGCAAGGGAAGCCAAATGGCTAAGAGACAAATGTATGTGCACCTGTCAAGACCTTGCCATTAACAATAATAAAAATATTCATCAGAAAGATGCAAGTAGGGGAGTCATCACAACTAGGGGAACCAATTGGGAAATGAGAGAGAGAGAGAGAGAGAGAGAGAGAGAGAGAGAGAGAGAGAGAGAGAGAGAGAGAGAGAGAGAGAGAGAGAGAGAGAGAGAGAGAGAGAGAGAGAGAGAGAGAGAGAGAGATGTATGCTTAATTATCTTGTATTTTTAGGTTAACTAAAGCTACAAATTTTAAGATATTTAATCTAGTTTCTTTTTTAACTTTGAAATTATTTTATTAAGCTAGTGATATGTTGAAAATTATTTGTGTGAAGATTATATTATTACATAATTAATTAGAATATGCAAATTTATAACCATGATTATTAAAATTAACTAAATTTATAATTTGTATTATTCATTATATGAAATGTTGTATTTATTTATAAAGATTAAAAAAATATCTTAACTAAAGAATTACCTGAAAACATTAGTGAATAATAAGAATCTAACTCTAATTAATCTTTTAAATCATTAATGATTTTTTAGGTATAATAAAAATTATATAAAATGTAGGTTTATAATATAAGTTATTTTTTATGGTGTTGTTAACTTGCATTCAAAAGTACTTACTTAATTGTAGTAGGTTACTTCACTAATAAACCAAAAACCTATTCATGACTAGAATATTTTTAAAATTTAAGACTTAACAAATATATATATATATATATAAAACAAATGTCAGGCTAAACTTAGATGCTTCCTCCATGAAAACCAATGCAAAGGATAAGCATGGATTTTTATTGCAGGAGCTTATCTTGCATCTCTGTTATTTTAATTCATCCAACACACTTGAAAGGGAGTTGCGAGGGGTTTGAGATGATATGCAGAGGAATGCGGCGCAGCAAATAACCAAAGTTGAATGCATGTATTCATTTTAATAACAAAGCAAAACCAAGATATTGCTGGCGTGGAAAGATAGAACTTTCAAAAAGAATATTACATGAAATTGGCATACAGCTATAATGCACTTTGAAATTATCAGAGCACACTCAAGAACTTAAAGAAAAGTTTTGGAATTTGTTTGAGGATAATACATTAATTTGGTCTTCATCTACATTTCTTGTAGGATTGATAGAAAAGCTGACGTGTGCTTGGATTTTGTAAAGCAAGTGGAGCTAAATGTTGCAGTGAGATAGCTAGTATAAATTGTGGGTCCGCGCATATTACAAGTCAATTTGAAATTCTAATAAGCATCAACTTTTGAACCTAAACGTAATCCATTGATTGTTTTCTTGATTTTATATGTTTACTAAAGTAGAAGCTTTAATGTACAATGATAGCATTTTATTGAACTTTATCCACTTGTATGATATGCTTCTATAATTTTGAAGAGCTCATTGCAAAATGCTATTCAATATTCACGGAGAAAGAAAATAAAGCACATGGGGAAAATGGCTAGAGGATTAAATTGATGAATCAAGGTGTAGAAAACAATGATACAATGGGCCACTTATGTACGTTGGTAGCTGGATTCTTAAGTGTATTATAAAGTATTAATAGGTAATTGGGAGATTAGAAAGGATAATTTTTAGAAATTGAAAATAAGTGTGATTAAATTGATAAGGTCATTTTTTATATGGGTTGTGAATTTAATGTGTTGGTCAAGTTTGCGGTTTAAGGTGAGGAAAAAATTAATCAGAAGTGACCCAAGTCGTGTTGTGAGTAGAGATTGTAATTTAAAATAAAACAAATTGGTCTAAATCAACTTCTTAATATATACTAAATAATGAAAATTATTATAGAAGTTTGATAATTATAAGAGACTAAATGTGGTACAACGTGAATGATCAACATTTTTTTTCACAATTCTACTCCAATAAAGATCTCACATATTTGTAACTAATAGTCATATCTATTCATTCTTTACTAGTGATAAAGAGCATCTGAATGAAGTTGAGAGTGAGGATGAAGAATATCTCAATCAAGAAGGTATTAGTAATGATAATTATCAAAATAATGAGCTTGATAGTGGTGGGGAAAAGTTAGAGTATTCCTACAAACCCTTTTTATACATGAGGTCGCAATAGAAAAAATATTCTGAGGGGGTGACAATTATGGAAAAAATAGGCTATGATGGTAGTGCTTTGGGATCTAGTGGACACTGTGTTCTTTGTGTAACAGGAGTAGCCCCTAGAAAAAAACATGATGTTCAAGCCATTAGACTTGAAGTAGACGAAAATACAAAAAGGCAAAAAGTGATGGGAGGGGAAGTTCTACAACATGAACCTATTCTACAAATATAAATTTCCTAGAAGAGGCCAACAAAAATAGTTTATCCTTAGTCTCCAATAATTACAAATTTGCCAATGCTACAAGTAATAGTACTCTATCTCCATTAAAGCATTCAATTGTATCAACATGCAAGGTTTTGATTATGAAGCTAAGATGAAAAATAAAATTAAAGTTTACAAAGAAGATGTGAAGAAATCACTAGACGATATTGTTGTATATTTAGACCATGCATCAACAAGGGTATTTCCCATATATGATCCAGATAAGGAAACCATGGAGTACGTAATTCTTGTGCTAAAGTTTACATTAAACTAGTGCATCAAATGGATCCACCTAGATATGAGGTGAGCACTATCCAAATGAATTTATCTACAATAAAAAAACATGGAAGAAATCAAGGCATGAAAAAGGAAAAACTAAGTCATCTACACATCATTGCTAAAGAAAGACAGAACTAGAATTCACTTGTCTTGAATAATAGATAAGTTAAAAGAAAACCAAGAAAATGAGAAAGCTCAAAAGAAATAAATAAATAACAAGAGGGAGGATGGTGCAGGAGAACCTAGGTAGGGCTAGGAAGGAACCTAGGGCTTCTATTTTAGTTTTGGCTTGTAGTGGTTCTAGCAAAACCACTAGTGCAATAAGGGGACTAAACAAGTCCTAGTGTGAAGTGTGTGAATTTAGGAGGCCTTAATAAGTTCTTTGTGACCTTATTTTGTAAGATGGTCCACATTAGGTTAATTAGGGTTTTTTATGCCTTTTGATGTAAAAATGAACAAGAAAGGGATTTGGGGTCCTATTTTTATATGATAACACCTTATATAGGCATTTGGGTAAGATTTGTGGACTTTTGACCAAGTTTGGATAGAAAATCAAAAAAGATGTAAAAGTTGTCAATTCTGTCATTGACAACATTGACAACATTTGTTGCATAATTGAAACTTCAAGCAATTGGTTTCATAACTGTTTGAAACCATTTCCTTGGGTTTTGGTCAACTACTTAAGGACATCCTCTACCTTTTTGAAGGGTTGGCTTAATTTTGTAAGTGTGTGTACGACCTGGATAATAGCAAGAACAGTCACAGTTAGTGTTTTTCTGAGCAAATAGTGTTGTAATGGATTGAATTGAATACTGTAATCCATGGAAGTGTTAGAGTAGCTGTTTTTAATATTCTGTGTGGTGTTGGTTTTTCTTTTTGTGAGAACTTAGTTAGGATTGTAAATTATTTTGTTTTTTGTCTAGTCGCTGGTCTGAACCAAGCAATTAGTGAAGATGGAGTCATAGTCCTTTTCCCACTATGGAATCTGCACGGGCCTTTGGGAGTAGGGAGGTGAGTCCATGTACATATTATACAGTGAAGGAGGGGACCTAGAAAGCATGGGAGCAATTTTCAATGTGATGCCCTAGGCGAGCCAGAGTTGCATGGCTAGGGATCACAGTGCATTGCAAAGCTAATAAGGAAGATTGAAGGCATTGGTAGCTTCAATAAAAGCTTGGAGAGAGGTAGGATTATGTGTCTTGAAGTCCCAAAATCAATGGGAAGTTCTAGTGCATGATGTTTGATGGTGAAAACAAGGATTCTGTCAGACAGGCTTTGAAATCCCTAAAACCCTGAATTTTAGGCTTGTTTGTAGGAAGGGTTGTACGGATAGTTTGGAAGCCCAAGGGCTAGAAAATATTTAGTGTCTTGATAAAGGGTATCAGGATCCAATATTTTTTTCCAACTTGTTAAAAAATTTTGTGAGTTATTGCAGAAAAAAGAGCCTAATTAGGCCTAATTTCTTGTAGTCCTACTTGGGAAGCAATTGTCGTGTTTCTTGGAACTCGATTAGGGTTCCAATGAAAAATGTGTTTGCAGGAATTGGAAATGATCTTAGTAATGTCCTAAAAGGCCTACTTCTCAATGTGGAGTGGTTGCTGATCATCTTGGGTTAGTTTGTGAAGATAGAGCAAGAAGGGATATTGAGAGCCTAGATGGTGTTGTGAAAAGTTGTGGTTCTATTTTGGTGGTGTTCACAAGTTGAAAGGAGTAGGATCTTGAACAAAGAATCCTAAGGAGAGTAGGGTAAGAATAGATCCCTAATAGGTCAGAGGATTGACCTAAGGATACCCTAGAAGAAGATAGGGTAGAGCAAGACTTGTGTTACATCAGAGTGGTATCAGAGAAAGTTAAAGACTTGGGAAACTAGTGCATGTCTATAGCTACTGGTGAATCAGTAGGAGAGTCAATCATGGTGAAAAATGCAGAGCTAGCTAAAGAGGTGGATGAGAAAAAGGAGAAGAACATACTCCTTGAAGAATCCTTAGAAGGTATGAAAATAAGGCTAGAAGAATTTGCAAATGTAGCAGCTAGAAACAAGGAAGTGGAAAGTAGTGATAGGGGTAAAAAGGTTGCTGAAGAAGACCTTATCCCTGAACCATACCCTATCTTGAATGAAGAGCCCTTTCTAAAATCCATAAAGGCCCTAGGAGGAAAGACATTGGAGGGTATACCATTGTTTAGTGGAAAGATGGATATTGAAGCAGTGATGGATTGGATTGAAGGAATGGAGAACCATTTCAAGTGTGAAGGAGTAACACAAAAGCTCAAGGTGGCCAAAACTAGACTCAGAGGGTCAGACCTAACATGGTGGAAATACCTTCAAGATGAGAGGGTTAGATTGGGTAACCAGCCCATAGCCAATTGGAATGCAATGCTGACCAAACTAAAGGAGAATTACCTTCCTGGAGAGTATGAAATTCAACTCCATAGAAAGAGACAAAGTTTGAAGTAAAAAGACCTAGATGTGGCCTCTTATACTAAGGAATTCCAAAGGTTGTGCCTTAGATCCAAGAAGAAAGAAGAAGAGTCTATCAAGGTAGTAAGGTACTTGGGTGGTTTGAAATAGAACATCTAAGGATAAATTTCTTGTGGACACCAACTAAAGTTCAGAGGTGTCATCAATTAGCCCTCAGAGTGGAGGAAAAGAGCAAGAAGAAAGGTGACTCCAACTTCAAGAACAAAGGTAGAGGAAGAGACCAAAGGGGTCAAAGAGGAAGCTATCAAGGTAGAGGCAATGAGAAAAGGAATCAAGGTGAAAACAAATTAACAGTGTATAGTGGTGAAATCACTCCAAGAGGAGGCTATAATAAAGGCAGAGGTAGTCAAGGACCTAGCAGAGGGAGAGGATGTAGAAGTAACTCATACTTTGCAAGTAAGAAGTGTTACAACTATGGTAAACTAGGAAATACAACATATAGATGTCCTAATAAGCCTACTTCATTAAACAGTGATGAAAGAATAACATATGCCCATGAAGACACTTCAAGTGTCAAAGCTACTAAGATTGACCATCTAGATTCAAAGATGGGTGAGAACCTAATGTTTAGAAGGGTCTTGATAAGACAACGAAGTAAAGATGAACCCAAGCATAGGAGGGTTTTGTTTAAGATAAGATGCAAGATCCTTGGCAAAGTTTGTAAGGTGATAGGAGACTCTGGTTTCACTGATAATATTATCTTAGAGGAAACAATCAACAAACTCAAGTTGACCAAAGTACCCCATGTCAATCCCTATAAGGTGACAAGGCTCAACAAAGGCCAAAGTGTACTGGTGAATGAGCAAACATGGGTGGAATTCTCCATAGTAGGGTATAAGGATAAAATATTGTGTGACATCCTACCAATGGATGCTTTCCATTTGCTGTTAGGAAGGCCTTGGCAATTTGACAATGGGGCAGTATATGATGGAAAGGAGAATTCTATAACACTCAATAAAGGAGGTAGAACTTTCAAGATTCAATCTTTGCTAGAGGATGAAGATCCATAGTGGAAGACTCCTAATGTTGTGTTGAGTAGTGGAAAGGAGTTTGTGAAGGATCTCAAAAATGATGATAAAGAAGGATATGTTGTTGTGATTAGACCTAAGGAGGAAGAAAAACCAGTCTAGGAGCCATTGCCATCAGAGATACAAATATTTCTTGAGAAGTATAAAGACATAGTGAGTGATGGCACTCCTGCTACCTTACCTCCTAGAAGGGTGATAAGTCATCAGATAGACTTTGTCCTTGGGGCATCTCTTCCTAATAAGGAAGCTTATAAGCTAACCCCTGATCAAAATTTGGAAGTGGAAAGGAAGGTACAAGAACTCTTGGGTCAAGGCTTGATCAAGAAAAGCATAAGCCCATGTGCAGTCTCGGTTGTGTTGGCATCCAAGAAGGGAGGAAAATGGAGACTTTGCATAGATTCAAGGGCTATAAATAGAATCACAATAAGGTATAGGTTCCCCATACCTAGGATTGAAGATCTCATGGATTTCCTTGGAGGGGAAATGTACTGTACCAAGTTGGATTTGAAGAGTGGTTATCACCAAATCAAGGTGAAAGAAGGGGATGAATAGAAAACAACATTCAAGACCACAGATGGGATATATTAATGGCTTGTGATGCCATTTGGCCTCACAAATGCTTCAAGCACATTCATGAGGCTCATGAATGAATTGCTCAAGGACTTCACAGGGAAGTTTGTAGTGGTATATCTTGATGATATACCAATATTTAGCAAGACAAAGGAGGAGCATGTCAAGCATGTAGAGGGAGTGTTGAAAATATTGCATGAAGAGAAGCTGGCTATCAACCTTGAAAAATGTGAGTTCTTCAAGAAAAAACTAGTATACTTGGGCTTTGTAGTGTCCAAAGGGTCTTTGAAGATGGACCAAGAGAAAGTTGCAACCATCCTAAACTAGCCACTACCTACCATAGCCACTAAGGTAAGGAGTTTCCATGGCTTATCCCAGTTTTATTGGAAATTTATCTGGGAGTTTAGTGCTATTTGTGCTCCTTTACTAGATACTATCAAGGGTGGGGTCAAAGCTATGTTTAGGTGGACCTCAGAGGCAGAAAAATCTTTTGATTCGTTGAAGAAACAAGTAGCCACTCAACATATCCTACAATTGCCTAGTTTTGATAAATTGTTTACTATTGAATGTGATGCAAGTGGGATGACAGTAAGGGGTGTGTTGAGTCATGAAGGTAGGCCAGTGGCCTTATTTAGTGAGAAACTAAATGAGACTAAGAAGAAATAATCATCTTATGACTTAGAACTATATGCTTTAGTTCAGTCCCTTAGAAAATGGAGAAATTATCTATTTCCCAAATAATTTGTGGTGTTTACTGACAACCAAGCCCTTAGTTACATTAATAATAAGGATAAACTAAGAAATAGGCATTTGAAATGGATGGAGTATTTGCAAGCATTTACCTTTGCAATAAAGCAAAAGAAAGGGAAACTCAATAAGGTTGTAGATGCACTAAAAAGAAGGTTGCTAATAGTCCAAGAAGTCTAGTTGAATATAATTGGCGTTGATAGTTTCAGAGATCTCTACAAGGAAGATGAGGAGTTTGGGAAGCATACAAGTTGTGTGTTGATTTATAGAACCATTTCCATAGCAAGTTCTTAGAGTTTACTTTTCAAAATGGACTATTATTTAGGGTAACCAGTTATGTGTGCCAAGAGGCTCTATGAAAATGAATCTCATATAGGAGAAACACAATGGATCATTAAGTGTTTAGTTTGGTATGAAAAAAACTTTTGAGCTTGTGCAAAGGTTCTGCCATTGGCCAAAGTTGGTAAGAGATGTTACCAAATATGTGGAGCAATGTGTTGTATGAATGAAAGCCAAAGGAGGAATAAGTAATGTAGGTTTGTATAAGCCTTTACTAGTACCTAATAGGCCATGGGGGTGTGTGAGCATGGAATTCATAGTAGGTCTACCCAAAACCAAGCAAGGATATGACAACATTTATGTAGTGGTTGACAAATTTAGCAAGATGGGTCATTTCATACCTTGCAAGAATACTATTGATGCTAGCCACATAACCTATTTTTTCTTTAAGGAGATTGTGAGGATCCATGGTCTTCCCTTAAGTATAGTATCAAATAGGGATGTGAAGCTCATGAGCCATTTCTGGAGGACATTGTGGACTAGATTGGGTACCAATCTATCTTTTGGTTCAACCTACCACCCTCACACTAATGGAAAAATTGAGGTTGTCAATAGAGTGTTGTGTAACCTATTGAGGTGCCTAACTAAGGAGTATGGTCAGAATTGGGATGTGGTCATTCCCCAAGCAGAGTATGCATACAATGACAGTAAGAATAGAATGACAGGAAGAAGCCCATTTGAGGTAGTTTATGGGATGCACCCAAGGGGTGTGTGTGAACTTAGAGATCTTGGAGGCATGGAGTATAGGAGTGGTCATGCTGAGGACTTCACTCAAACCATGAAGGAGATCCAAGAATAGGTCAAGCAGACAATCCAAGACAGTCAACAAAAGGTGAAGGCCAAAGTTGATGAAAAGATGAATGACATTCAGTTTGAGATAGGTGACTATGTGATGGTTCATTTGAACAAATATCAGTTACAGAAGGGTTTCCCAACTAAATTTCAAATGAAGAGGGTGGGACCTTGCAAGATTCTAGCCAAATATGGGGCTAATGCATATAAAATAGACCCATCTTCTGATTTGACCATCTCTCCAGTGTTCAATGTACAAGATTTGATCCAATTCAAATGGTAGATAGTAGAGAATGGTCAAAGAAGTTAGGGGGTCAATGGTGATGTTGAGCCTACTGTATTACCTCCAATATCTTAGTTCAAAGCTAATAGAGTTCTTGACTTAAGAGTTAAGAAGACTATAAGGCACAAGGTATACATGGAACACCTAATCAAGTGGAAGCATAGGTCTAAATCAGAGGCTTCATGCATTGCATAAGAAGACTTTAAAAAGGTGGGCATCTCTGAATATTTGTTGTCCATAGGAGTGACGTAACTTTCCTTTGTGAGGGAGTATGGTGCAGGAGCACCTAGGTAGGGCTAGGAAGGAACCTAGGGCTTCTATTTTAGTTTTCCATTATATTGGTTCTAGCTAAACCACTAGTGCAATAAAAGGACTAAACAAGTCCTAGTGTGAAGTGTGTGAGTTTAGGAGGCCTTAATAGGTTCTTAGTGACCTTATTTTCTAAGATGGTTCACATTAGGTCAATTAGGGTGTTTTATCCATTTTGATGTAAAAATGAACACGCAAGGGATTTGAGGTCCTATTTTTATGTGATAACACCTTATATATGAATTTGGGTAAGATTTGTGGACTTTTGACCAAGTTTGGATAGCAAATCCAAAAAGATGTAAAAGTTGATGGAATTGAAACTTTGAGAAATTGGTTTCATAACTATCTGAAAGCATTTTTTTGGGTCTTGGTAAACTACTTAAGGCCATCCTTGACCTTTTTGAAGGGTTGGCTTAATTTTGTAAGTGTGTGTATGGACTAGATAATAGAAAGAACAGTCACAGGTAGTTTTTTTTAAGAAAATAGTGTTTTAATGGATTGAATTGAATACTGTAATCCATGGAAGTGTTAGATTAGTTGTTTTTAAGATTTTGTGTTGTGTTGGTTTTTCTTTTTGTGAGCATTTACTTAGGATTGTAAATTATTTTGTTTTTTGTCCAATCGTTGGTCTGAACCAAGCAATTGGTGAAGGTGGAGTCATAGATCCTCTTCCCACTGTCGAATCTGCATGGGCCTTTTGGATTAGGGAGGTGAGTCCATATACATATTGTACACTAAAGGAGGGGCCCTGGAAAGCATGGGAGATATTTTTAATGTGATGCCCTAGGCGAGCTAGAGTTGCATGGCTAGGGATCATAGTGCATTGCAGAGCTAATAAGGAAGATTAAGGGAATTGTTATCTTTAATCAGAGCTTGGAGAGAGGTAGGGTTATGTGTCTTGAAGTCCCAAATTCAATGGTAAGTTCTAGTGCATAAGTTTTGATGGTGAAAACAAGGATTCTATCAGTCATGCTTTGAAAGCCCTAAAACCCTAAATTTTAGGCTTGTTTGTAGGAAGGGTTGTACAGACACTCTAGAAGCCCAAGACCTAGAAAATACTTACTGTCTTGATAATGGGTATCAAGATCCAA
Source organism: Thuja plicata (assembly GCA_018584345.1). Lineage (NCBI taxonomy): Eukaryota > Viridiplantae > Streptophyta > Pinopsida > Cupressales > Cupressaceae > Thuja > Thuja plicata. Next base: position 1,291,396 of record MU223055.1, on the reverse strand, counting down.
TGTTTTTTTTCCAACTTGTTAAGAATTTTTGTGATTTATTGCAGAAAAAGAGCCTAATTAGGCCGAATTGCTTGTAGCCCTATTTGGGAAGAAATTGTTGTGTTTCTTGGAACTCGATTAGAGTTCCAATGCAAAATTTGTTTGTAGGAATTTGAAAGGATCTTAGTAACGTCCTAAAATTCCTACTTCTCTTTGTGGAGTGGTTGCTAATCATCTTGGGTCAGTTTGTGAAGTTTGTGAAGATAGAGCAAGAAGGGCTATTGAGAGCCTAGATGGTGTTGTGAAGCGTTGTGGTTCTATTTGGGTGGTGTTCACAAGTTGAAAGGACTAGGATCTTGAACAGAGAATCCTAAGGAGAGTAGGGTCAGACTAGACCCCTAATAGGTCATAAGAGTGACTTAAGGATACCCTAGAAGAAGATAGGGTAGAGAAAGACTTGTGTTACATCAGAGGATTTAGAGAATAGGGTAGAAAAATCTAGCTCTACTTCTGCAAGCGAAAATAATGAGTAGGCATAGTTGCGACTAAGTATACTCAAGCAAATGTTAGATGAAACTGCAAAGAAATTTTATAATGAAATGGCCAAATAAAAAAGATTAGAACAAAAGATGGTAGAATCCAATGCCCTAGAAAAAACCAAATTAGACGAAATGTGAGAAAGAGAACAATTAAAAAGTGGAAATGTGAAAATGAGACAGGCTATTACCAAATTGACCAAGGACCTAAAGAAATAATAAGATGAAAATAAGTCTTGTAGAAAGAGGCTCTATTATGTAAGTACACAAATAATAAGTCATACAAAAAAAAATATTTAGAGAAAATAATGAAGAGGACTAATTGTAACCACCTGGATTTGGTCTGCTCTGACTATAGACCCTATTTTCCCTAAGTGTGATCATACCCCCAATTATTTTCAGACAACTCTTTAATCGGCTGACATAATTCATTCAAATCAAATTTAATCTCCTAAGTGATCTAATCACTAAATTTTATTAATCACCTAAGCCAATCAAATCAAATCATTTTAAATCAAAATATTTCAAATCAATACATGGCTAAGGTAATTAATTTAAGAGGAATTAAATAAATCCCTATTATATCAAATCACTTGCAAAAAGCCTATCTTCTAGCCTAAATTAATCTAATTAATTGGCTATAGTCCTAATTAATTATCTAAAGCAATAAAAAGCTTAAATAATTAATATTCCTATTTTTGAATGAATATATTTAATATAATTCATTTCATTAATATTCCCCTAAACCCCAACCTAACCTACCTCAACCACCTTGACCCTAGGTTCAAACCCATCCCAACCTATTCACCCCATGCTAAATCTAATCCTAATCCTATTCTTATTCTATCCCACCTCCTAATGATGTCACATTCCTAAAAATGTGATTAGGAACTCAACCCCCTTGAGAAAGTCAACTTTCTCAAGCTTGACTCCCTCTAAATCCACTTTCTCAAGCTTGTCTCTTACGCCCTCACCATGCTTCTTAAATGCTTGTATTTAATGCATATTCCTCAATCCCATGCTTCTTTAATACCTTTGGCATTTATTCCTCTTACACCTCATTAATGGGTTTTACAACTCCATTAATGACCCCTGTCCCTCCTCTCTCTCCTCATTTCTTATATAAATAGGAGATTTTGAGCTCAAATAAGCTTGAATTTTAGATTGAAAATGTATTGTTATCCTGCTTAGATCATTTGTAAATTCATGTTGCATTTTAGCTTTAATATTAGGCATTGTTATTATCTTCATTTTTAGAGCTAATATGTATGCTTCTTTGTCATTTAGACTAGTTTGATTCAAATATTTCATGCTAGTTTGTATATGTCACTGGAAAAGGCATAATCTGAGGGCTATTATGTTGTTTTTCACACTCTTCCTAGTTAGAAAGAAATAGATCGATTTTAGTGTATTTCCATGCTTTACTAATCCCATTTTCACTAACGTAATGATCTATTGAAGTGTTGTGTCGCAGGTAACAAGTGCACTATTTCACACACACAGAATGAATTATGTCAAGTATTTTAATTGATAATTGGAAATTTCCTAAATCATTCTAAGAAGCTCAATCAATATTTTATAAACAACAAATGGGTAAACAAAATTTTCAAAAACTCTACATAGGCACTAATAGTGAGTTGGCGTCCAAATAAATTCAAAACTTTATTGATGCCTCAATAAAGGTATAAATATGATTAATAAAATGTTCTAATCTATGTTCAAAGTTGAGGAATTTTTTGCTAAGGTTGAAAAAATGTAATGAGATCTATAAGAATATTTTTTAAATCACATAGCTTTTATTAGATGATTTGTGTTGACTCAATTGGGTGGAACATTGCTAATGTTGTACCGTAAAGAAGAAGATCAGAGAGAAGATGGGGGATGATTTGGAGCATATCCCTCCAAAGGTAGATTAGGCACATGTTTTTGATGACATTAATTTATTATTACTATTCAAACAACACTTTCGGTAGGCTTACACAGAAACACAATAAAGGACAAACCGAAGATTAGATGAGAAGATCACCAAGAATGACTAAGTACAGAGAGATTGATGACACAAGGTAGTGTGTAAACTGAAAACCACAATAAAGAGAGATAAAGTGGAACCTGACAAAGGAACCCAAAAAGCAAGTTACAGTGAAGACCAATGAAACAGATATAGTGCAACTGACAGTAAAACCCAAATGACAGTCAAGCATGAACGAAAGTTGGAACCGAAAGTCAGTTGCAGCCTGCAAAAAGTGGATCTGACTTCCACATTAGATAAAGTAAGGGTATTCTATTTATAGGATATTTAATTGTTTTAAATCCATTTCTTTAGGGACAAGAAACATTAATGTAATTTTTTTAATCAGTCTAACTGATTTAAAGGACATAGACTAGGAGATCTAGGTGCAAGTTGTAAACCTGATCTTAGAGTTAACATTGTTTTTATCATAACTCAATGAAATCAATCCATCTATAAATCGATGATGTTATAATTAATTATAATATGTGTCGAAGAGAGAGGAGAAAAAAATGAGCACATCTATGGATTGAATTAAGAGTTTCAAGAACCAGAGCAGGAAAAGAAGAATTTGGTTAGCGAAATCAAGAATAGAGGAAACTGATAATCAGAGGTATTATTCAATCACAACTAAGGTGATATTATTTTTATGTGAACTACATAGGATCTGTATCAGAAATAGGAGATTGCATTTACCAGGTCAATTTGTAATTTGCTTTCATTCTAACAAGTAAAGCAAAGTATAAAAATTCCTTTCAAGAAAGGTGGATTTAATAGTCCAATATCAAATATCTTAACTGAGTGCACACTTAACAGTGTTTCTAAAAGATCCTAATAGAGTAGACTTTAATAGGTCTCCACCGATACTCCTAATAGGATAGATCATCAGAAGTGATAAAAATTGTAAGCCTTAACCGGCCCCTTCCATTCTACAGATAGTGAAGTTTTGTGGGTGCCATCCCCACCATAGTTTTACTTCCTAACAGGAGTTTTCTGTGATATCATATCTTGTGTTATGTGTCAATTATGTTCATGAATGTTTCTATGAATGATTCACATGTTTATTAATGTTATGAATTGATATAACTCACACAAAGATAGTCTAGATTAGATTGAATGGATATTCAATTGATTATAAAGGTTAATTGATTAAAGAACAAGAAAAAAATTTAGAGGTACTAATTTACCCCTCCCCTCTCAGTACTACTTCACATTAAACCTAGCAATTGCACAGCTAAGTCTCTTCTTGGAAATCTCAAAGGCTTAAGAGAAAAGATCATACAATGGAGAAGTACAAAGATGATAAGAATATTGAGAATAAAAAGATTGAGATACATATGTTGTATGAATAGTATGAAGAAGCAAGAATCAAGATGAGAGAGCTGTTGGATGAGAGGAAACAAATGGAAACTTGAAGAAATAAAAAATATTATCAAGAATAAGAAATTCCAGATTTCTTTGATTCTTCAGGATAAAATGCAAGAAAAACATTAGATACATCATAAGAAAACATCACAAATCTAGAGGAGATCAATCAACATCTGACAGAGCAAATAAAGATGCTACAAATCGGTCAAGGGACCTAGATGGTTAGAATGATTGATGTGATGAGTTTTGTTAGACAAGATGAAACCAAAAGAACACTAGCTACTGATGACAGGAGGAAGATTATAGAGAAACTACAAGAAAATGAGTTAGAAATTCAAAGACATGTTGAGCATCACCATGTATTCACAAATCAAATTATTCTTATGAGTCAAGAAGAAAACAAAATGAATGTTGAACTCATTGAAAGAATACAGATTATCGGTGAACTAAGAGAAGAAAATGAAAAACTAAAGCATGAGATTAGAATTTTAGAAAAAGCATAATGAATTTATCAGAAAGGCTAAAGAGAGAAATAAAAGAATGGATGATTTTATAGAAGGACAACAAAGAGTCAACAACAACAATGGTCTAGGCTTTACCAAAAATAGAGAATTATCAAATCAATCCAATCCAAAGAATGTCTATGAAAATCCAAGACCAAGAAAGATGACATGCAAACACTGTGGAAAGCAAGGTCACACAGAAAATATATGCAGAGGCAAAATGAAAGGTATTCCTAAATCTACTTCTTCATTCATAGGATTCTATTATAAATGTAACAAGAAAGGACATAAAGCATATGAATGGAAGTCTAAAATAGATCAACCAAAGAAGGAAACCCACATGGACAAATACTTTCCTACATGCAAGATGAATGGACACACAAGTATTGAATGCTGGAAAAAGAAAAGGCAAGCATGGAAGCCAAAAGGTCAAGAAACTCCATATAAACCGAAGAGAATCGATAATCAATATGTATGGGACTACAATACTTGGACAAAATATACATCATGTGGCAGATATGGTCACATTGTTGCAAACTATATGAGACTATGGACTAGAAAGTCTAGAGGATGGAATAACCCCGGAATGGGATGCTTACACTATCATAAAGTTGGTCATCTCAAAAAGGACTGCATAGACCAAATGATAGAAACAAGCACATACCCTAATGGAAACACCATTGAAGATATCCGGAGGGCTAGAGACAAGATGTAGATAAAATCCTCAAGCAATAATGAAGCTGGAATGAGCAATGAAAATGGTGACACCCCATCCAATGGATCTGGTGACATCACAAACCCCACCTAAGATGAACAAGTAATTATGGAACTGCATTAAATGCTAAGCTATTACTTTACATTAGTTCTGTAATATAATGAAATAATTCCAAATTAGCATAAGAAAGATGCATCATGATTATACTTGTTGAAAAAAGTGAAAACTATGTCTTCGGGCATATATACTGAAACACGTTGGTATACACTTAAAGGAAAGACTATCTACATTTACTGAGTGACGTCGGTTATAAGAAATTTTTTTAGTAATGACCGAGCCACATCGGTAAACAAGCACATGAACAAGCTGTCTATGTTACCGAAACCTATCAGTAAAGGACAAGTCAACTTTGACTACTCAGAAACATTGTAAGCATCACCAATGGTAGTAAAGCCTTCACCGACAAACTCAGTATTTAGATACCGATGAGTTGGTGAGCATTTATTACACAAGTTTTAGGGCAACGACTATAAATAGGGCATCAGAGTGATTCATTTGTCACGGCACCCAAAGAAGAGTGAGCGAAGGCGATTTTGAGAAGAAAGAAACCAAGTTGCAGAGCAATCACGACTAGACCTACAAGCATTTCAAAGTAGTTCAAAAATCATTACAAACACAATAGTAGGTTCTACAAACCGATAAATCTTTGTTTTCATGCATTTATACAGAAGCCCAAATTTCTAAAAATGGCATCAACATCACGATTCATAAAAGATAAGAAGGCAAAGAAGGATGAGTTCAAACTCATCAAGAAAAATGCATGTGAGGAACCTAATTACAATATTCATCCAGAGGTTTCCTCACAACCTGATGTTGCTGGTGCATTTTTGTGCATACAAGCTAGGGTTTTTCTGGTTGAAGACGCCTGATCCTTCGTACACTGCAAGATTGTAGAAATAGGAACATCAAAGATGGAAGAAGCTTACCAGAAGCTTTGTCACAATTATGGAGCCCTTAAGGAAGAACAAAAGCACGTTGAGGTAAAAGGGCTTACCTATTCCCTAAAGTTTCCTAAGGTCTTCAAAATTAATTGGATTCAGTTAGTGCTAAGCAGAATGCACAACAAAAAGTTAGGGTTGGATGAACCGAAGAAAATCACCTGATATGTCATCCATGCGGTCACTGGTTACCCCATAACCGATAAAGTAAAGGAACTAAAACATCCATTAAAGGCAGAGACCAAAAAGATGACTCGAGCCAAATGGTATGCCCGTGGATTGAAAGTGACAAAAATAATTGATAATGAGATTAAGTTTGGTGCATGTGTATTGGGCTACAAATTTTTCTAGGCCAGCAGATTAAACAGTATTTCATCAAGTGCTATGGACACAGCTTACAAAATTGTGAAGAAAGGTACATAGCTAAACTTATCCGAGCTACTCCTGAATTAGCTGAAGGAAAACCTAAAAAAAATCAAGAATGCAAAGTCAAATACCTGTAAGTTTGGCTCATTAATCATTTGTATTTTCTTATATTTTCAAGAAAAGTTCCCATCAGTTGGAAATGGGAAATGGGACAGCACCAAACCTGTCACCATGCAAATCAGTGTGCACATAGCTGCTCTAGGAGATAATTTTGAAACTATCATGGATGAATACTTCAATGTATTCAAAGACCGAATGCAAAAGAGGGTAAGAATCCTTGAGAAACTTATCGAGCAATATAAGGATGAGATATGCTTCAGGGTTGACACAGATCATACCTTCATCAAACATGTAGTAGCAAGGACAACATGGTTGTAACCACTAAAATATAAGATCAACATTGATCTTGCAAAAAATTAAATTGATGCCTTAATGAATGAACCATTAGACAAAAAGCAACCAAGGTTTGGCACATATGAAGAAGCAAAATAAAGAATTAAGTCAGACCTAGTTGTCAAGAAGATAGTGAAAAAGAAGGACAAAATGGTGAAGAATCTCAAGAAGATTCTATCTGTAGATGAGGAAGAAGCTTAGTAGGCTGAAGAAATTGAAGAAGATGAGGAAACCAAAGAACATGTGTCTGTCGGTAAAGATGAAGAAAAGACTAATTTAGAGGGAAAAGAACCAGACTCGCCACCTCCTCCAGCATCAAAGAGACCAAGAACTACAACTTCTTTAAGGACCAAAAGCCAAACGTCGAAAGAGTCTACTCCTTCACCTCTTAAGAAAGGAAAAGTCAGGACTTACAAAAGAAAATCCCTCCACTGAAGAGAGGACAAAACAAGAAGGGTAGAAAATTCATCAGAACGTGAGAGGATATAGAGGACACCAAGCGAGATGAAGCCTTAGAGGCAGAAAATGTCAAGGTAAAAGAACCTGACACTATTGATGACATTTGTGTTTATATTGCAAATTCTGGATCCATTACTGATCCACATATTAGGAAATGGGGGAAAAGAAATCAAGAAGATCAAAATAAAATTGAAGAAGCCATGATAGCTAAAATGTATAACTTCAAATATGTACCCATACATTTTTAAGGAAGTTATGTTCCACGGGAACTCTTGGATAGATTATCCGCTCGTTGGACATTTGCTTTGGCAAATGAGAAAGAAATCAGAGAGAGTACTTGTGTCTCTAATGGTGTTTGAAACTACAAAGGTAGAGATAAATGAAATGATGGAGAAACACAAGAAAGAATTCTCACCAAAGCTAAGGAATACAAATTTCTTGAAGGAAAGTTGAATGAACTTGAAAGGGACATTCACAATAAATGCTGAAAAATCATGAATAGACCAGTTGAGAAAGACATCCCTAAAAAACACCTTCAACAACAAGATTATGATAAGGAAAACCAAGATGATACATCCATTGAGATGGATAAAGAAGAAGATGATACATTAGGGAATAAGAATGCAATTGTGGTAAATGAAACATGGGATGATACCACAAATGACAATGTTGTGGATACCAATGTCATCGACATTACCGATGAACTAGCAAATGAAATCAATAAGGATGAAGATGTCACTGTTGTAAAAGATACAACTAATGAACATGACACAAAAATTTATGGAGCACATGTGAACATTCGATGCAAACTACCAATGTTGATACAAGCTATCAATATCATGCCAGAATCAAGTAAATCAACTGACAAGGAAACTCCAAAGGATGCATGAGAAGAAGAAAATAAAGATAACATCGATGGTCAGGAAAACATCAGAGATACTCAAGATGTAACCGACACAAACAAGGTTACAAAAGGAGATAAGGACAAAGAAGTGGAAACTCAAGACAAGAATGAGAACACCAGAACAAATGATGCAAAGGACACCAATGAAGGAGACAAGCCAAAAGATGGAACTCCTGAGAAAACTAACAAAGGTACTATCGACAATGCTAAGGTGAATGTAGAGACAACTGTAGACACCCGACGAGCTGAAATTGATTAAAAATAGCATAAATAAGCACAACAAGTCACATCATCAAGCACAACAGAAAAGGCTGAAAATTTGGCAATGGTGCTACATTCCACTGAGTAACAAAAGAAGAAGAAGAAGACAAAGAAGAAAAAGTTAGAGGTTACACTAGATTAAATAATTGAAATACCGAAGTGTGATCCTACTACACTTGATGTGGATGCACTACAAAAATATGGAGAGATATGCCAAAGGAAGGCATTACAAGAAAAGCTGAAGAAACATCATAAGGAATTAGTGGTACTAGAGACAACACGGGACATTCTACACCAAATTATGCCCGGTGTTGATATTGATCAAATCAAGCCTATAATTGATCAACTGGCTATCTTGACCGACGCCATCACCACTTAGAATATTGATGATGAGAAGGCAATTGAGGAGAGAGAATAAGTGAAGTATCAACAAAAGCTTCTAGAGAACATCAGCCAAGAAGTGGCTGAGAATAAGGTAAAGCTGTCAGAATTCATATATGAATTAGACCCCATTATATCTGAAGCTATAACCTTAATTCAAAAGATAAGAACAATAGAAAAGTTCACTCAAGAAAATAGTGACAACATAGCTAAGCTAGATACAAAGCTAGCAAACAGTGCTAGTATCTTAACCACAGATGGAGAAAATGTAGTCAACCTACATTTTGAAAAGATCATTAAAGTAAAATGGTTAAGGAAAGAGTTGTGGGAGGCAAAGACATGATTCTGAGAAGAAGTAATTGAGCTATAGGCTCAACTTTTGCCAAATCTTACACTGCTACAACAACATATTAGTTCTGCAAGGCAACTGATAACAACTCCCGAGATGTCGGTAGCAGACAAAATCTATGATATGCATGCCAAGATAACACTTGAGCAAATGGATCTAGAAAACTTGAAGGAGCAATGGGAGAAAATAATGGAAGAAATGAAGTCTTCTCATTCACACATTTTTGATAAGCTCTAAGGTAATTGACCTTTGCCCTTAATATCAAATAAAGGGGGAATTGATACTTGTACAAAATATCATTGAAAATGTTATGTACATTTAGTCAGAATGGGAAAAAGGTAGATATGTATACGTGTATTCATAAAGGGACAATGATATGAAGAAATAAAAATATATCATATGTACAAATATACTTGCATATACATAGGGGGAGCCATTAAATGACTAATGATTAGATATGTTGTATACTTAACATTTTGTTAGTATTTTTCACATATTAGTTTTTTATACTAATGTCAAAGGGGGAGATTGATGATATTAATTTGTCATTATTATTCAAGAAACACTTTTGGCAAGCTTACACCGAAACACAGTAAAGGACAAACTGAAGATCAGATGAGAAGATCACCAAGAATGACTAAGTACAGAGAGAACCGATGACACAAGGTAGTGGGTAAACTGAAAACAAAAATATAGAGAGATAAAGTGGAGCCCGACAGAGGAACCTGAAATGCAAGTTACAGTGCAAACTGATGAAATAGATATAGTGCAACCGACAGTAAAAACCAAAGGACGGTCAAGCATGACCGAAAGATAGAAATGAAAGTTAGTTGCAACCTGCAAAAAGTGGATCTGACTTCCATGTCAGATAAAGCAAGGCTATTCTATTTATAGGATATTTAATTGTTTTAAATCCATTTCTTTAGGGACAAGAAACATTGATGTAAATTTTTTAATCAGTCTAACTGATTTAAAGCACATAGAATAGGAGATCTAGGTGCAAGTTGTAAACCTAATCTTAGAGTTAACATTATTTTTATCACAACTCGATGAAATCAATCCATCTATAAATAGATGATTTTATCATTCATTAGAATATGTGTGGAAGAGAGAGGAGAAAAAAATGAGCACATCTATTGATTGAATTAAGATTTTCAAGAACCAGAGCAAAAAAAGAAGAATTTGGTTAGCAGAACCAAGAACAGAGGAAACCGATAATCAGAGGTATCATTCAGTCACAGCTAAGGTGATATTATTTTTAAGTGAACTACATAGGATCTGTATCAGCAATAGGATATTGCATTTACCTGGTCAATTTGTAATTTTTTGTCATTATAACAAGTGAAGCAAAGTGTAAAAATTCCTTTCAAGAAAGGTGGATTTAACAGTCCAATTTCAAATCTCTTAACCGAGTGCACACTTAACAATGTTGCTAAAAGCTCCTAACAGAGTAGAATTTAATAGGTCTCTATCGATACTCCTAATAGGGTAGATCATAAAAAGTGATCAAAATTGTAAGCCTTAACCAGCCCCTTCCATTCTGCAGATAGTGAAGTTTCGTGGGTGACATCCCCACCGTAGTTTTTACTTCCTAATAGGAGTTTTATGCGATATCATATCTTGTGTTATGTGTCAATTATGTTCATGTGTTTCTATGAATGATTCACATGTTTATTAATGTTATGAATTGATATAACTCACACAAAGATAGTATAGATCATATTAAATGGATATGCAATTGATTACAAAGGTTATTTGATTAAAGAACAAGAAAATGTTTTAAAGGTACTTATTCACCCCTCCCCTCTCAGTACTACTTCCCATTAAACCCAACAGTTTTGGATTATATCAAACTATCAAAATCCTTGAATGAATCTTTAATTGATACATAAAATTAAAATTTCATATTTAGCTACAAATTGTCAATAGATTCACAAGTCAGATGCAATAAATTATGACAACTTTCAACTCCACCAAATGAATAGTGGAGAATGCTACAAAATACAATAGGATGATCCAACACTGTCTATTGAATATTCCACAAGACAAAATGGGGTGAATAATCTTCATCAAATCTTAAACATTTCTATCAAAAACATTTATTAATTATCATTATCAAACTAACCATCAATGAAAGATATTTCAATGAACAAATCAAAACAAGATTTTTATGTACAACTTTAAAAACTAACTAACAGACCTCTCAGAGCTCCCGAATCTGGAAGATATATAGACTTTCGTGTTTACCATTACCTGGAAAAAACATATCTCCAAGACGCCTTCAGAAGAGAGATACTTTAATCTCCTAAGTTGACCATTTTCTCAAATCTACAAAATGCACTTGTTGAAATACATGCAAACCACTTCGGAAACACTTCTTGTAAAATTATCAAAATATGTTCTGAGTTTTAACTCCTAGTTCAAGTAGTGAATTTACATGTAAGGAAAGCATATTCACAACTGGCACCTCAAAACAACTACATTGACAAAAAGTCTGCAAAAAAAAATTCTACCTATACTGTAAATTTACATAAAACTGCTTCAGATTTGAATTCATAAACTCTACAAAAGAAACCCTTAGAGTCTGAGCCTTAGAGAATGGATTCACTCTCACACAAGGAAAATGAGTCTACCATTAACTTGTTCTAATGATCAACTGATCAATTGTCATCAATAAAGCAAAGTCAGCACTTTACAACTTTCTAAACTTAAAACATAGTAAAATTGCAGAAATTGTATTTGAAATCAGTTAGGCAAAGTGGACAACTGGATTGGCCATAGTCTAGAAATCTTCAGGAAGGTACACTTTCATGTTTGCAATTTAGGGTATAAGCCAATTAATCAAAATATTGAAATGAGCACAAATGGTGGGATCTTAAAGTAGGCTACTCAGAAATTTGCATTTTCATACTGAGGGAAAATGAATAAAATGCAAACAGAATAGCTTGGGTGAAGTTATCAACTGAGGTCATAGGGGTCTACGAATGGGAAAAGATATTCAATTTCATTCCTACAACACACTACAAAAACCCTTATGCCATGAATAACAACCAGGCATCAAATACAAGCCTCCAAAGTAGGTCATTTAGGAAAATTTGAAAACATGCAAAGTGCAGATCTGTGTAACCACCTCCAAATAACTACCTCCAAAACATGTCAAAATTGAAATCTAAAAGTTGGAACCCACTGTACTTTTTGAATGAAAGGCATTGAACCCATTCCCCAAGTGGTATATCATGAAAATCAGTAGGTCACCTTTTACAAGCACCCAAAATAAGCCTTCTTCAAAAGCTTTTTAGGGAAGCAATTCATACTTAGGGAAACTTTTTAGTGTAGTCACTCCAAGATGTACCCGGACTTTTGGACTTCCAACAGGTCACAATTAGGAATCAATAATAGTTTGAGTTGCGCATAAATATTAATGAAAACTTTTGGTTTGGGGTAACGATTGGGTTTAAACTAGGGTTAGGGAATAATTAGGATTATGGTTACGTATAGATTATGGTTAGGGTTCCTTTTTTGTACTTAGTTTAATAAGGCTTAATGTTAGGGTTTGAGTAGGTTGGAAATTAGCGATCAAAGAGGGATAGGATAAATATTCACTAGGATTTAGCTTTCAATATCTAAACTAGCTAAACAAACCACGCTCATAAACAAACCCTAATCATAAACAAAAAGCCTAATTGTAGTGTTCTTTGAAGGTTAAAACTAGGAATCAATAATAGTTTGAGTTACACATAAATATTTATGACAAATTTTGGTTTGGGGTAATGATTGGGTTTGAAATAGGGCTAGTGATTACTTAGGATTATATTTATGTATCAATCATGGTTAGGGAACTTCATTTTTTGTACTTGGTTTAGTAAGGCTCCATGTTAGGGTTTTAGTAGTTTAGAAATTGGAGATCAAAGAGGGACATGATACAAATTCGCTAGGAGTTAGCTTTCAATATGTAAACTATATAAACAAACCCTTCTCATAAATGAACCCTAATAAAAATGAGGCATAATTATATATAAATACATGTAATCATAGTATCCTTTGAAGGTTACAATTATGAATCAATAATAGTTTGAGTTAGGAATAGTTTTTTATGACAAATTTTGAGTTGAGGTAATGATTCGGTTTCAATTAGGGTTAGGGATTAATTATGGCATGATTAATCAATTATAATTTTTGTAGGATCAGTTAGAATTATATTTTAACTTTGTTTAGGTATACATAGTATCAATTAGGCTTAGGTTCAATTAGGTTTACCTGAATTAATTTTATGATTCATTATGAACCCTACTCGTGTAAGCACATCTCCTAATACAAATATCATTTTCTAATGTCTTCCTCATGTTTTTTGATGTTTTTCATCTTTCTAATATTTTTGGCTTTTGGTTTTTGTAGTTTTTGGTTTTGGATTTTTGTACTTTTTGGTTTTCTTTTTTTTTCTTGCTTTTGCTTTTTGTAGTTTTGTAATGTTTTGTATTTTTTTTTGTTTTCTAATGTTTTTGATAAGAATAAAAACTAACTAATACAGACACAATATCTATTTTCCTAAATACAATTGAAAATTTACAATAACAACTAACTAAATTATAATAAAAATAAAAAAATTAAATAAAATAGATTAAAACTAATAAAAGCACCTAAAAAAAACATTAAAAAGTCAAGAAAATTTTTAGAAACCTCACTTACCATTTTTGAGCCAAAGATTGTCCTAGCCTATCTCTCCTCCAATAATTCTGGAAGACACTATAGTGCAAATGAGTGGCTTAAAGTTGTTTTGAATTATATAGTTTTTGTGTGTTTTGGGAAGAACTTTTTTGGTCGGAAGTGGTTCAGCTAGACCATTTTTGGCAAAAACTATTTTTCCAAGTTGACGCCACGTGGTGCCACTTGTCTGCCACATGTGCTTGGCTTAACCACGTTTGGTCGAAATTGTTTCATATTAAACCACTTTCAGCCTGAATTGCCCAGTTATCCTAAAGTGTGACATAAGCTTTTATTTTTACCTTATGAGGCAATTGGTTTCTATAGAGACATATGCTTTAAAATATACCATGAAGAAATTCTATTTCTTCCTTCTACAAGTGGTATTCCAAGGTATCCTCCATTTCAATTCAAGAAAAGGATTTGAAGTAATCACAATCAAGTTGAATGAATATTATATGCCTATTGAGTCCTAGTGGTTTTAGGATTTAGAGGGGTTCATAAAGAGTGTATATCTAGGTGCTAACCCACATCAAGTGGAACCCTTAGAATATTGGATAAGGATGTTGTGTATTATGAAGATGTGTTGAAGGTTAGGGAGAGGTTGTACAAAATCTAATATGTATAGAAATTGTGTAGGAGAACCTAGGGTTAAAATCCCTTCTTTTGTTGTGTTTTTTTGTGTTTCATTTGAGATGGTTAATGAGATTAGGGAAGTTTAGGATGATTTTGAAGTTGTATAGGAATGTTAAGTTTGTTTTTGAAAGGCTTTTTATCCATTTACCCTTTGTAATGTCCTGGAGGACAATTTGGGTCAAAATGTGGATTAGGAATTATATATGCTCAAGAGGTAATTTTGAGGTTTTTTTCAGTCTTAGTGTTTGAGTTTAGACCCTTTTAATCCATCCCTGAGAGTCAAAACTTGAAAAAGAAAAAGTTGCAAAAAAGATGAAAAGTTGCTCAAAGCAACATTTGCAACTTTTGAAAGTTACTTGACAACTTTGCAAGAAAAGTTCATTTTTTCCAAAAGAAAGTTATTAATCAGTTGGAGTGGTTGATTTGGTTAGAGAAGGAATATTTAAGAACTTCCATGGAGATATTTCAAGGTTGGATGTCATTTTGGTTAGATTTTCACTCATTTTAAAGTTGTTGATTTACACTGTAACAACATTTGAGAGTATTTAAATTTATTAGACTTGTAAATGGATTAGATTATTTGTCTTTCAATTGTAATTATCTTCTCATGAGTGTTACTTAACTTTGTGTGGAGTGATTTTGTCAAATAGGTTTTATTGTGTAGTTCATTTGTAAATTTTCTTGAAGTTGGAGTTCTCTGGTCCAATTCTGGATTGTACATAGAAAATGCCTCCTCATGGTTCTTAAATCCATGTCATGTAAAATGGGCTTGGATAGAACTAAAGAGGGGTCAGTTTATATACATTTTATTTTGGTTTTGTTAACAAAGGATTTAGGGTTGATTATTGGGCTCTTTCCCTAGACAACCTTGGCTATAGCCCGGCTAGGGAAATAGAGTAACATAGAGCCATAATATGTAGGGTTGGATTGAAGGAAGTAATCAAATGGTTGGACGTTGGTGAATGGAAGGCAATATGACCTTTTGTGCAATGGTGGAAACTGGTGTATTTATTTCATCAGAGTGTGAGGAAAAATACAATGAATGGACCAAATGGCCTTATTTTTAAGTAGGGTAAAAGCACAAAAGACTGTCACCCTTTTACAAAGGAAAAGGTTAACAACACCAAAAATGTAAAACCTCAAGGGCATAAAAGTCACATTTCTGTTGAGAATTTGAAGATCGTGTAAACTGATCAAATGTGTGAAATAGGATTCATTTTATGCGTATAATTATTTTGAAAAAAATTTGAACAAAAATTAATATATTATTTGAATTTTTTAGGTCTATTTTTCAGTTCCCGAAAGATACTGCAAATCAAGGAGTTTACTTCCTACCAAATCATTATAATTAAAACACTATTTTACTTCCAATTTTATAATATATTTTAGATGACATGTATAGCTAGTGTAGAATAAAATAAAGAAGTGTTTTTGATCTATAGTTTATCTGTTATAAGTTTTCAAAGTCGAACTTACCTGAAATCAATAGTTTTTGTCTCCCACCACTTTTCCCCTGTCAAAACTATACCAAAAAGCAAATACATTACATATTATTGAAGATGAATCTCTTCTCTAGTGTTGTCTATGATTTTAAAAAATTTCTGAATTGATTTAGCATTTTTTATATTCACCGAATCAACAACCTCTTAAAGCTTTATATACCTACATGTAGTTTTTAGCAAATTTGTTCAATGCTTTGTAGTTGAAACAATATAAAATTTATATGTAAAGAACCATCATTCCAAGATCTATAAAAGGGTACTTTTAGTTCTTTTACATTTTCTCTTTTGAGCAAAGAATGAAATAGAAAAAGTGCAAACTTCTGTCTTTTTTTATATTTTTCAAGGTTTGGCTGCCAACATGGCATGCCACCTAGGAAGACTCAGCTGAGTCAGACTCGGCCTAGTTAGACTTGGATGAGTCCTACTTGCCCTCGTATTGTCTTTCTCAATTTTCTAATAGGCCACATAGGCGCTATTCGATGACCTGTGGCACCTACATGGACTCGGTTATGTTAAACTATGTCGCGTCTGACTAGGCTGAGTCCATTGAGTTAGCTTAAAAGGTGACATTTTATTGTGCTTTTACCTAGGATAGTATCCCTAATAGCATTAAGGGGTTGTGCAGATGGGTTGGAACAACCACACCTCAAAAGTTTTTGTATCTTTAAAAAGGGTAATCAGATCCAAGATTAGGTATGGGGGTCCAAAGTAATGTTTTTGAGTTAATCCAGTTTATGTATCTGGTTAGGGCTACAAGAAGTAATTAGGCTTATTCCAAAATTCTAGGAGCTCTATGAATAAATGATTGAAGAATGGTTTCAAGTCTTCAAGATATTTGTCAAATAACCAAATATTATGTGAACTAAACCTTGCAAATCACTTTGTGAGTGTTGGTTTAGGTTTGTGGAATCTACTCTTGTAGGTTCAGTGTGTACTGAAAGAACTTATTGATAAGGTGGATCTTGGTTGGAAGGGTAGTGTTCTTTGTCACTTTCCCTTAAGATTGGGGTTTTTGGAATCCCTAATAGGTATAGGAAAGGGGCCTTAGATGCGATTCAAGCTAACGCTAGATAGAGAAGATCAACCCTATTAGATTGGTATCAGAGCCTAAAGATCGGGCTTGTGAAGTGTGGATGTTGTATTTTCCATAATGAGTAGATTCATCCAGAATGAAGACTAATGTTGATTTAGAAAAAATATGTGGAAGAGAAGAGAGAGGAGAATAGACTCCTAAAAGAATAATTTCTAGAGATGGAAACAAAGTTAGAGGAAGTGCAACTTTGAACAACAGCAATAAGTGAGTTGGTAAGAGAGAATTAAGAGAAAGGAAAGTTTGTGGTAGAAGAAGATGTTTTTCCATAGCCTGACCCTATACTCCAAGAAGAGCCATTTATTAAGACTCTAAAATCTATGAGTGGAAAGTCCTTGGAAGGTGTACCCTCATTTAGTGCCAAGATGGAACCATAACTAGTCATAGAGTGGATAGAGGGACTTGAAAACCACTTTGAATGTGATAGTATGACCGAGGCACAAAAGATAAGAGTGGCTAAGATAAGGTTGAGAGGGACTTGCCTTACATGGTCACATTTTTTACAAGATGAGAGGGTAAAGGAAGGAAACGGGGTATATGCACGAAGATGGGGAACCAAAAAGGTGCCAAACTTTTTTTTAGTCCCCCAAAATCCATAGGGCATACTCCCTATAGGGCACACACATTATGGATTTTATTTCCTGAGCCTAAGGTTTGAAAAATCAAAGCCAATAGGGCATGCACCCTATAGGGCGTACGACCTATTGGGTGTGTGCCCTATGTAACTATATAGTTGGAAAATGGAAGCACTTCCATTATAGACTAGTTTAGCCTTCCGAGTAAGTGGTTTTGGGGTCATTTAAAGAACCTAGAATAGGTTCCTAAGTTAGACCTGGCTTTCCCCCTATTCTGCTCCTCTTTCCACTTCCTTCCAACCTGATTTTTGCATTTTGGACTGCAGACCTGAGAACTTGGACGGACCTCAAGGTCAGGGTCGACCTTTTGGGTCTATTTCAACCTTAACCCTAAACCTAGGTCAAGGTCAACCTTGACCCTAACCTAGCTCAAGGTCAATCTCGACCTTGACCTAGGGTTCAAATCTCAGGGTCCCACAGTTTCTGGATGTCGATCTTTGCAAAAGTCATTTCCCACTTCTGGGTCGCCTGTTTCAAGTTCCAAAGCGATGATTCCTAAATTATATTTAAATTAGGTCCTCTCCTAGGGGTAAAGGCTTTAATGGTGATTTAATTATCCTATGTTGGCCTCCTTCAAAGATTGTTCCCTAGTTTCATATAAAAGAAAGTCTTTCTCTCTCATTTTCTCTAAGCATGATCAACCATCAACTAGGTGATACTAAGCATCCTTGAGCAATTGAGAAGCATTATAAAGTGAAGATCCAAGCAAGCATTCAAGAAATATTTTAAGAAAGGATTCATCCATCATCAAGCATCCATTCATCAAAGAGATCCATGGGAGTCTATTGAAGGATTCAAGCTACATAGTGCCCCTTTTGGTGATCTCTCCATCCACCTTCTTCCAATCCTCTTCCAAATTAAAGAACCCATTCAAGAATTGGTGTTGGAGATCTACAAGAAAGAGATTGAAGACATCCTACCATTCTACATTCTACATATTTAGTGCATACATACTTGTGGACTCAAGGATTCGAATCCTCCACAAGGACTTTTTCAAGCAAGGTGAATTTATGCATTTACTTTGTCTATTTCTGCAATTTCAATTGCATATATTTGAGTTTAATTCCAAAACCATGGTTTTACCAAGGCAAACCCCTCCCCCCAAAAAAACAAACCTCTTTTTCTTGCAGGTACAGGTTTGGGAATGTATATTTGAGGCCAGATTTGGATACCCTTTTTAGCTTCCTGTCGGGCTCTGTGAACAAATTCTCTGTCGGACCTATGTAGGTCAAGGTTGACATTATTGGGTCAAGGTTGACATTTGTGGGTCAAAGCCAAC
>MU223055.1:1152499-1168077 GCA_018584345.1 Thuja plicata | reverse complement strand
AGAGCTAGATAGAAGTTGTTAATGATATGATTCTTTTTCTTAATCTGAATTGCAGTAGGAAGGAAAAGATGTTTCATTCCTTTGTTTTGAGGATGTGAATGAACCTCAGTAGGATGTGCTGTGGGATGTTCGGAGAAGGATTCATTAGAAGTTTTCATCATTTCATTTATCTCTCTGTTAGTAGTTGTTGTATATTAGTTAGCGCTGAGTGTATGAATTCATAGTATGTGTGAGTTCTACAGCTTGGTTTATAGATTAGAAATCTCTCCTTTCCTGGATTAAGTTCTGTTTAGGCTTAATTCGGTTCGCCTCTTCTAATCTCGGGTTAAGAGCATACCCTGTGTTAGTTTTAGGATCAAGACATAATTCATTGCATATCATTCCAAAAGGGAGCTGTACCTACCAATTCAGAGAAAATCCAGTAATCAGAGAACGAATTTTCAACTGTTGTAATCAGATATTGTTCATAATTTGGGCACTAAGAGTCATATTCCAAAGAAGTAAGAAAGGACAAATTTGTTTACTAACATAACCCAAGGCACTAATTTAAATAAGAGTTATGCTCAAAATATGATTATGGTATCTTAAAAAAGGAGAGGTGAAAACTACCTCCAAATCCATATGCCCCCCTTAGTAATACATGTAATACACGACACCCCATAATCGGAAACATGCAAATAACATGCATGGAAATGCCAGACAAAGTTGCCCTATTTTTCATATAGAAATCTAAAAGAAATATTTAATCATCATGCCTTGTAATTGCCATTAACAATTGAATCCACCTTTATGAATGCAATTAATTTGTAATATGGAAATAAATATTTAATATGTGTATCCCTTATGTCATCACGTGTCCAACCAAGTACACCTTTGAAAGATCATGGACATATAAAAATGATATAGTATTGCAAGGTTAACATCATCTTATCCTCACATTCTCTCACTTGACATTATAAATTGCAATTACATTCATAATAAATATAATATAATCAGGTAGAATGATCGAGGTCCATGACCTTCCATGTGCATGGTCTGCTATTTTTCTTTGAGCCAATGCTCATAATCACATTGTCTCAAAGAGAGGCAAAAATGTAGACACCTAACAATCGTTCGCACCTATTTTCTCCCTTTTTAACATGTCTTCTATTCACTGATATTGTGGCATTCTTCCATGTCACCGATTTCTAACATTTCTCACATAACCTTGAGCTTTTTGGCTAAATCGATCAAATGCATTCCTAAACCATGTCAAATCATCCTAAATCATTCTATCCAAGCTCTAATCCCTTTCTAATCGGTCTAGGATCATTCTAAACTCATTCGATTTCAAACTCATATCAATGTCTTATCAATCTCTTTCAATCAATCCTTTGGCATTGTCAAAGTTCATCGATGCCTTATCATCATCAATCCATGAGAATTATCATGTTTGTCAATGTCTCCCAAAAAGAATTGTCAATTTCATTAATTCCTTTTCCTAAATCATCATTTGAGTGCATTGTCCAAGTTCATCAATGCCTCATCATCATTTAATTCCTCCAATATCATTTTCAAAGTTCATCGATGCTATTTCATCATCAATCATCATTTTGAGAGAATTGTCAAAGTACATCAATGCCTCGCTGTCATTTTCATATTTCAGGAGCATTTTCCAAGTGCATCGATGTCTCCTTATCTTCATTTATCCCCTAACATCATCCAAGTTCATTGATGTCATTATATCATTTCCAAACATTATCGCAAGAGTATTGCCAAAGTTCATCAATGCCTTGTGATTTCCTAAACTATTCCAAAATCATCGAAACTGATCCTAATCCTTATCAATATCATCAAAATCCATTCAATTGCACATTAATGCATTTTATTTGGCCAATAACCCTCTAATTTGTCCTCTTTGGATGAATAACCCATAGTTTATCCCTATGTCCTAATCAAATAAATAAATTGGCTTTATTTATTCCCTTTCCCTATTGTCTCCCTAAATTAATTAATTTATCATGTTTTTGAATTATGTGATTTTTCCTAATTCCTAATTTGAGGGAATAATGAGTTTTTAAATTCAAAAATTGAATTCTTACATTCCCTCCTTTAATTGTGCTTCATATCCCTATTAATGTGCTTCATGATTTCTTCCACCTTTCCCTATTCATTTCTCCCCTAATTATGCTTCCATTTCCTATTAATTTGCTTCTCCCTTTTCCCTCCATTATGCATTGATTTATGCATACTAATTCTGCAAATTATCTCTCATTTCTATAAATTGATATTCATTTCTTTCTTTCAAGTTGGAACCACTATCACCTAGTATTCTTGCTATCAAATTGTCTTTGGAATCTTTGTGCAATCTTGTCATTGGCAAAGAGAAACAATAATCTACTCTATGGAGAAGAAAGGAGAGCATTTGAGCATCACTTGAAGGGGTTTTTATGTGTTTTTTGCATATGTTTTTGAATTCCCATTTCAATGGCTCTAATGTTAGATTAGATACGTTTGCATATTGTTTAGGGTTTTGTGGTTACCTAGATATGCATTTTCTACCATTTTCTTGTCTTACATGATCAACCTATCACAAGATCTGCATCAAACACATACCATAACATACCCAACATATCTCTACATCAGTTATGCCAACATTAAAAATAGAATGGTGTTGCAAAAAGGAAGAATAGAACTCTTAAGGAAATGGCTAACTGCATGATTCATGCTAGGTATTTTGGTCCACCTTTCTGGGTAGAAGCTATATGTTTTTTTAATCACATTGAAAATTGAGTTCCTCATAAAGCCCTGGATGGAATTAATCTTTTTGAGGGCTTGGTGTGGTAGAAAACCAATTGTGGAATACTTCAAATTGCTTGGTTGTCTATTTTGGGCATGTATACCTCCATAGAAATGCAAGGCATTGGAACCCTAAATAAATCCTTGAATATTTGTTGGATATCCAGAAGTTGTTAAGGCATTTAGACTTATCGATGGAGAGACACATGAGACTTTCATAGAGAAGAATTTTCAGTTTGGGGAAAGTTCTCCTAGCTTGTTCTCTACTCCTCCTCTTCCTTTAGATATTGTAGATAATGATGATGGTGATTCAGATAATGGTACTCCCTCAACCTTTAATCATAGGCTTCCACCTTCATAGGGTCCACTTACAGTTAAGGATATTCATTCTTCATCTTCTTCCACTAGACCTTGTTGGGATTAAAAAGCTCTTGATTTAACAGGTTCACTTTTGGGGGATCCTTTAGACACTCGAAGGAAAAAGTCACAAAATCAATTATTTCCACATGCTTACATTGATATTTCTTCCGATCCAAACTTATTTAAGAAAGCTTCAGCAGTTCATGAGTGGGACTCAACCATGGGGAAGGTGTACAATTCTTTGATGTGGAATTACACATAGGACATAGTTCCTCTTCCTAGGGAAAGAAATATGGTTTAATGTAAGTGGATCTATTGGAGAAACTTTTTAGTGGATGAAAGTCTAGATAATAATAAGTCTATTCTTGTGGAAAAAGGTTTCATATGGGTTCCATGTGTTGACTATATTTGGACCTTTGCACTTGTAGCCAAGATGAACTCATTTTTTTTGAATCTAGCTATTGCTACAAAAATGGTTCAGAAATACATCAAATGGATATAAAGAGTGCATTTCTACATGGTGATCTTCATGAGGATATTTACATGGACTAGACACAAGGATTCATATGGGATACTTTGTCATTTTTTAGATTAAATAATTCTATCTACGGCCTCAATCAAGCTCCTAGGGCTTGGTTTGTCAAGATGGATTCATTTCTTCTTTGGTATTGACATAATATAGTCTTTAGCATTCATTACACTTTCTTAACGCAAGTATGCTCTTGACTTACTTGCTCAATTTGGAAAGAATGATTGTAAGCCTTCCTTGAGTCCCTTTCATTCGGGTGTCAAGATTGAGGCTAGGTGTTCTACACCTCTTTTTGATGTTATATTGTATAGATAGCTTGTAGGTAGTCTCATCTACTTGACACATACATGCCCTAACATATACTTTGTAGTTTATATGGTTTCTTTCTTCATGCAATAGACACATGAGATTCATTGGAAGGTAGCCAAATACATACTACACTACATACATGGTATACATACTTATGGGATTTACTATGCAACATGTATTGGACTAGACTTTGTTGGATACACAAAATTAGATTGGGTGGGTGATCTCGATGATCGTAAGTCCACTTCAAGTTACAAATTTAATCTTGGTTCAAGCCCCATTAGTTGTAAAAGTAACAAGCATCATGCTATTTCTCTCTCTTCAACTATGGTTGAGTATCAAGAGGTTGTTAATGTAGCTAAATAAGTTATTTGGCTTCACCATATCTTGAAAGTGTTTAGATTAAATATTCCATGACCTACAGTCATTCATTGTGATAATTAGAGTGTCATAGATATGTTGAAGACTATGGTCCATCATCAGTGGACCAAATACATCGAGGTTGACATGCACTTCATTAGTTAGATGATACATGAGTAGATCATTAACTTGAGATATTGTCTTATAAAAAAATATATTCCATACATCTTTACCAAAACCTTTGCTGAGAGAAAGTACCTTGAGCTGCGAGCTCTCTTGGGGGTGAAAGATATTTCATTAGGCAGGTTGATTGACTTCTCCATTCGATCTTATGGGGGGAAATTTTTACTCACATGAGGTTTTGTCTCTCTCATCTTATTTTATGTACTTTATCACTCTTTTTGCAGGGGAGTTTTGTCCATTAGGTTTTCTCACTTTGTCCACTTTATAAGAGATTGCATTGCTCTTACACTTGCATATTGTACATGAGTACCTAAAATGGCCTAGTAGCCAGGACCAATCTTGCATTTTCATCTAGTATTATGAGCTTAATTGAATTCCCCCCAATTTCAATTAAGGGGGGTGTCAGTGTAATTAAATATTCTTAATTATAATTACTTAATCTTACTTAGGATAGTGCATTGAAAAATAGTTTGTGCATGATACACTTAGGAGTTTTCATCCTATTTTAGCACATGGTGTAGGAGAAACTAAAGTCTAGGTGGCGATACTTGTTATCACATTCTACTTTATATGTGTTGCCTCTACGTTTAGTTAATTTATCACTTAAAATCCTCACATTGTTGCACATACTTCATTGTACTGTAGATGATGATCCATCTTTGGTGGACATTGAAGACATTATATTTTTCCATTAGTATATGCAAGTAAAAACATGATAAACACCGTTGGTTTATACTACACCGACATACATGGCACAACACTACCCGACACCAAGGTTACCAATATTGCTAAGTACAAAGCATCCTAACACAACACTATTCAGTGTTACCCAATGATAGAAAAGACAAAGGAACCCGACGAGTAACCAATAGTGCAACCCGATGAAAAAATCAAAAGTGGAACCTACCAGATAAAGGGAACCCGATGATCAATTCAAAGAAGGAACACCAATAGACTTTTACTTCACACTAACAATTAGATATCGAGAGTTAGTTACATCCTGAAAAAAGTGGATCTGACTTCCACGTCAGATAAATCACTGAAGTTTTATATTTAGCTTCTTTATTTTTTTTAAATCCATTACGTGAGGGAAAAGAAATGTAATTATTATTTCTTTTATTAGTTTAACTAATTTAAAACATGCAAACTAAAGGATCAAGGTCAAGTTGTATACCTTGGATCTAGAGTTAACATTGTAATGTGTGATTCTAAAATAGGTCAAAGAACTTGTATAAATAGATTCTTAATCAATTGTGAACATGTTGTTTGATGATGATTGTAGCCTCTGAGAGCATCTAAGTTTCAGAAAAGAGAATTCTTGCACCAACACAGACAAAGATCAAATCAGTTTTTAAAGAACAAGAACCAAGGCTAACGACAAGTAGGAAAAGGTATTAATCAATCACTATAGGTGATATTCATATACTCTAAGCTTTAATGGATATGTAATCAGAAGTTATAGATTTCATACAGTCATGTCATACATATTGTACACATTCTAACAAGTGTAGTACACTTAAGAAATCCTTTCAAGGAAGGTGGATTCAACAATCCTATTGTAAATATCTTAACCGAGTGCACACTACATCAGTGTTGCTAAAGATCTTAACAGAGTAGATCCTAATAGGTCTCCACATTAACACTCCTAATAGGGTAGATCATTAGAAGTGATCAAATTGTAAGCCTTAACTGACTCCCTTCCATTTTGCAGATAGTGAAGTTTTGTGGGTGCCATCCCCACCGCAGTTTTTACTTCCTAACAGGAGTTTTTTGTGATATCATATCTTGTGTTATGTGTCTATTACTTTCATGAATGTTGCATACAATTAAGTTTATGAACTAATACTACATGCATAAGAAAGAACATCATATTTAGTCGGTAATACAATAAAGATTGATTGCTAATGAATTAAGGTGAAAAGTGTTAAAAGTTTTAGAGGTACTGATTCACCTCTCCCCTCTTAGTACTACTTCCCATTAATCCCAACAATTGGTATCAGAGCCAAGTCTCTTCTTGGAAAGCTTAAAGTCTTAAGAGAAGAAAAAATACAATGGAGAAGTATAAACTTGATAAAAATATTAAGAATAAAAAGCTTGAAAATCAGATGTTCTATGAACAGTATAAAGGAACTAGAATCAACATGAGACAGTTGCTAGATGATAGAAAGAATATGGCATCTCACTGTAATGAGACAGATTATCATGAGGAAGAGATTCCAGATTTCTTTTAGTCTTCAGGATCAAATACAAGAAAAGCATCAGATACATCAGAAGAAAGTGTCACAAGACTAACTAAAATCAATCTACATCTAGCTAGACAATTCAAATCCCTGCAAATTGGTCAAGGGACACAGATGGTAAGGATGATTGATGTCATGAATAATGCTAGGAAAGATGAACAAGAAATAACACTAGCTATTGATGATAGAAGAAATATCATAGAAAAGATACAAGAAAAAGAGTTTGAGATATAAAGACTTACAAAGCATCACCATGAGGTTACAAATCAGATTATTCTTATGAGTCAAGAAGCAAACAGAATGAATATGGAACTCATTAAAAGAATACATATTATCGGTGAATTAAGAGAAGAGAATGAAAAACTAAAGCATGAGGTTAGAATTTAGAAACAACATAATGACATGATTAAGAGTGCTAAAGAAAGTACAAAAAGGATAGATGAATTCTCGA
Source organism: Thuja plicata (assembly GCA_018584345.1). Classification (NCBI taxonomy): domain Eukaryota; kingdom Viridiplantae; phylum Streptophyta; class Pinopsida; order Cupressales; family Cupressaceae; genus Thuja; species Thuja plicata. The sequence continues at coordinate 1,160,867 of MU223055.1, read as the reverse complement.
ATGCACAAATAAGACCCAACACCAACACTAGACTAGGGTACACCGAGCATGAAGGGTCATCAAATGAAGCTAATCCAAAAGATGTCTACATAAATCCTAGACCAAGGAAGCTGACATGCAATCACTGTGGGAAGCAAGGCCACAACTCAAATGTTTGTTGAAGAAGAGAAAAAGGTATTCCTAAATCCTCATTTACATTTATAAGACACTATTATAATTGTAGCAAGAAAGGACATAAAGCATATGAATGTAAATCAAAGGTGAAAGAACTAAAGAAGGAAACCTATATGTACAAGTATTTTTCCACCTACAAAATGTATGGGTACACATCTCTTGAATGCAATAAGAAGAAAATTGAGGCATGGAAACCCAAAAATCAAGAAAATTCATATAAACCAAGCAGAGTCGGTAATTTATATGTTTGGGATTACAATACATTGATAAACTACATAACATGTGGTAGATATGGTCACATTTCTGTAAACTGCATGAGAACATGGATGAAAAGGTCTAGAGGATGGACCAACTCTAGAATGGCATGGCTACACTATCAGAAGGTTGGACATATATAGAACGACTAAAGAGACTGAATAATAGAAACCACCACTTTTGCAAATGGTAACACCATTGATGAAATCAAGAAAATGAGAGAAAATGTGGAGGAAATCTTCAACCATTGAGGAAGCTGGACCAAGAAATTCAGTAGGTGAAACCTCATCCCATGGATCTGGTGACATCACCACCCCCGCCTAAAAGATGAACAAGTAAGTATGGAACTGCACTACACCAAGTCATATTTCGCACCACTTCCATTATACAAATTGATAGATAGTCAAAATTTGCATGAATAAAGATGCATATTATGTTACTTGTTTCAATTATGAGAAAATAACTCTATCGGTAAACACATACCAAAAATCGTTGGTGAACATAAAAGGATGAGTTGTCTACACTTACCGAGAATCATTGGTCAACACATAAAAAGGCTAAGTTGCTAATGTAAACCGACACCCGTCAGTAAGGAAGAAAAGTGAAAATTTTGTCTTCACACTACACCGAGATCCATCAGTGAAAGAAACAATCTTAACAACTATCCCAAGCATCCTGTCAACACCGAGAATGTTATTTGAGAGTTTACCCGACGAGCTGTTGAGCATTTATAACAGACTTATGGTAAAAGCCTATAAATACTCGATGGAAGTACTTCATTCTTTACACGTGAATTGAGAAAACTGAGCAGAGTGAAAACAAAGTGAAAAGAGAGAAGTTAGCAGAGCATCCTCAACTCGATCCAACGCACTCCAATTAGATCACTCACAAGTTACATGGATTGAAGTATGTACCAAGCGTACCGAGAAATCTGTTATTATTTTTGAAAAATCCCTAAATTAAAAACAATTGCAATGACTTCAAGAACAACCAAATTGAAGAGTGAAAAGAAGAATGTTGTTACGCTAATCAAGAATATAACTTGTGTGAAACCAAAATACAAGATATGCCCAGCGATTGCATCGCAACCCGATGATTCTAGTGCATTCTCAAAAACTCCATGTAGGGTTTTGCTGATAGAAGATGTTAGATTGTATATTCACTGCAAGATCACTGAGATTGGTGATCTGGAGATCGATCAAGCTTATAAGAAGCTATGTGATGATCAAGGGAGCCTAAAGGAAGAACACAAGCACTTGCAAGTAAAAGGGATAACAAATGCCCTATATTTCCTGAGGGTTTCGACAACCGATTGGATTCAGTTAGTTCTAAGAAGAATGCATGATCAGAAGCTATGGTTGGATGAACCCAAATAGATTACAAAGGATGTATTACATGTTGTAACAGGCTACCCTATAACCGACAAACCAAAAGCTCACAAGATTCCCTCTCGACCAGAAGTTGAGAAACTCGCCAACGCTCTATGGGATAACAGAGGACTTAAGGTGAACACAATCACCAATGAGGAACTGAAGTTCGGTGCATGTTTCATAGGGTACAAATTATTTCAAGCTAGCATTCTAAACATCATAGCATCAACAACAGTTACAAAGATTTTCACAAAAGGAATACAAATGGATCTATGTGAGATCGTACTGAAGCAACTTGATGAAAATATGACAACAATCAGGTCTACCAAGACAAACGCATGTAAGTTTGGCTCACTTATAATGTGTATATTATTTTATTTTCAAGAATACTTTCCTTCAATTGGAAAAGTGAAGTGGGACACCACCAAGCCAATCACATTATTGATAAGTGACCTTCTCAAGTCACTAGGTGACAACTTTGATTCAATGATGATTGAATACTTCCTTGATTTCAAGGAAAAGATTATGGAGAGAGTAAGGATCCCTGAACAATTAATTAAAAACATAGGGATGAGATATGCTTTATGGTGGATTCAGACTTTACTCATATTAAGCCAGTTGNCAAGTCACTAGGTGACAACTTTGATTCAATGATGATTGAATACTTCCTTGATTTCAAGGAAAATATTATGGAGAGAGTAAGGATCCCTGAACAATTAATTAAAAACATAGGGATGAGATATGCTTTATGGTGGATTCAGACTTTACTCATATTAAGCCAGTTGTACCAAAGACAACCTAGTTACCACCACTTGACTATGAGATAAACATAGATAAAAAAAAATGCAATTGATGCACTATTGAATGAATGACTTGACAGTAAGCAACAAAGATTTGGAACATATGAAGAGACAAAGTCAAAAATAAAAATGGGCCTAGTCATCAAGAAGACTGTCAACAAGAAAAGCAAGATGGAAAAAGAATCTTGAGAAGTTGTTGTCAGTAACTAAGGAGGAGAAAGAAAAAATAGAGGACACCAAGGAATAGGGTGCCATCAGTGAAGAGGAAGATAAGCTAGAAGCACCAAATTTTGAATCCATAGAGTCTGATGTGCCTCTACCTCCAACCAAGAAACCAAGGACTATAGAAGCTCAAAGGACAAGGAGCCAAACTGCAATGAAAGATAATACACCTCTTAAGAAAGGTCAAGTGAGGACCTATAAGAGGAAGCAACAAGTAGATAAGAGAACACCTACTCAAAAGAGGAGAAGACTGGTCAAAACCAAGGTAGACATTAAACATTCAAAACAGGATGAGCCTGAAGTAGACAAGAAAAGCTTAACCCATAGAACAATTGATGAGATATTTAATTCAATTGCTACAACAGGTACCATGACTGATAGGAAAATTAGACAATGGGTAAAACTAGAGCTCAAGGACCAAAACAAAATAGAAGTTGGAATAATTAGGTCTATGGAAAAATTCAAATATGTACTAGTAGAGTTTGCTAACAAAATTCCCAAACCACTGAGTGATAGAATTTCAGCATGATGGTCGTATGCTTTGAACACAGAAAAGGAAGCAAGGGAGAGGATACTTGTAACACTCATGCCTCCTGAATCCAAAATGGAAGAGATAAAAGAAATGATGAAAAAGAATTCCAATAAATTTGTGGCAAAGATAAGAGCCTACAAGGTGCTATAGGATAATTTCTTATAGCTTGACAGCATGATATATGCTAAATGGGGAGAAATTCTTAATTTACCTGCAGAATCAACAAGCTATGAGAATCCATTACTTCTCTCTGAGACACCTCATATAGATGAGAAGAAAGAAAAATCAAGTTCAGAGAATATTTATTTGGATAATATGGAGGATACTGAGCCCATTGACTTAGATAAAGTCATGGATGATCTTGACATTCAAGATATTACTCACTATGATTTTGATAAGGATCCACAGAAGGATGATGATGTAATATTCATCTCTAAAGGATCAAGAAAAGAAACAACCATTGGAGACACAAGGAAATAAAGACATGGATGTTGTTGATGAGACATGGCCAGACACTTCATTCATTGACATAACAGGACTAGACCCTGTAAAAAAATTTAAAAAGGATGAAGATGTCATTGTGCAACAAGCTCAAACCAAATGAACAAGACACAAAAATAGATACAACACAAGTGGGAACATAGAACAATACTTAGTATTGATGAAGGCCATCATTCTACTAGAAGGACAAGAAGAATCTACTGTAAATACAAGCATACCCAAAGACAAGGGTGATGCAGAAACAAAGGATACTACAGATGAATCTAAAGACACAACTGCAGAACAAGCTACAACCGATGATCAGCAAGAAAAGTCTACTAATCAGAATAGAGAAGGAGAAAAACAAGTAGATAAGGAAAATAAGAAGGAGAAGAGTGAAGAAGCAAAGACATATGAATCAAAAAAGAAAACAGAAGAGAAATCTTCTAAAACACCCAAGGTTAATGAAGCAACATTTTCACCTAACCGACAGGTGAACACCGAGTAGAAGGCACAAGAATTTTCATCTACAAAACCTTCACCAAGCACCTTAGAGAAAAAAAAATGAACTAGAAATGGTAGTTCATACATCTACTTCTACACAAATCTCAAGGAAGAAGAAGAGCAAGAACAAAAATCCAGTCACTCTGGATGAAATAATTGAGATACCAGTACGTGATCCTAGAACATTGGATCCTAGTGAGTTGACAAAGTATGCTAGACTTTTTGAAAGGAAAGCTATCTAAGATAAGCTGAGAAAAGCCACAAAGGAATCAAAGGTACTTGAAGTTACAAAAGGAATCCTTCAGCAAATTTTAACTGATACAGATGTTGATCAAACAACTCCCATGCTTGATCAAATAGTGGTTCTAACCAATGCTATCACATCTCAGAATATAGATGCTGAAAAGGCCATCGAAGAAAGACTTGAAAAGAAATATGAATTCTAGTTAGTAGAGAAAATAATCCAAGAAGTGGCACTGCAAAAGGTGAAGCTATCTGAACTAGTAAGCACATTAGAACCCATAATTTTAGAATCTATAGCCATAATTCAAAAATTATGCACGTTGGATCAACTCACCAAGGAGTATACCGAAAAGATAGCACAAACTGATGTTGATCTTAAAGCTAGTGCACAAGGTATGATAAACACTGAAGATGCAATCAAATTGCACAATGACCAGCTTAAGCAAGCTAGGAAGCTGAGACAGGATATACAGATTGTAGAAACATAGTTTAGAGATGAGGTGAATGAGATTCAAGCTCGACTCTTACCAACTCTCACATTACAACAATGCCATATGACACAGGAAAGAACACTTATTGCCACCCCAGAAATGTCTGTACTAGACAACATTTATAATATGCATGCCAGGATTGAACTAGAGAACACGGCACTGGAACTCCTCAAAGAGAAATGGGAGAAAATGATGGAAGATATCAAGAAAAGTCACTCCCACATCCTTGACACTTTGTAAGTTACACATTTTTGTCACATTTTTGAAAACTTATAAGTTGTACATTTTTGTCATGATTATCGACAAAAGGGGGAAATCATATGTACAGTCAGTCATTAAAAAGAGGAAATATTATGAAAACAAAGGGGATTGTATAGTACAAAGGCAAGTATACATGTGTATATACTTATACTATAGCGATGCATACAGTTAGGGGGAGTCATATAATGACAAGGATATATACACGGTGTACATACTAAACACTTTAGTATTGAGCACATATCAATTTTTGATACTAATGTCAAAGGGGGAGATTGAATACATTCTATTTTTCAATTAGTATATGCAAGGAAAAATGTGATAAACACCATCACTTTATACTACATCGACAGACAGGGCGCATCACTACCCGAAGCCAAGGTTACCAATGTTGCTAAGTACAAAGCATCCCGATGCAACACTATTCAATGTTACCAATGACAGAAAAGGAAAAGGAACCCGATGAGTAACCAATAGTGCAACCAGATGAAACAATCAAGAGTGGAACCCAACAGATCAAGGGCACCCGACAATTAGTTCAAAGAAGGAACACCGACAAACTTTCCGTTGACACCAAAAATCAGATACCAAGAGACAGTTACATCCAGCAGAACGTGGATCTGACTTCCACGTCAGATAAATCATTGATGTTTTATATTTAGCTTCTTGATTTGTTTTAAATCCATTACATGAGGGAAAAGCAATGTAAATTATTTTTTTTATCATTTTAACTGATTTAAAACATGCAAACTAAAGGATCAAGCTCAAGTTGTATACCTTGGATCTAGAGTTAACATTGTAATGCGTGATTCTAAAATAGGTCAAAGAACTTGTATAAATAGATGCTCAATCAATTGTGAACATGTTGTTCAATGATGATTGTAGCCTCTGAGAGAATCTAAGGTTCAGACAAGAGAATTCATGTAGCAGCACAGACAAAGATCAAATCAGTTTTCAAAGAACAAGAACCAAGACTACCGACAAGAAGGAAAAGGTATTAATCAATCACTATAGGTCATATTCATATACTGTAAGCTTTAATGGATCTGTAATCAGATATTATAAATTGTATACAGTTAGGTCATACATATTGTACATATTATAACAAGTGTAGTACACTTAATAAATCCTTTCAAGGAAGGTGGATTTAACAATCCTATTGTAAATCTCTTAACCGAGTGCACACTACATCAGTGCTGCTAAAGCTCTTAACAAAGTAGATCCTAACAGGTCTCCACATTAATACTGCTAATAGGGTAGAACATCACAAGTGATCAAATTGTAAGCCTTAACCGGCTCCCTTTCATTCTACAGATAGCGAAGTTTTTTGGATGCCATCTCCACCACAATTTTTACTTCCTAATAGGAGTTTTCTGCGATATCATATCTTGTGTTATGTGTCTATTACTTTCATGAATTTTTCTATGAATGTTCCATATAATTAATTTTATGAATTAATACTACATGCATAAGAAAGAACATCAGATTTGGTCAGTATTACAATAAAGATTGATTGCTAATGAAGTAAGGTGAAAAGTGTTAAAAGTTTTAGAGGTACCGATTCACCCCTCCCCTCTTAGTACTACTTCCCATTAATCCCAACAAACATGTAATTCCACGTTATGTGGGTGATAAGATATTTTCTTCTTATCATGTAATATTTTTGCCTTGGCTATATATGTAGGCATATCTTCATTGTATTTATCTATGGGTTGATCATATTGATGAGAATATAGTTTATTCTTGTCCATCTTATCTCTCTTGTTTGTGCTATTCATTAGGCTTCTAGATCTTGGCATATTTCCTTACAAAAATTCTTGCAAGATAAACCATTAACCTCTCTCTAATTTCTTTCAAACCGTAGATTAACCATTTGGGTTTGATAATTTATTCTAAGATTAATTTACTAACATAGACAAGATTAGAATAAAAGACTTAAATGGTAACTAGTCTCTTTATAAATAATCTAATATTTCAGTTTGTCGAGTCCATAAGATAACTAATAAAATTCCAGTGAAAGATCATTAGAACAATGAACTACATTTTCTCCTTTAAATAACATGTCTTAGTAGAAAGCATTCTTTAGGGTAATCAAATATGCATCTAATGCCCAAACACCCCTAATTATAATTATAATTACTTATAATGACCATATTTTCTAAAAGCGGTCGACCTAAATTTATTACCTTCAACTAAGCAGCTAATTCAGAAGTAAATTTATTTTGGAAAATAAAACATGGAGAAATATACTTATCTTTAAGGACAAAATTAAAAAATTTGATGATTGAGGCATATGTTTCGAGAAAACTTATTTAGATTTTTATGGCTCCATGATAGAGATATCATTCCATTTCCTATCTTTGTATGCATGTCTTCCCCTCTTAAATGTGATCTCATGATCTTTAATATGCATCCTCCTTACGTGTGCCAAAATAGGAGTATAGAGTTGGGTTCTTTGTCATTTTCCTCCCAATCTGATCCAAAATGATCCTTCCTACCTTTGATATAGGAAGAAGATCAAATAGTAGAGGGAGATTTGCAGGAAGGAATGATGGTCTCATAAGGTGCTATAATTGCAACCAAGTGGTCCATCCTGCTCATAGATGTCTAGAATGTTAGAGTAATAGTCTATCGGGGTTACTAATTTAAATCATTATGATCTAATTAGTAACTTCCCTATTCAGTCTAGTTTGCTTCAACTAACCTTAGGCAGTTTCTATTTCTGATAGTTTCCCTTTTAGGGTTTCGGTATCCTTTATAAGGATTGACCGGCTTTCATTTCATAAGGAGTTTGTAATCAGTATTGTTGATAATATAGAACTTATTCATTTCAACATGATGTCTCCTCTGGCTTTTTGGCCGCCATAGCCATTCTTCTGTCTTCTCTCTTCTGTCTGCTTCTTCTTCTTTGTAACTATCTTGCATGCAGGTTTCTTGGGTAGATTGATGTTCATCAATCCTAACATGGTATCAGAGCCCTCCTACAGCCGGTTGTTCGTGTTCTGTTAAAGTACAGAGGGTTTTAGAGGTTTTGTAGAA
>MU223055.1:1123791-1150346 GCA_018584345.1 Thuja plicata | reverse complement strand
AACATGCAAAGTGAAAGAAGAAAAAACCTAATCTAGGATGACGCATAGAGTGTCAACTCATCCTCTAAGGAGTTGGACCCAAATGAAGGATTTTTTTTTATGATGAAGAGGACACTCTTGCAAGCACTTGCACCCCAAGAGCCACAATAAAGCAAATAAATTTTCAAGACCAACTGCAAAATCCATGGTAAGGTCTGCAAACATGTTTTTTATTATGGTTCTACTAAGAGCTTAGTATCTAGAGATATGATAGAAAAGTTAAAATTGGAAATATTAGCCCATCCCAACCCATCCCAAGTTTATTTTCTCACTAAAGGACATAAAACATTAATCAATGAAAAAACATGGGTAGATTTATCTATAGGGGATTTCAAGGATAGAGTATTGTGTGATAATATGGAGATAGATGTATTTCACTTACTATTAGGTCTCCCTTGGAAATATGACGTCAAATAAATCCATGATAGAATGAAGAATACCTATAAAATCAACAAAGATGGACATGCCTACACGATGAAACCACCACCTGATCCTCGGTCTATTAACCAAAAAGAACCAATGGTGGTGTTGATAGAAGTGAAGGAGATAGTACAAACCATCAAGGAAGCCAACATGGGGCATGCCTTAATAATGAATCCCATAGAAAATATAGAAGCTTGAAAGGTACCCAAGGAAGTAGATGAGTTGTTGGGGAGATATAAGGGTGTCATTGCAAGAGACTTATCAAATACCCTGCCTCCTCTAAGGGACATTTTTCACAACATTGATTTCATTCCTGGTGCTTCATTACCAAACAAGGCAGCTTATAAACTTACCCCTGATCGGGCTGTAGAAGTGACCAGACAGGTACAAGATTTTCTAGATAAAGGGATAATTCAAAAGAGCCTAAACCATGTGTAGTACCAAGTGTATTATCTCCTAATAAAGATGGAAAATGGGGGCTATGTACTGATTCTAGGGCAGTGAAAAAAATTACATTTAGATATAGATTTCCATTTACAAGAATTAAAGAGTTGTTAGATTAGATAGGAGGTGTATGCTACTTTTCCAAGGTAAAGCTTAAATCAGGCTATCACAAAATTAGGATAAGGCCAGGAGATGAGTGGAAGACCTCTTTTAAAACCACAACATGGCTATATGAATGGATTTTCATGCCATTTGGTCTCAGTAATGTACCAAGTACATTCATAAAGTTGATGAATGAAGTACTCCATGATATCATTGATAAAATTGGTTGGAGAAGAATAGGACTTTTAAAAATTATAAAAAACTGATCCAAATCCAATGGTTCATTTATAATTTATGGTCTTTGTCCCGAGACCCATTTTACTATTCCAAAACTTAGAAATCCATAAACTATTCCTACTAGGGAATCAAATATCTTTCACAAAACAAAACCAAATGGTCCAAAGAAAATTGAATATTAAAAATTTATGAATATAGTTTCAAAATATGTAATCCATTAAATTTTCCAATGGTTAAATCATTAAGAATCACAAACCCTTCCCTGCAACTTCATTGAAGACAGTTTAAAACTAGTCTTCACCAAAAGCTTCATAACTTCCTCAATTCTACATAAAAACAACTCAAACCAAAAGAAAATGAAATTTTATTCGCATATATTTTAAATTAATCCACTAAGAGGTTTTAAATCTTCCATATATGTCTATAAGAAATGATGCAATATGATTGTTTCTAGAAGATATCAAATCTTTAATCAACAACTTTCACCAAACCGTCCATAAAATATTATTTTCTCCACATAATCTCTCTAAAATAAAAACAAAAATAAAGTTTATTCATACTAATTTATTAAAAAAATACATTTTTCACAACATTTCTAGGATGCATAGGTCTGTACAAGGCCTGAAAACAACATAAAATAGTTAACACCAATCAAAATACCAAGTTTTGAATACAATACCAATTGATTCAAACTTCTCTCATTCCTCCTATTATTATTTAGAATGAACATACAATGGTTTTATAGACTCTTGGTAAGTTTGGAACTTACAACTACCTTTTGTAACCATTAAACTTCCTTTGACAACTTTTAATGCAAGTTTGCACTTTTGCATTTTCGCAACTTTACATTTTCATGACAACTTTTATGAATTTTACAAATATGACTCCACGGATTTTCATAAACCTTAAATACATGTCCAAATGAATATTTATAAATAGTATACATTCTTATTACCATTTAAAGGTTCATTTTACAACTTTTCACCCATTTGACCAATCAAGACCTTAACTAGGACAACATTACATTTTTTATCACAATCTTGATTTACAATTGGATTCCATTACATGGAATGACATTACCAATCATATGATTGAATGTAAAAATCAAAATATCCCTAAGTATCTCCTCTAGCCACCTAAAGTTCTCCTGAACCATACTCCCAACCTTCAAAATTTTCCAAGTCTCTTGGAAACATGGAACCAAGAACCTGGATGAAATATTAGACCAAAATCCTTCTCTTTTACCTTCATTATGTCTTTCTCTTCATGCCTCTATCCTCATCCTATTTTCCTTCAAGGACACATCAATTTCCTTTCTGTATTATTCTCTAGTGCCCCTATTAGTGGAGCATTAATGAGTGCAACTTCCATGGTAACATATCAGTCATAAATCCACCATTCTTTTTTGCTACAAACTCACCAACCTATTTTCCTCAAAATCCTCTTTGCCTCTCACCCTAGTCTCTTGGAAACTAATGGGACCACTCCTTGGCCCTATACCATCTACAATTTCCTCTTAATAGACCTTCATGTCTGCCTACATGTAGATTAGTGGACAGGCACCTGCAAGCATAGATTGATCTGCAAAACTTAAATAAAAAATCATAAGGCTAGGTCCTGGTGTGAGTTTCCACCTCTCACACTCTCAGGAGCATCTTGCTCTAATACCACTTGATGTAGAGGCACTATTTCTAAGTGTTTGAACCTTTTTATGGCAGGTTCCTCAACTCTCTAAAGGGGATGATCTTAGACAAACGACTCTACACCTTCAAAATACCTTTCAAACTCTATCTACAAACAATCCCAAATGAACAATCACTATTGTTCTTGACAACATGTCAAAGGCCTATCAAGACTTTAACCTATTACTCCTCTAAGTGTGATAGGAAGTAAACCTTGATATTAGGAAGTGGACATGGTTTCCTATTCCTCTAGATAACTTGTTTTTCTTCTTATAGGATAGGTATGGTTTTCCCTTTTAATCGATAATTGTCGACTAACAATAACTGACCCCTTATACCGATAAGTCTCTCCTTATGCCAATAAGTCTTCCTTATGTTGATAGGCCTTCATTATTATCAATAATGAATACCTTTATATTTGAAAAATATACACTCCATCCAGTATTTGATTCAATCAATCCACTCCCAGAGTCCTCCTCCACACTCAATCTTCACAAACTGTGACCAAGCACATGGTCATGCTTGGTCTAGGGCTTGGTGTTACAACCAGATGTCCATAACTTCTAGTCCCAAAACTCTAGAATATTACTACACATTTACCTAAATTGCATTCCCCAAGTGGTTGTGGTGATTCATAGGTGAGATCTCAAGTTAGGGTCATTTAGGTTAGGAAGCCTTATTCTGAACATGACCAAGCATTAGACAAAGAATCTAACAACCACTCCTACAATGGGATTTCTTCAAACCCTATACTAGATTTATTAGAAAACTATTTCTGAGAACCTTCCCAACATGTAAATCCTTTAATTACTGAATGAAAAATATATTTCCTAACACCATAGAAATTCTCAGAATACTTGAAAAACCATAATTGCCTTATTATTTCTCAACTCCAAATTCTTTGTACATCACTTACTTCTATTTCTCTTTCTCGATTGAATTTTATTCAATCAAGCATATGTAGGTGTCAACAAACAACCCCAACCTTTTTTCAAACATATATGACCATTGCAAAATTTGGGAGGTCAAAATGCAACTTTTGCTTCTAATACATTTTACGCATTCTAAGACAACTTATAGACCCCAAATGGATCCAAATGAAAAAAACACCATACAAAAGCATATCCTATACTAAATTTTGATCCTTTGAAAAAGTTTGACCAAGTGTCTTATAAGAGTTTCCTACTTTTCAATTGGTCTTACAGATGGATCATATTACATTGGTTTGAATCTAATGATCCCTTAGGCACCTAGGAACTGTTGGTTGTATTTCTAGTTTTGTAGTCTACCCAGTAAAATTTTGAAGTTCCCTATCTTTTCTTTACTCAAGCATTGAAAGACATGTCTAAAAATTGCTTAGATATCTCTGCAAAGGGTATTTTTAACCATAAACTTAGTGAAATTTTTCAAAAACCCTAAGTCCTAGGTTTTCTTATATTTGAAAATGGAAAAAAACCCTAATATCTCAGTCGAGTTTCTATTTTCAATTTAATTTTTAGTAACTTATGTTCTGAGAATAAAGCATGTGCTTATTATGTTAGTCACTTAGTCTCGTGAAGTAAGAAGACTATTCCATTCTATCTAGAGACTTAGCAAAAATATTTTGTCATGTTATCTCCTGATAAAAAGAATATACCTCAATGGATATGGAGACTTAATGCAGACCGTTCACCTCAAGTAAAATCTAACGGTGGTCGGGAAGTCTTTGAATAAACCCTACAGTTTAAAAATCATCTAGTGACACTGAGTTTCTAGTAGTCGTGAGGTCTCTTGATCAAACCTGAGTTAGATGTCAGTTTCAATGTTAGTTTTGTTGCCTTGTCACAAAATAAATCATGGGTTAAGTTAAGAATCAAGATATTTGGTGACAATCATTAGATGGAAAGATATCCAATGGCATTTGCGAGGTTGCTGTAAAGATTTGAAAAGTCAAAGGTGATCCGACGATAGGAGACAAAGGGATAGATGAGACACGTGTTATTCTATCGCGTGGTCTCTAATAAAAATTGAAAATGAGAAATACACTTGGCGAATTGGAGATAGAAGTCATGAAGTCTCGTGAAGTATTAAGGTTTTCTTTGAAGATCTAGAGACTTGGCACCGACCATTAGATGTAGAAAAAGGAAGATCAACGGAAGTCGAGTTATCTCCAGATAAAAATAATAAATGTAAAAATATACAATGATAAAGCGAAAAAGCTTTTTTTCACTTGGTCTACAAATAAACAATGAGTTAAAATATCTGTTTGGCGACAAAGAGATATCATAGTCACCAAGTCTCTAGAAATAAAAAAAGGTTAAATATTAGTTAGTAGATAGCTTAGTCGCGGTGTCTTGGAAAAAACATGAGTTAAGAGATTTCATCAAGCAACAAGGAGATAACCGTTGATCTGGAGAATGATCCAATGGTAGTCGCTAAGTCTCAGTATGAAACCACAGCTAGAGTGAACATTCAGTGACAAAGAGATTACAGAGTCGCGAGGTCAGTAGAAGCAGAACAAGAGTTAAAGTGAAGACTTTTCTTTGGTGTCATGGTGTACAGTTTTCAACCAATAGATTATCAAAAATTTATGCCAGATGGAAAAGTGGCTGAGTTATGTTTAATTAAATCCAATCAGATTTTATTTTGATCTCTTTTCAAATTTTATAAGGTTTAAAAAAGGAAATTGCACTCATTAATAATTGATTGCATGTCAGTTTGAAATGCCATGGGTAGAAAAAAAATTGATGTAAAAGTATGTAAACTAATGGTGCAAGTGATTGAATTGTAAGTTTACAAGTTTCGAAGAGATGGATGCATTGATTTCTCATATATAAGTAAGCATATCCGTTGTTATTTTATTTTACCAGCTTCCAAGTTTTCAGAGCTAAGAATTTTATAAAAAAATTAGCATTTTCCAAGAAGAGTAGAGTTTTCCTGCAGTGTATTTTGAAAGAAGTGATTTCCTGGTTCATAATTCAAAAGGAATTGTGATTAGTGGTGCTTTCAGTGCTCAAAATTTCAATTCAAAGAGTAATTGATATCTTGTGGTGAGGGTTTGTAGGAGATTTGTTTCAATATTGGTAATATAAATTGGAAAAAAACAAGATGAGTCAGGCAATAAGTGTAGCATCTACTAGTGGAAGAAGTGGTGATGTTGATGATGACATGAAAGGGAAGCACAATTATTCTGAAGAATTCATCTCCTTGTTTCCTGGGTCAAGTCAAAATAGAAAGGTAAGTGTTGATACTCTCATTGATGATTTGCATTTCATTAGGGATGCTAAAACCCCAGGCTCTTCTTCTTATTCTGTGTTCAACTATTTTTATAATAATAGTGATGAAGTTGTGATAATCTCGAACCCATGTACCTGTGGAGTGGCNAAGTGGTGATGTTGATGATGACATGAAAGGGAAGCACAATTATTCTGAAGAATTCATCTCCTTGTTTCCTGGGTCAAGTCAAAATAGAAAGGTAAGTGTTGATACTCTCATTGATGATTTTCATTTCATTAGGGATGCTAAAACCCCAGGCTCTTCTTCTTATTCTGTGTTCAACTATTTTTATAATAATAGTGATGAAGTTGTGATAATCTCGAACCCATGTACCTGTGGAGTGGCCAAATTAATAGTCCCTGACATCTTTGTAGATGCTTATTTTATCTTAGAGATGGCCAGTAGGTATGATACCCTAACCAAAAAAATAAAAAGGGATGATGGGAAAGCCCTAGTAACCCTAGACAGAAACTCATTCATGAAAGCATTCAATGTATACCATCCCATGGCCACATAGATGAACTTGAAGAGTTTAGAGAATAGATATATGAGAGAGTCTTCCATTGCTTCCAAATTGATTCAGGATATCATGTGCCAAGGAGAATGACGAATTATATAGCACCCATCCCAGTGACTACCCCATACTACAAGAAAGACCAAAACTTCTACATGAAGTATATCTCCTATGCATTGTGCAGAGTGTTGGGAAAGGATGGAGGAATTGAGAGAATAACTTCAGACATCCTTATGATGGTCCTAGATATGTAGATCCCTCATACTAGTACCAATTATGATTATATTCAGTATATAATCAATCAAATGCATCAAGGATTTATTGATATCCAGAAAAAGAAGGACAACCCTAGATTCATGCATTATTCAATTTTGGTGCATTTAATTTTATATTACAACTTTCCTATCATGAATTGTTAATATTTGAGGCCTCAAAGGTTTCATCAGAACTAGGCCAACCCCATTCAGTTTTGGTTGAGAGTGTGGAACTACACATCAAGGGAACATGAATTTTGTGCCTTTGAAAATTGGATAGTATATCCAATACTTAAATGTCTAGGTGTAGACAAGACAAGGCTAACAGTGAAGGTGCTACAACTACTTAAACCATGCCAGTATGTTGAGAAGTGGACAAGAGATCAGAATTGGGGTGAATTCTACTATGAGAATAATTTTACATTGATCAGGGTGTATGGTTGTACTCACCCACCCCATGTTCTACCATTCCATGTGCCACCAAGGATTTCCACAATGGAATTTTTCAGAAAGTTAATTTTGATAGACAAGGAAAACCTTTCTCCTCACAGGAAGGGTACATTTACCCCAAGGTAGTTTAGGATCTACAATTTTACCATTGGTAAGAGGGAATTAGATCTAGTGAACAATTGGATGAGCCACTACACAATGAATGTAACCCTTTACAGATACATAGACACAAAGGCTTCATTTTGAGTGCCAAGAAGATGTTGACACCCACCATTCCATATACAAACAATCATGAGGAATGCATGGAAGAAGACCTCATAAGGAATATATTAAAGGATGAGGAGGTTGATAAAAGGGATGAAAAGTTCAATGAATTGATGGACTTAGAGAGACAAGTAAAGAGGAAGGGCATTTCTTTTGGGGGTTTCTTCCCAGACTTGCCATATTTAAAAAGGCTTGATGCCATGATTGACGCCCATACTCTGCTATGTAATCAACTAGAAGATGCACTTGTAGTGCAAGAGAAGGGCCATAAAGGGCACTCAACATCAGAGTATGAGGAGGACAATGATGAAGAGTACTCATCCCTAGCCCCCCTCTAGTAAATCAAGCATTTTTTGAAGAACAGGAAACTGAGGGTGAGAACATAATTGACCTAACAGAGGTCCCAAAAATTGAGGTTACTAATGTGCCCCCACCAAAAAGACAAAGAGTTGAAACAGGGGAACCATCTCAAAAGAAAGAGAAGAACAAAGATAGAATTGGTGCTTCTATTACTGGTAACAGAGCCTATGACCATCAATTGAGGAAACAAATAAGAGAAGGAAAGAAGCTGCAAAAAGATGAAGAAGAGGAAATAGAGTTTCCCCTCATGACAGGCATTGATGAAAGATTGATATATTAAGATCAATATCTAAAAGATGATAATTTCATCAAAACCAAGGATTTAAAAGAGTTCCTCATATGGAACAAACAATAGCAGGTTAGTGTACATTTGCAATTTGTAGGTGGTGATCTAGTGACGAGTGAGGTCCTACAAACATTGCAGTATTATGATCCTGAATCAAAGAAAATCACACTAGAGGAGGCAAGACAACTGGTAAAGGCTAGTGGAATGTTATTAGTAGAAGGGTGGGACCTGGCCTCTTCTTTGATTATAGATCAAATTAGGAAGAAACCTGATGTAAAGTTTTCATTAGAGACACGGGTTTGGGAAATGATCAGAGGATTTGGATACAATCCAAAGTCCCAAGCCTTAGCAATGTGAAGTTTAGCTCCAAAAGATCAGAAGCCATCCCTAATAAATATTCAAGAGAAAATGGAAGGAAACAAGATTATCTGGTCTGTCAAGAATACAGGAGACTTGGATATTTCCGAAGTGCTCACCCATTTTTCTCATTTAAATGAGGTGAAAGCTGTCCAAATGTCTGAAAATTTTAAGAATCTCACTAGTGAAACTAGTGATATAGCCAAGGATAGGGATTTGGCTTTGATTAAGATCAATGCAAAAGAGAAGCTAATAGTAGAGCTCACACAAAAACTACTTGATATGCTAGAAGCTGCCCCTGCACAACCAAAAGAGGTGCAAGATGTTGAGATCCAAACAGAGGAAACAGAGCATACTGCAGCAGAAATAGGGCAAGAGGTTAAGGAGCACAATAATGTTGTATTGGTTGCATTAACATAAATTTTTCAACATAGGGTAGATACAATAAAGGATAAGATTGATGTAGTATATGGAGCTTATGGAAAGTTCCCAGGCCCGCAAGTAGAGGTTAACAATTTTATCCAAATTTTGAACCATTATTATGCAACATGGTCTGGCAGAACATGATTATTTGAAAGGTTGGCATCTTTGCAACCACTTAGGTCAGACCTACTGGAGATAGTAACCCAAGTTGGGGTTGAGATAGAAAAAATAGGAGCTACCTTGTCCTTTTTCAAAGGAACTTAGGCTAATCTGATAGAGGCAAGGTTGAATATGTTTGGGCCTCCAATCAAATCAAAGGACAATCAGATCAAGCCACTAGGGGTATGGGGCTCAGAATTCAACATTGTGTTACCTAATAAAGAGGTATATGTTTCTGACAAGGGAGAGCTAGATATGGAAAGATATAATAAGATTATGGATGAAGCATTTAAAGAAGAAATAGATTTTAATAAGTTCATCACAGATGTTAAGAGCATTACTAATTCCAGGTGGGAAAGATAGAAGACCCAGTTGTAGAATATACAGAGCTTGAATGGCCAAAAGAAGAAGATGTTACAACATGGGACATATTAACAAAGCCCAAGAAGAAAAATCCTATCAGTGTTGACCTAGACATCATGGATGAGGAATAGGATGACACATGACACATGTTCTTTGAGCACAGGAAGGTTAGCTATCAAAAAGAGTACTGTAAGTTAGCCTGTATTGGCTGTCACTAGGTCTCATAGCAAATATCAGATTCTATCATGAACATATACAGACAAAGGTGCCAAACATCACAAGAAGACAAAGAATAAATTAGATCTTATACTCTATTTTTGTCCATCCACTGCTTGGTTCCTTCTTGTTTTTGTCCTTTCTATTTTTTAGGGTTAGGTATTAAAACCATCCAAAGCTTGTAGCATCCTTACTTCTTAAGGATTCCAAGATGGTTTAAGCCTATATATAGAGCTCATTATAACATTTTGAAAGATGATGGAATAGACTACTAAGTCAGACTACTAAAATTTGTCTGAGGCTTTGTATTTTTTTGTCTATCTGAATGTATTTGAAGCATTAAGATATTAATATAATATATTGCAATCTCTATTTTACATCTTGGTTGTTTGTTTTCATTTTTGTTACAATTATTGTATGTTTATTTGTAAGGCACTTAGACATACTGATCACAAGGTGGTTGTGCAGTCATTTGTGAGGTCCTTCAAGGAAGGATTAATTATTTGAAATGACCCCAGAGAACTTAGCATTAATTTGAGGATTTGATGACAGTTATAGAACTAGAGGATAATCTGTAAGGCATTTTATATTTGTTGCAAGTATTTTATTAATCACCTTATTTTAGATTTATACCAAGATATTGACTATGTAGCCCATAAGATCAGGCATTTGTTTATAGTTTTGCATGTAATTGTTCAATCATCCAACATTTAATAAAAATCACTCAATTACATTACACTTATAAAAGAGCATACATTCATAAGAAATTGTACTCACAGAGTATACAATTCAAGTCTATTAATTCCTTTAAGAGAGAATCAAATAGGTTATCCCTCCTAAGATCATACGAACTGTAAAAGGAAGAAGGATGAGAATCCTTATTACATTACTATTTGTTGTTGTCAAAATACTAGTTTGGCTCATTAAGCTTTGTATCAGGTTATTCATAGTCACTTACATAGTTATCTACTTATTGATACAATAAAATACATTCAGCAAGTTAGTAATAAGACATAATCCACTTAAAAGTATTGTAAGATTAGTAATCATTCATAGGTAATACCTACCTGTGTCAGTGGATCTCAAAAAAGAAGGAGGAGGTAATAGTTTCCCTAGATATTATCTAAACCCTCATCAATTAGGCATTTATCTTGCTTGAATCATTTTTTTCAATATTGGGAGTCATAGAGTTAAAACAAAAATTCAAGCATTTTGAGGTTCAACAAGAAAAATCCCTAACAAATTGGTGACTCTGCTGGGGAATTTGAAAGGATTATCTCAATCTCTGGTGGAAGAAGATTTAATTTTATTGATTTATAAGTTACAGTTGTGTTTTTCCAGTTTAAATTCATTCTAGTATTATTCATTATTTCCCAAACTTGTGGTTGGGTGGTGACTCTAAAGAAAATCTCTGAAATCAATGCATAAGTAAAATATTTTTACAAGTATGAATACTAGGTCAAGAATGAGAGAAAATCCAGAAATTAAGTTGGATAGTGGGATCCCCACTACTTCAAAAACTAAGTTGTCTTGGAGGGAAAACAGGAACCAAGAAAATATTAGTAACTCTACTCCAAAAAATGAAGAGGACACTACTAGAAGAAAGGATATCAATCAATCTAGTCATGAGGAGAATAGCTCAGAGTATGAGAATGCCCAAGACCTTAGACTAGAAACTTATGCAGTCACTACTACTTATAGTGAGAGAGAAGGAACTAACACAATTAGCTCAAACTCTAAAGTTCCTTCTGATGAGATTGCAGAGGAAGAAAGAATCCTCATAAAACAACTAGCCCTTATTCTAAAAATGAAAAGGGAAAAGGAACATAAAAATAAAAAGCATGAGCAGAAGGATGTTGACAAGTATAGGAGAAGATATTTGAGACATCAAGCTTCCAAAAATATCAAGAGGTCTCGCAGAGACCAAGAGACTCCAAACACCCACAAAATTTTAGGTCTTCAAGACTTCAAAGATAAAGGAAAAAATAAAGTTATAGAAACATAAGTGGAGGAGCCAAAGAATCATAAGAACCTGACTGAGAAAATTTCTAAGGTAGACATTAACCTTGAAAAGATTAAAAAATAAAGAGAAACTATGGCTAAGATGTTGGATA
Organism: Thuja plicata; assembly: GCA_018584345.1. Lineage (NCBI taxonomy): Eukaryota > Viridiplantae > Streptophyta > Pinopsida > Cupressales > Cupressaceae > Thuja > Thuja plicata. The sequence goes on along the minus strand of MU223055.1, from coordinate 1,138,404 downwards.
AAGTTGAAGAAGAAGATGCTACTATAGAGATGAAGAGAAAAATTGATTTTTTGCAATCTACTACAATCTCGTTTGTTGACACAGAGAATGCTACAACATCAAGAAAAAAAAATTCTTCTTTAAAAGACCATAGAAAATTATTTTCTCTGAAAGATACTGACAAATTCCAAAGGAGAATTTTCCTAGCGAAAGGTACAAATAATTTTCTTTCTTTGGAATTATAAGTTATCCTAATGCAATACTAGAAGATATGGGTGAAAAGCTTCCAAATTTTTTAGGAAATAATGTTGTAACTTGTGAAGAGCATTTAAGAAAATTATTTGATGTTATAGATGACTTAAATATCAATCATGAAGATGTCCTTATAAAATTATTTGTACAATATCTAGTAGAATATGCTAGGGAAAGGTTTAGGAGTCTATGTCATGGTTCTGTAGGAACAATCTATGAACTGATTGATTTGTTCAAGGATCAATATGGTGATAAGACTAATGAAGGATTTTTTCTCAAATAATTCAACAATCTAAGGAAGAACTCAAATTAAGAAGTAACTGAGTTCTTGATACAAGATTCCAATGAGCTATGCATAATTTGTTTCAAAAAATGAAGTTGGATCAAAAGGTATGTCTTGCTACCTATCTCAATGCTTTTGATTCAAAAATGGGCTATGCACTTAGAGATAAGAATCCAAGAAATTTAACAGAAGCCTATAAAATAGTTGTGAATGTAGAGATGAATAGGAGGATATCAAGAAAACTAGGTAAAAGAGAGGATCTGCACTTTAATAGGACTAATAAAAAGGAACCGGAATACAAAGAGTACAAGGCTCCATAGAATAATAACCCATCCTATAATAATAACTATAACCAAAAAAATAGGATGAAAAACTACCCCTATGGTACCCAATTCAAGGATGGTAAACCTGTTGGTCCACTAAGGAAAGACAAACCTGAGAATAGGACTCTTGATCCCCTACATAAAAATACTATTCACATGTGTAATGATGACTTTTGGTGTGAAACTTGTGAGACACTGCACAATCCTGGTTTTTGCATTGTTTCCTTAGATTTAAAAACAAATGAAGAGAAAGAAAAGGATGAAAATGAGTTATGTGATTATAGTATGAATAATGCTTATTCTTGTCATGATATGGATTCTCATGAGGAAATTGAAAATCATGACATATATGGCTCGCAAGGTAGAATGGAATTTTATCACCAACAAATCTTGTCAGATAGTGAATAAGAAGAAAGGGTTGATCACATAAGGTGTTATGCCAAAAATAGTCAGGAACCCTCAGTAGTGAGAAATGCCTCTGATGAAGAAAAAGCCAGAATCACTACTGATTTGATGAACAAAGAAAGAAGCAATTATCACCTGAGAAACATAGTTGTGGGTAATGTTGGTAGTCAACCATCAGGCATCTTCATAAAAGAAAATAAAATAGATGCCAAATATGTACCAAAAAAGGATGGACCTCAGGAAAATGCAAACAAAGCTAAGGTCAAGATAGTAAAAAAATCGAATGAACCAAAATATGTACATGTAGAAAAGGCTAAAGAGCCATAAGCAAGTTCTTCTTCCCCCAAAGTAGAAAATAAGAAATCTAGGAGGGAAGAACCTGCTGTGAATATTTAGATAGAAGAGAATAATATCATTGTAGAAAATCCTAAAACCTCTGATGTAAAGTATACTCCAGTAGATATGGGAGAATTTTTATCTCAGATGATTATGAAGGTCTCATTCCTAGAGATGATGAGAATAAAATAACACACAGAGAAAGTTCTTTCAGTATTGAATAATGTATCACCAATAAAACCTCAGAAAATAGAACATATTGAAAAGAAACTCAACACTAAGCGAAAGGAGCCTGAGGAGATGATCTCTAAGATCCCTCAGATTTACTTAAACAAAAATACTTCTACAGGGGTTGTTGACCCCTTTTTATTGACATTGGTAATAAATGGAAAGATGCTAAAAAATTGTATGATTGACTTAGGAGCATCTAATATAGGCATACCTGCAGAAATTATGAGATCCATGGGTTTTCAAGTAGATACTCCTCATGAGAGGTGTCAAGAAATGTACTCAAGAGAAATCCATGTTGTTGGAACCATTGAAGTCCTACCTTATAAATTAGCCATATGCCCAAATACAGTGTTGACTATGAGTGTATTGGTGGTTGACATACCACCACATTATGGCATGTTGTTGTCTAGAAAATGGAGTGCTTCAATGGGGGTAGTATTCAATGTGACTTATCCTATGCTAATTTCAATATAGCTGGAAATAATGTAAGGGTGTCTAGAGAGGGAAGAAAACCTCGTATGATAGAATTGCATGAGGATACAAATATTAATTATTGTGTTGACATTGACATGGAAACTTTCAAAATCAAAAGGAGTACTCACCAATGTGAAAATGTTGATCCTTTGGTGAAAGAGTTGACTACACAGAGTGATGGTTTGTGGAAAATGTATTTTGATGGAGCCTGTTCAAAACAAGGATTAGGAGTTGGAATTCTACTTATATCTCTATCAGGTACCACATTCAAATATTATTTTCTGCTATCTTTTCAGTGTACAAATAATACAACAGAATATGAGGCTTTGGTTCTAGGGCTAGACATTGCTACTAAACATGGTATAAAAATTTTAAAAGTTTATGATGACTCAGAGTTAGAGGTATCCCAAGTAAGGTCCAAATATGTTGTAAAGAATGACAGATTAAAAATGTATAGACATGTTATTTGGGACCAAGTAGAATTCTTTGATGCCTTCAATTTAAATTGGATAGAAAGGTCTAGAAACATTATGGCAGATTTCTTAGCTAATGTGGCTTTGGAAAATGATGATATGAACTTAAATGGGGTATCATTTGTTGAGGTTAAAAGAAGACCAGTTGTCCCAGACAATATTTACAACTGGAAAGTATTTGAAGATGACCAAGATAGCCTTAGATTTCTTCAGTGCCTTGATCATTATGAAGACCAACACTTAGATTGCAATAATTTTCTTGAGGTCATTAATGGTAAGGATTGTATACTGGTGGATGAGGTTGTCCAACTTAGTTCTAACCAGATTCCTAAGGGATTGGTAGAATTAAAGGCATTGTTTACTAATCATGATGAACATACAGTAAAAATAAGCAATGCAAATATTGAGGATCTAGAGGAGATAAATTTAGGGTCAGAGACCACTCCTCAACTAGTTTATATTGGAAAAGGATTAGACGCTCATAGTATAACCAACCTGATAAAATTACTGATAAAACATAAGAATGTTTTTGTATGGTCATATGAAGATATTAAAGCTTATAGAGACGATCTTTTCCAACATGAAATCCCACTCAAAACTGATGTGAAACCATTCAGACAAAAACAAAGATGCATTAATCCTCTATTGGCTGCTAAGATGAAACACAAGTTTATGAAATTAAAGGATGTTGGAATTATTCAACCTATTAGGAATTCAACTTGGGTCTCAAACCTAGTACCAGTAAGAAAAAATAATGGTGATATAAGACTGTGTGTAGATTTTAGAAATCTCAATATTGCTTCCTTAAAAGATAACTATTCTCTACCAAACATCGAAGAAATGTTGCATAAGGTAATTGGTTGTGAGATATTATCAATGATGGATGGATTCTTAGGCTACAACCAGGTACATGTAAAAGAGTCAGAGCAATTCAAGACTGCATTTACTACTCTATGGGGAACATATGTATATGTCAGAATGCCTTCTGGATTAATAAATGCGGGAGCAACTTTCCAGAGAGCCATGGATGTGGAATTTAAAGAGTTTATTGATCTATTCATGGTTATTTACCAAGATGATTTGACTGTATTTTCCAAAAAAGTAGGGGATCACTGTGAACATCTAGAAAAAAATTTCAACAAAGCTTTAGAATATGGTGTTTCACTAAACCCTAGAAAATATCATTTTGTAGTTACCGAATGAAATTTATTAGGACATATAGTGTCCAAGGATGGAGTTAGGATAGACCCTAAAAGAATAGAAGCTATTCAAAAGGTCACTGCTCCAAAGAATATAAAAAGTGTCCAATCTTTCCTTGGAAATATTAATTTTGTTAGAAGATTCATTTCCAATTTCACTAAAATTGTCAAGCCAACAATAAAGTTACTAAAGAAAGATGCAAAGTTCCAGTGGAATGAAGAGGCTCAGTTAGCATTTGAGAAAATCAAGCAAGCAGTACAAGATTCCCCTATTTTAAAGTCTCCATATTACAGTAAGCCCTTTTATTTGTTCTCATTTGCATCTTTTCAAACTATTGTTGCTATTTTATTACAGAAGGAAGAGGAGGGATTTGAACATCCAATAGCATTCTTTAGAAAATATCTCCAAGCTGTAGAATTGAACAATGAAATGATGGAGAAGCAGGCATATGCATTGGTAAAAGTTGTTAAATCATTTAGACCTTACTTAGTTTGTGCCAAAGTTCTTGCATATGTTCCTCATTTAGCAGTGAAAGATATTCTTACCCAATCAGAAGTGACTGGTAAGAGATGTAAGTGGATTAACAAAATTCAAGAATGTAACCTAGAAATCCGTATTACAAAATTGGTTAGAGGACAAGGTTTAGAAAAACAAATGAATGAAGAAAATCTGGACTTGGTATAAGTAAATAATGTAGTGATACAAGATTCAACAATAACCAGTATTGAAAGACATCCATTCTATGTTTACATCATGTGTTACCTTAAAAATACCAAGTGTCCTAAAACCATGTCAGATAATCAAAAGAGGAGTCTTAAGTTACAAAATCAAAAGTACACCTTGATTCAAGGAGATCTGTACTGGAAAGATAGAAATGGTGTACTACTGATGTGTCTAGATAAAAACCAAGTTGAGAAAGTACTAATTGAAATGCATGCTGGAATATGTGGTGGGCATTTTTCTACTAAGACCACTTCTCATAATATTTTAAGGGCTGGATATTATTGGCCCAGTGTATTTAAAGATACTCATGCATTTGTCTATAAATGTGAGCCTTGCAAGAGGTTCTCAAATAAATTGAGATTCTCAGGTGCCCTGATATTGAATATTGTGAGTGCTGAAGCACCTTTTACAATGTGGGGTATTGATTTTATTGGATAATTTTCAAAAAAAATCAAGTGGGGGATACAGTTGGATACTTGTTGTCACTGACTATTTTACAAAGTGGATAGAATCTATTGCCACTAAAAAAGAAACAAGCAAAGTGGTTATTGAATTTTTACTAGAAAATATTTTAACCAGATTTTGTGTCCCTACATAGCTAGTTATGGATAATGCTATGTGTTTTAGATCTGATGAGATCAAGGATTTATGCAATGAATATAGGATCATAATGTCTCATTCATATCCATATCATCCTCAGGCTAATGGCCAGGAGAAATCTAGTAATAAGAGCATTCTGAAGATTTTAAAGAAGACTTTAGAAAAGAACAAAAGAGCTTGGAATACAAAGTTGAAATTATCTCTATGGGATGATAGGATAACATTCAAGAAGGCCACTGGTAAGTCACCATTTGAACTTGTGTATGGTCTACAATCTAGGATGCCTATCAACAATCTAATACCTGTATACAAGTTCATGCAAGAAGAAGAGCTAGAAATGTCTGATCCAATGAAAGACAGAATAAAGAAACTAGCTGAACTTGATGAAATTAGAAGAGAGGGTCAGAAAGAGAACATAAAAATGCAAAAAAAAATAAAGTATCTATTTGATAAAAGAGCAAGTTGCTGAAATTTTAAACCTAGTGACCTTGTACTCCAATGGAATGTGAGATCAGAGGATAAAGGAAAGAATAAAAAGTTTGAATCTTATGGATTGGTCCATTTATTATTTCTCAGATTTTTGGTAAAGACTCATATACCTGGAAGAACACAAATGATGAAGAATATGAATTGCTAGTGCATGGGAAGTTCTTGAAGCCATTTTTTAGGTGAAAGTGAAAGTTTTATGCACAAGTAAATATCTTTGTATTATATGTAAATAAGGTGTGTTTCTTTCAGTCGTGTGTTTCTTTCTGCAATAGGTTTGTCAGCATCTTTTGAAGTGGTCTGCAACCAGAGATTCTATGGTTCTTGATATAAACTTGTGTTTACTCATCCTTAGATAGAGCCACTGTTGGTTGTATTTCCAGTTTTGTAGTCTTCCTAGAAAATTTTTAAAGTTCCCTGTCTTTTCTTTGCTCAAGAGTTGAAAGTCATGTCTGAAAATTACTTAGATATCTCTTCAAATGGTATTTTTAACCATAAGATTAGTGAAAAATGTAAAAAACCCTACGTCCTAGGTTTGTTTATGTTAAAAAATGGCAAAAAACCCTAATATCTCAGTCAAGTTTCTATTTTCAAGTTACTTTTTTGTAACTTAACTTTTGAGAATAAAGCATGTGTTTATTATGTTAGTCGCTTAGTCTCATGAAGTAAGAAGGATATTTTATTATGTATAGAGACTTAGCGAAAATATTTCATCACGTTATGTCCTGATAAAAAGAATATACCTTAGCAGATATGGAGACTTAATGCAGACCGTTCATCTCAAGTCAAATCTAACGGTGGTCAGGAAGTCTCTGAATAAACCTTGCAGTTTAAAAATCATCTAGTGACATTGAGTTTCTAGCAGTCGCGAGGTCTCCTGATCAAACCTAGGTTAGATATTAGTTTCAGTGTTAGTGTTGTCTCCTATTCGCGAAAGAAATCATGGGTTAAGTAAAGAATCAAGAGATCTGGCCACAACTATTAGATGGAAAGAGATCCAATGGCAATCGCGAGGTCACTGTAAAGGTTTGTAAAGTTAAAGGTGATCCAGCAATTAGGAGACAAAGGGATAGATGAGACATGTGTTATTCAGTCGCGTGGTCTCTAATAAAAATTTAAAATGAGAAATACACCTGGTGACTTGGAGATAGCAGTTGGGAAGTCTCGTGAAAAATCAAGGTTTTCTTTGAAGATTTGGAGACTTGGCACTGACCGTTAGATGCAGAAAAGGAAGATCAATGGTAGTTGGATTATCTCTAGATAAAAATAATAAAGGTAAAAATATACAGCAACAAAGAAACAAAGATTTTTATCGTGTGGTCTCCAAATAAACTGAGTTAAAATGTTTTTTCAGTGACAAAGAGATATAACAGTTGCCACGTCTCCGAAAATAAACCAAAGGTTAAAGATCAATTAGTAGATGGCTTAGTCGCGGTGTCTTCGAAAAAACATGAGTTAAAAGATTTCATCAAGAAACAAGGAGATAATCATTGATCTAGAGATTGATCCAACCACAGTCTCTAAGTCTTAGTATGAAACCACATATAGAGTGAACATTCAGCAAAAAAGAGATTACACAGTCGCGAGGTCACTAGAAGCAGAACCAGAATTAAAGTGAAGACTTTTCTTCGGCACCATGGTGTACAGTTGCCAGCCAATATATTATCAAAAATTTATGCCAAATAGAAAAGAGGCTGGGTTGTGTTTAATGACAGCCAATTAGATTTTATTTTGATCTCTTTTTGAATTTTATAAGGTTTAAATAAGCAAATTGCACTCATTAATAATTGATTACATGTCATTTTGAAATGCCATGACTAGAAATAGAATTGATGTCATAGTATGCAAACTAATGGTGGAAGTGATTGAATTTTAAGCTTACAAGTTTTGAAGAGATGGCTGCATTGATTTCACAGATATAAGTAAGCATATCCATTGTTATTTTATTTTACCAGCTTCCAAGTTTTTAGAGATAAAAATTTTATAAAAAAATTAGCATTTTCCAAGAAGAGTAGAGTTTTCCAGCAGTGTGTTTTTGAAGAAGTGATTTCCTAGTTTAGAATTCAAAAGGCATTGTGATTGGTGGTGTTTTCAGTGCTCAAAAGTTCAATTTATAGAGTAATTGACAGCTTTTGGTGAGGGTTTGTAGGAGATTTGTTTCAATAATGGTAATATAAATTGGCACATAACAAGATGAGTCAGGAAATAAGTGTAGCATGTACCAGTGGAAGAATTGGTGATGTTGATGATGAAATGAAAGGGAAGCACAATAATTCTAAAGAATTCATCTCCTTGTTGCCTGGGTCAGGTCAAAATAGAAAGGTAAGTGCTGATACTCTCATTGATTATTTACATTTCATTAGGGATGCTAAAACCCTTGGCTCTTTTGGTTATTCCCTGTTTAACGATTTTTATAATAATAGTGCTAAAGTTGTGCCAATCTCGAATCCATGGACCTATGGACTGGCCAAATTAATAGTCCCTGACATCTTTGTAGATGCTGATTTTATCTTAGAGAGTGCTAGTAGGTATGATACCCTAACCAAAATAATAAAAATGGATGACGGGAAAGCCCAAGTAACCCTAGATAGAAACTCATTGATGAAAGCATTTAATGTATACCATCCCATGGCCATGGAGATAAACTTGAAGAGTTTAGAGAATAGGTATATGAGAGAGTCAGGCATTGCTTTTAAATTGATTCAAGAACATCATGTGCCAAGGAGAATGAAGAATTATATAGCACCCATCCGATGGATTGTCCCATAGTACTACAAAGACCTAAACTTCTACATGAAGTATATCTCCTATGCATTGTGCAGAGTGTTGGGAAAGGATGGAGCACCCGAGAGAATAACCTTAGACATCCTTATGCTGGTCCTAGATATGCAGATCCCTCATACTAGTACTAATTATGATTATATTTAGTATATAATTGATCAAATGCATCAAGGATTTATTGATATCTAGAACAAGAAGGACAACCCTAGATTCATGCATTATTCCATTTTAATGAATTTAATTTTATATTACAACTTTCCTATCATGAATTGTCAATATTTGAGGCCTCGAAGGTTTCATCAGAACCATGCCAACCCCATTCAATTTTGGTTGAGAGTGTGGAACTAAACCTCAAGGGAACAGGAATTCTGTGCCTTTGAAAATTGGAGAGTATATCCAATGCTTAAATATCTGGGTGTAAACAAGACAAGGCTACCAGTGAAGGTGCTACAACTGCTTAGACCATGCCAGTATGTTGATAAGTGGCCAAGAGATCACAACTGGGGTGAATTCTACTATGAGAAGAATTTTACATTGATCAGGGTGTATGGTTGTACTCACCACCCCATGTTCTACCATTCCATATGCCACCAAGGATTGCAGCAATAGAATTTGTCAGATAGTTAATTTTGATAGACAAGGAACACCTTTCTCCTCATAGGAAGGGTACATTTACCCCAAGGCAGTTTAGGATCTACAATTTTTCCATTGGTAAGAGGGCATTAGATCCAATGAACAATTGGATGAGCCACTACAGAATGAATGTAGCCCTTTACAGATACATAGACACCGAAGGCTTCATTTTGAGTGCAAAGAAGATGTTGACACCCACCATTCCATATACAAAGGATCATGAGGAATGCATGGAAGAAGACCTCATAAGGAATATATTAGAGGATGAGGTGGTCGATAAAAGGGCTGAAAATTTCATTGAATTCATTGACTTAGAGAGACAAGTAAATAGGAAGGGCATTTCTTTTGGGTGTTTCTTGGACCAGACTTGTCATATTTAAAAAGGCTTGATGCCATGATTGAGTCCCATACTCTGCTATTAAATCAACTGAAAGATGCACTTGTAGTTCAAGAGAAGGGCCAAAAAGGGCACTCATCATCATAGTATGATGAGGTGAGTGATGAAGAGTACTCAATACCTAGCTCCCCTCCAATAAATCAAGCATTTGTTGAGGAATAGTCAACTAAGGGTGAGAACATAATTGACCTAACAGAGGTCCCAGAAACTGAGGTTACTAATGAGCCCCCACCAAAAAGACAAAGAGTTGAAATAGGCGAAACATCTCAAAAGAAAGATAAGAAGAAAAATAGAATTGATGCTCTTATTAATGGTAACAGAGACTATGACCATTAGTTGAGGAAACAGATTAGAGTAGGAAAGAAGCTACAAAAAGATGAAGAAGAGCAAATAGAGTTGCCCCTGACAACATGCACTGATGAAAGATTGATTTATCAAGATCAATTTATAAAGGATGACAATTTCATCAAAACCAAGGAGTTCAAAGAGTTCCTCATCTGGAACAAACAATAGCAAGTTAGTGCACAACTACAATTGGCAGGTGGTGATCCATTGACCAGTGAGGCTCTACAAACATTGTAGGATTATGATCGTGAATCAGAACAAATCATACCAGGGGAGGAAAGATAAATGGTAAAGGTCATTGGGATATTATTAGTAGAAGGGTGGGACTTGGCCTCTTCTTTCATTATAGATAAAATTAGGAAGCAACCTGATGTAAATTTGTCATCAGAGACATAGGTTGGGGAAATGATTAGATGATTTGGATAAAATCCAAAGTCACAAGCCTTAGAAATGTGGAGTTTAGCTCCAAAAGATCAGAATCTATCCCTAATAAATATTCAAGAGAAAATGGAAGGAAACAAGATTATCTAGTCTATCCAAAATATAGCACACTTGGAGATTTCCCAAGTGCTCACCCATTTTTCTCAGTTCAATGATGCCAAAGCTGTCCAAATGTCTAAAAACTTTAAGATTCTCACTAGTGAAACTAGTGATATAGTCCAGGACAGGGAGTAGGCTTTTACTAAGAGCAAAGCACAAGAGAAGTTGATAGCAGAGCTCCCATAAAAACTTCTTGATATGCCAGACGATGCCCCTGTGGAACCAAAAGAGGTGCAAGATGTTGAGATTCAAAAAAAGGAAACAAAGCATACTGCAGCAGAAACAGGGAAAGAGGTTAAGGAGCACAATAATGTTGTATTGGGTGCATTAACATAAATTTTATAGCATAGGGTAGATACAATAAAGGATAAGATTATTGTAGTACATGGAGCTTATGGAAAGTTTCTAGGTCTGCAAGTACAAGTTAACAATTTTATCCAAATTTTGAACCCTTATTATGCAACATGGTCTGGCAGAACATGATTATTTGAAAGGTTGGTATCTTTGCAACCACTTAATTCAGACCTACCAGAGATAGTAACCTAGGTTGGGGTTGAGATAGAGCGAATAGGAGCTACCTTGTCCTTTTTCAAAGGAAAGGCTAATCAGATAGAGACGAGGTTGGTCATATGTTTGAGCCTAGTTATAATATATTTGTGCCTCCAATCAAATCAGAGGACAATCATATCAAGCCACTATGGGTACGGGGCTCACAATTTGACACTGTGTTACATAATAAAGAGGTATATGTTTCTGATAAGGGAGAGCTAGATATGGAAAGATATAATAAGATTCAGGATGAAGCATTTAAAGTAGAAATAGATTTTAATAAGTTCATTATAGATGTCAAGAGCATTACTGATGCCAGGTGGGAAAGAAAAAACACCAAGGAGAATATAGAGAGCTTTGAATGGTCGAAAGAAGAATATGTTACAACATGGGACATATTAACAAATCCCAAGAAGAAAAATCATGTCATTGTTGACCTGGACATCATGGATGAAGAATAGGAGGACACATGGAACTTTTTATTTGAGCATAGGAAGGTTAGCTATCATAAAGACTAGTGTAAGTTAGCATGTATTAGCGGTCACTAGGTCTCATTGAAAATATCAGATTCTATCATCAACATATACAGACAAAGGCACCAAAGATCAAAAGAAGAAAAAGAATAAATCAAATCTTATTCTCCATTTTTTTCCATCCACCACGTGGTTCATTCTCATTTTTGTCCTTTCTATATTTTAGGGTTAGGTCTTAAAACCATCTGAAGCTTGTAGCATCCTTACTTCTTAAGGATTCCAAGATGGTTTAAGCCTATATATAGAGCTCATTGTAACATTTTTAAAGATGATGGAATAGAATTACAAGGCAAACTACTAGAATTTATTTGAGCCTCTGTACTTTTTTGTCTATTTGAATGTATTTAAAGCATTAAGAAATTAATATAATATATTGCAATCTTTGTTTTACATCTTGGTTGTCTCTTTTCATTTCTGTTACAGTTCTTGTATGTTTATTTGTAAGGCACTTAGACATACTAATCACAAGGTAGTTGTGAAGTCATTTGTGAGCTCCTTCAAGGAAGGATTAATTATTTCAAATGACCCCAAATAACTTAGCATTAATTTAAGGATTTGATGACAATTATAGAACTAGAGGATAATCTATAAGGCAGTTTATCTTTGTTGCAAGTATTTTATTAATCACCTTATTGTGGATTTATACCAAGATATTGACTTTGTAGCCCATAGGATCAGGTACTGGTTTATAGTTTTGCATGTAATTGTTCAATCATCCAACATTTAAGATAAATCATTCAATTACATTACACTTATAAAAGAGCATACATTCATAAGCAATTGTACTCACAGAGTATACAATTCAAGTCTACTGATTCCTTTAAGAGAGAATCAAATAGGTTATCCCTCCTAAGTTCATAAGAACTCTAAAAGGAAGAAGGATGAGAATCCTTATTGCATTACTATGTGCTGTTGTCAAAATACTACTTTGGCTCATTAAGCTCTGTATCAGGTTATTCATAGTCGCTTGCATAGTTATCTACTTATTGATACAGTAAAATAAATTTAGTAAGTTAGTAAGAAGACATAATCCACTTAAAAGTACTGTAAGATCAGTAATCATTCGTAGGTAATACGAACCCGACTTAGTGGATATCCAAAAAGAAGGAGGAGGTACTAATTTCCCAGGTTATTATCTAAACTCTCATCAATTAGGCATTTCTCTTGGTTGAATCAGTTATTTTAATATTGGGAGTCATAGAGTTAAAACAAAAATTCAAGCATTTTGAGGTTCATCAAGAAAAATCCCTAATAGGAACCAAATTGATACAGGAGATCCACATGTGATATTACATTGTTTGAGTCCAAAATGATCATTAATATGATTGGTGTCATTATTCCATGTAATGGAATCTATTGTTGGAAAGTTGATACTCAGGGTGTATATGAGTTATTTTGTTTTGTCATTATGGAAACAAAGTCATATGAAGTTTTGACAGTAAACTTTGAAGATCAAAATTGGCTAAGTATAGAAAATAGAGCAGTACAGTGATATGCAGTTGATCAAAGCACTAGCGTACATGCGTACAATAGAGTTAGAATATGCACACTTATACTTAAGATTTATGAAATTTAATTAAGCTTTGTCTATACACACATGGTATGGTATGGTAGTACAAAGAAGTTACATGAAGTTCAAGAGCCACAAGGAGTTCAGAAAATAGAGTATGAAGCCAACTTCAGATTTTGGATTAGAGTATAATATATTATTTTTTAGCCATGCACCTATTAAAATATTTTTATAAATATATCTTTAACACTCATGTAAACAGTCTTAAGCCAATTTGTTTGGAAGCATTGTGTATGTTTTTTTTGGGCCGACTAAGGTCTTGTTTTTGGTCGCGTCTATTCAGGCATGTATATATACTAGACATGCACTTTTGTATTAAGTGTGTGAATGGAAAATAAGAAGTGAAGATATTCATAAGAGAAATATAATAAAATCAGTATGAAGTAGAATTCTTCAAGAGATTAAAGCATCAGAGCATAAACAAAACTGATCAGACAACAGTGTAAGAACAACAGTTCATTTTTTTATATATAGTGTATATCTATTATCTGAAGGTTGTAGCCTTGATCCTATTAAGTAGTGAGCTCTAGAAATGAGCCAACCACCTTTAACAGGGTTTTGTAAAGACTCCTAACAGGGTCATTGTAATTGCATTTTAAAGACTACTCCTAATAGAGTAAAGGAACTCTAACAAGTTCATTAGACTAGTACAATGATTTGTGGGTAATAATTCCCACTGGGGTTTTCCTCTGATCAAGGTTTTCCTATAATCATATCTTGTGTTATGTTTTATTTTTTTATGCTTCAATTTTTATCTATTTGATTTAAGTTTCAAATTGCTGAAATAAAAATTAATAGACAAAAACTTATTCACCCCCCCTCTTAGTGTTTCTAACAATTGGTATCAAATCTCTAGTCCTCTGAAAGAAAGTTTAACCACTTGAGGAGATCATGGATTCAGCAGCAGAGAAACATTTGAAAAAAGAATCTTGAAGCAGCCCTTGATGATCTTGACAGATCTGAAAAATAAAATGAAGAACTTAAACTACAAGTTGATGGCTCCCAAATGCTTATCAAAAAATTAAGAAAAGATCTGAAATATTTCTCTACAAATGATTTGGGAAAAATGGTCAAAAAGATGAATGAAGAGAACATGTCTTTGAAGGACAAGATTGAAGATCTAAATGAACAACTTATAGATAGCCTAATAGCTATTGAAGAAAAGACCAAAGAAATTAAAACATTAGATGAAGAGCTTATGCAAGCAAATATGAAGATCTCAGAGTTGGAAAACATCAAGAAAAAGATTGAATCTGAATTAGCAGAAGCAAAAGATAAAATTGAGAAATTATGCACAAGTTCTAATCTAATTCAATCGCAACTTTATGCACAGAAGTGAAAAGGTGATACTACTGGTGTTGGATATAGTGTATCTCAAATTGAAATCAATGCAAGGAAAGAAAGAAAGAAAGAAAGAAAGCACAAGAAGAATCCACAGAAGGAAAGAAAATTGATAATCTTGCAGAGGGTAATATACAACCTCCTAAAAATGAACACAAG
>MU223055.1:1095994-1107460 GCA_018584345.1 Thuja plicata | reverse complement strand
GTGTGTAACACCCCTGAGTATATATATGTATGTGTATATGTATAGATATACATATACACACATATATACACATGTGTATATATACACATATACACATGCGTATAGACATGTGTGTATATATGCACACACACACATGTGTGTGTGTGGACACACATGTAAATATATGTATATGTGTAAATATGTATATATATACAAATATGTGTATATGTGTGTAGACACACGTGTATGTGTGTGTATATATACATACACACAGACACACTGTATTCAAAAAAATTAAGAAATAAAAAATTAAAATTATTTATGCATCTTCTCAGTCATCTTTTGGGTGAACCAAGGACCAACCCATTTTCCAGAAATCATTTCTAGGACATGTATCTTCCATATAGGTTTATGAAAACATGGATAAGACAGCAAAGGGATATGTTATAATTTTTAACATTTTTTAGTTCACTTGGAAGATTTTGTGATGTGATCTCTGTGGATGATCATAGATTACGTTTAGCAAATCTTTAAAGAATTAGTTCTTCAGTGCATGCGACAATGGCCTCTCGTGTTCTCATAACACTTTTGCCAGCACTCCAAAAACAAATATTGAAATATAATGGATATTGTGATCCACAAGCTACTTTTGTATGTCATCATGAGAAAGCTGTTTTCGTATTTCAGCAATTGAAAAGTTGAGGCAACTAGTTCATGCATTTGGTTATCACGGATCTACAATGTTGTACTTATGGATTCGAGAGAAATTTGAAGAAGACAAAATTTGAATTAGTGAAAGTTCACAAGGTGCTATTCAAAGTATGTTGATCACAAGTGAATAATGGCCACTTTTGTTTCAGAGGATGATTGCAAAAAATAATGGGTTGAGGAATTAGTACATACACAAACAATATGCATGCTTAAGAAATGAAGTATTGATGGATATGGGACAAATGCATATGGGACAACTATGCAATGAAAGTGCTTAACTCTTCTAAATTCATGTTGTACCAAAATAATTTCAAAGAAGTATGAGGCATAATTTCAAAGAAGTATGAGGCAGGTATAATTGGCAAAAGATATGCAAGTGGTCAATGAAGGATGTCAAATGTCAAGGTAATCATGATGGTCAATGAAGGATGTCAAGTTAATCATGATGCACTTGAAGAATATGTTCTGAAAGGTTGGTTGGTGGTGAGTTAATGATCTTTGGATCAAAAGAAGATCTAGTGCCCAATTTATCAAAAATCAATTCTTTTATCTTCTTCTCAAAATGTGTAGATTTTATGTTACTCTTTTTGTAAAAGTGACTTGTGTCACTTATTGTAACTACCAATTAGAAAATGGGCTTTATTTTTGTAAAAGTTAGGTAAATCCTAACTTTCTTTCAAAGAAAGGTAGTTACTCTAAGTAGTTGTATCACGTAACTACTGGGTAGTTATCTAAAGTGGTCATCATGGTAGTTATCCCAAAGTAGTTACCTAAAGTAACCACCTTAGGTAGTTATCCTAGATAGTTATAGGAAGTAGTTAGGAAGTCATCCTAAGTAATTAAATGAGGTGGTTAGGAAGTTACTCTAAGTGTTTACACCACTCATCTTCATATATATGATGCAAATAATTGCAAAGATGACTTCTTGGGAAAAGGGGGAGACTATGGCCAAATTCTCAAACTGACTTTTGGGTTTACATGATGTACATAAGGGTTTTTTAATTTTCTATATTGTCAAAGAGATAACGAAGAATGTATTTATTTGTATGTCTCAAATGTATTCATGATTTTTTATTAGTAATTTTTCGTATGTTAAGTTAGTAATCTCTTATGTTATGGTGAAAAATAATAGTTCTCTATTCTATGTAATAGATGGGATGGAATACACTCATTTCTTGGTATCTTGATTTGAATGTTTTGGAGTAGCATATCTTTTCGTATGTCAGGATCTTCTATCATTCTTTTTTCGTCATTGCATTATGTGCTAAATACCCCCTTTGTAATCTTTCTGCATTATGAATCTTAACTAGTATTCGTATGTTTGATGTTGGGGTTTATGTTAACTATTTTCTTTAGTTTTTTTTTTCCTCCTTTTTGTACTTTTAGGTGAAAAATACTCAAAAATACCAAATACCCCTATCATATGAGGGAGTTTCCCCTCTCAAGCGCAGAGGAATATTGCAATTAGATCATGGGTGACAAATTTGTTTACAAACATGGTGTAAATGCCACAACTCAACCTTTCTTTTCTTCTATTGTCATCCTACATAGAATTGGTGAATGTGGGGATGTGACATCTTTAAGAATTTTTCTTTTAGGATTTCAAATTTTTAGTCACTTCAATGTTTACAACTTTCATAAATATGCAATGAGGTTTATTACCAAGTTATTTTTGTTATTTCAAATGGAATCTTCAAATTCGTATGACTTATTTAAATTAATTTAATTTTAACTTGCAAAAATTAATCAAAAGAATCACACAAAACATAAAATTATTTTCATTAGCCAAATATGTTCTTGATATATTGAATTAGATGATTAGAAAAACTCCAAATTAGAGAAAAACATATAATAAATTATCAATAGTTATGAAAAAACAAGTGAAACTAATATTAGAACACCAATTAATGAACCACATTTATTGCTCTACTTCAAGAAGGTCATTAAGAATATGTCTCCCAAAATTCTGATTCTAATTATAATTCCTTTCTCCTACAATAGATGTGGTTCTCTTTTAAACAAAATGAAGGGAGCGAACAAGATTCTAACTATTCATACTAGTAATCATTTGACATGGCTTTTGATATATTTAAGAAAACACTAAAACTTGTAATAAAGTATCTAATTACGTTCTTTTTGATTAAGAGATTAAACTATATTAAATATTTTGTAGCATAAATATTTGGAACACGCTCCTCTTCTTTGAAGTTTAAATATTTGGAACACGCTCCTCTTCTTTGAAGTTTAAAATAATGGTCAATGTATTCTTGATCTTAATATGTCATTTCCACCACTCTCTATTAATCTTTGATATCTTCCAGTGCTTAAGAAAACATCTTTCTCATTTCATGTTTCTACTCTTATCTTGTTAAACTACCATCAGTGTTTATAAATGGAGGAAATTCAAATTCCCTCTTCAAATGGAATTTATTTATGTCATCAAGTAGTTATTCATGGAAGTTTGTCTATTTATTCATTCATTTTTTCAATCTCTCCAGGAGCTCTACATCAAGACAATCCTTGACCTATAATTCTTCCTTCTTATTTTTTTAATTTGTTTTCAAGGCAGTAATACTCATCTATTTCTTTACTATTTACAATTGGTCAGATGGATCAACTATGTTTTCATTCCTCTTTAGTGGAGGCTCATATTCATCTATCACTAGTTTGGAATTTATTCACATTCAAGGTCTTCATCACTTTCTTCCTCAGTAACATGTTTAGTAAAAGCAAAGCTAAATTCAGAGGCATATTATGGAGAAATGTGAAATATTTGTATCACATTCTCAGCTTGTATCATACATATGTCTTCCTAAACAAGTGGATTACCTTTCTTTGGAATACATATGGCAGCATGCCCCTAACTAATTCTTCTTCATCCAAGATCATTTTTTCCAATATTTCCAACAAATTCTCAATATTTAGGAAAGAATCTAGGTACATAATGTCATTAAAGTGCAGATATTTAAAAATTAGAAGCTTGTAAAAAAATTTATTTTTTCAAGATGATAGCAAATACAATATCTGGAAAAACATTAAAGTGCCTAAGATTGGACAGAGGTGGATAATTTACATCTAATAAGTTTTATGTATTTTGTAAAGAACATGAAATAAAGAGACAAACTTCTTCTCTACGAACCTACATCAGAATGGTGTTGCAGAGTGAAGGAATATGACTATCATAAACACAACTAGGACTATGATCATTGAAGGAAAAGTTTTGATGATCTACTGGAGAGGAGAACTGTGCATCACAACTTATATACTTTGATCCTAGTACAGATTCAGTAGGGAACTGGTAATACTCCGTATGAACTATGGTATGATCATATTCCTATAGTGAAGTACTTTAGAATTTTTTGAAGTAAATACTACATTAGAAAGATGAGGATATTGAAATATTTTGATCCTAGAACTGATGAAGGAATATTTCTTGGGTATTCTACAAAGACAAAAGCATATAAATGTTATAAGTACAGACTGAAGAATATTTTTGAAAGTGAAAATGTCAGAGGTGATGAGAATGCACAGAGATCAAAAAGAACCAGCTGGTATGAACTAGCTAAAGAAGACAATCAAATTATGGAAGTGCTAAACCAGATTTAGGATGAACCAAAAGTGCAGAAAGAACTTGTTAAAAATGGAGTGGATATTGACACCAAAAGGTCTGCTACACAAAATACAACAAAAACTCCACATTATGTAAGGATTAATAATTTTTAAGATGTCATTAAGGTGATAAGAATAGAGGTGTTCAAACTAGAGGAAGAATTGCTAGGGATGAAACATGTTTGTTATCTGAATTTGAGCCTAAATATATAAAAGATGCATGTAAGGATGACAGTTGGATGAAATAAATGAGAGAAGAACTTGATCAGTTTGAAAAGAACAAGAATTGGATTCTTGTTCCCAGACCTATTTACAAAAATATGATCAGTAATAAATGGGTATTCAGAAACAAGTTGAATCAAGATGGTAAAGTGATTTATAAAAAAACAAGATTGGTATGCAAAGGATATTCACAGATGGAAGGTATTGAATTTACATAGACCTTTTCTCCTATAGCTAGACTTGAAGTTGTTAGATTACTTCTTGCATATGCACCTTTAAGAAAATTTAAAGTCTATCTGATGGATGTTGAGTCTGCATTCTTAAATGGTGAACTAAAGGAACTTGGAACATGTTTATATTGAGCTTCCTGATGGTTTTACTCTAACCAAGGAAGGATATATGGTTTGTAATTTATAGAAAGCTTTGTATGGGTTAAAGCAAGATCCTAGAGCCAGGTATGCCACATTGGACATGTATTTAACAAAGATTGGTTTTAGCAATGGTACTATAGATAGTAACTTATATTTCAAAATAATTGATGATAATATATCGATTGTTGAAGTATCTATTGATGATATTGTATTGGGTGGTGGGTGATCCCACAATACTGTCTTACACTTTCTGGCCAACTTTGACACTAAAATGAACATTCTGAAATAAAAATTCCCTTTCAGACACCTATTACCTTAAAATCATTAAGAATTTGTAGATGATGTAAACTAGTGACTTTTAGAATTTTTCTACTTTATAAATATATATATTTTTTTAAAATTTGGAATTTGTTTGTATCCATTTTTCTTTCTCCTTCAAGAATTGTTTGTCTGAAAAAACAACATTTTTCAGGAGTGACTCTCACTTTGATCAACATAAATTTTTTTATAAAATTGATAAGAACATAACTATTTTGAAGTTAGGTTTGTGACACCAATATCTAGAGAATCCAATTGGTTTCATTCACTTTAGTTGAATATTTTATAGTTTATTGAGTTATGAAGTGACATTAACTATAATTTGGACATAGGTTCACTTGGATCGCTCTAACTCTATCTACATATATTAAAATTCATTGTTTTTCTTTTTTTAATAAAAAGCTAACATAAATACCTATTTCCTATATATTTTCAATTTTTTTTTTCCTAATTTACTATTTTTCCAGAAGTGTCGAACATAGAAGTCACTAAATGGTCAGACAACCTATGTTTAGTAAAACATAGAAAGAAAAGTCATAATAAACTCAATATATATAGACATCATAATCATTGGAAATATTTCTCCCAGCACTATCATCTTGTATTTGGGTTTGTTAAATGAATTTATTTGATCCCACAAAAATTTAATGTCAAAGTGATATTTTGTCATCATTTTGATGGGTGCAAAGAAGACCTGATTATAGGCGTTAGTGAGGAGCAGAGAAATTATACCAAAGAGAGTTTGATCCAAGAGGCTTTTATCTAACCATTGTCATTTTACTCATTCAAATGGGGGCTCTTGAGGCTTAAATCATCACATTTTCTTAAAAATGTACAATTTCAGTTAAAATCAAGATCTTCAAAAGAGTAGGACACACTATTGTGAGATCACCTTGGTAATGATGAGTTGAGCAGAGGTTTTGCTGATTAAAAAAAAATTGAGATGAATATGATAGGAGAGATGAAATTATTTCTTGGATTGCAAATTACATAATTGAAGAAATGAATTTTTATCACACCGTCCAAGTATGTCAAAGAATTGTTGAAGATATTTAGTATGGAGGATTCAAAACTAGTAGGAATTCCTATGGTTACTGGTTGCAAGTTAACTAAGGATGATGATTCCCCTTGTGCTAATCATACATTATATAAATATATGATGGGAAGATTGCAATATATAATTTATTATAGACCAAACATATCAAATGTTGTTGGAATTGATGCAAGATTTTAAGCTGAACTGAAGGAATCACATATGGTTGTTTTCAAGAGAATATTCAGATACTTGAAGAGTACAATTTACTATGGATTACGGTATGAAAAAGATTATTTGACTTTACTCTATGTGCATACATTAATGTTGATTGGGAAGGTAATGTGGATGATAGAAAAAGAACTAGTGGTCCAGGTGCATCTTTTTGGGTAAGATAATAGTTTCTTGGATGAGTAAGAAGAAGGGTTGTATTTCTCAATAAACTATTGAGGTTGAGTATGTTGTTGCTTCAATAAACTATAATCAAACGGTTTGGATGAAGCAAATGTTGAAGGATATAAGGATAATAATTGACAAACCTATTTTTATTTACTATAATAAGTCTAGTGCTATAAATATATCATATAATCATGTGTCTCATTCAAAGAAAAATCAGATTTCAAATAAGTATCATGTTTTGAGGGATAAATTTGGTGAAAAGGAAGTGAAATTGTAATTTGTGTCTACTAAGGAATAGATTGCTAATATCTTTACAAAACCTATGTCAAAGGATACATTTGTGTATCTCAAGGAGAAGCTTGGGGTGGTAGCCCCTCCTGATCAGAACTAATGATCCTTAGGATAGAATTAGTTTAGAAAATCTATTAGAAACATCATTCACTAGATTGATGATTTTTGGGACTACTCCTTAGAGGGAGAAGTCTTATGGTTATTATGGTTTTCCTATTTTTTCCTTTTGAGGTGAGTTCATTTCTTTTTTATGTCTTTGGTCCTTTTCCATTGATATCAAAGGGGGAGAGATTGTGTGAAAAATAAAGAAAATAGAGATAATTATTCTTGGGAAAGATTGTGTTGTAGCTGGATATTCAGAGTGATCAGATGTCCATATATTAATGTCTTTGAATATTGATCATTTTTTTCACTTTGAATGTTGACATCAATGCTAAAGGGGGAGATTGTTGGAAGATTGTTGAGCATGATAGAGTTTTTTACTTAGGTGTGCTAACATTAATGTTTTGTCATTGATGTCAAGATACTATTTTCTATTTCAGATAGTATGTTCAATGAAGAGGATTTTAGTTGTTCAGGTGCTATGTTGAAGATCTTGAGTTGAAAACATAAGGTATTGTTTTGAGGTATCTGTAGATGGTCTACAGAGGTTCGTAGAAGTTTGGATGATAGTTTGAGTGAGGTACATATGATCGAGTTGTTAGTTGTTGTTGTTGTTGTTGTTTTGTTTTGTATGTGTGTAGAACGGATGAGTATTTGGATCGATACGTATTGGATTTAATGTTTCAGAGGTTGTGAAGTTGGTGCATTCATGGTGGCTTATCATTGTGTTCACAACTTGTGTTATTCATGATTAAGAGTATGACAAGATATCTTTTTTTGTGACATAGTTCAGTATTTTAGTGTTCTTATTGATCTGAGACAAAGATGATATGATATAAATGTTCTAGATGGTATTCTGCTACTAGGTATGTGTAGGATCATGGTATGCCAAAAAGTGGCAATGCAGAAAACATCTATAACATTTATAGACTGATTGAATAATATCTATAACTTTAAAATAGTATAACAATTTTTAAATCTAAAACATACATCACATTCTATACTTCACATACTATAAGAAAAAAGAAAAAAAATTTCAATTTGATGAAGTTTTGACTAAGTTATGGTGGTTAGATATACAAGTTTTAATATTATGGAAAAGTTGTAGAAAAATTATAATTAATTATTTTATTGGAAAAAAATTACAAAAAATATGTGAGACATCTGAAAATGAGCATACTACATATATCATGAATCTTTTACAAAAATATTATCATTTGATTATGTTTAAGGTGGTCAGACATACACCTACTTCTTATCTTTTTCCTTACATCTATAGACTGATTTAAAAACATCTATAACTTTCAAATGGTATAGCATTTTCCAAATCCAAAACACACATCACATTTTGTGCTTCACATAACATAATAAATAGAAGAAAAAAAAATTCATTTTGGTGAAGTTTTGACTAAGTTATGGTGGTCAGACATATGAGTTTTAATATTATGGAAAGGTTGTAGTAGAAAAATTATAATTATTTTTTTGCTTGGAAAAAAATTACAAAAATATATGTCACATCTGGACATGAGTCTACTACTTATATCAAGAAGCATGTAAAAATTTATTATCATTTGATTGTGTTTAAGGTGGTCATACCTACACCTACCTCTTATCCTTTTTCTTGAAATTTTTGTACTAGTGCATTAAAATTTAAAATTTTCACCAAATAGAATTTTTTCTTCAAGCACTAGCTAGTAGTATAGAACCTAAATTCAATTTCTTATAGATTCTCTTCTTACATATTTTTTATATAAGATTCATAACTTGTTCAAATTTTTACATAAAGTTGCTTAAACCTATTTTTTAAAATTTCATTGCCTCTTAAGGACCTAGTTTGGCATACCATGATCCTCCACATACCCTACTTGTTGGTGTTCTTGGATCGTTTGATGATTGTGTTGTTGGATTGCATCATTTGATGTGATGAGATTTTCTATTTTTATAGTATGTTGGTGTTTCTTCATTTTGGTCCTAGCCGACTTGATGGAGTAACATGTTACAATTCATGATGTTGCTTTGGTGACACGTATTGTGTTCGTGGTTGAATATTTGGTTCCTATCTAAGTCTTAGCTGACTTGATTTGGATCTCTTTGGAGATTAAGCATAATGTTTATATCTTTTATTGTAATAGGTATTAGCCGACCTAGTGGTTGATTATTCTTTGTAATCAGTATAAACGGGAGATCATTTTGTATTTGTTGTACGGGAGAGAGGTGTGTGATTTTAAGGAGAATTGTTGATATTTGTATTTTGGATTTAAGGAAGAGTTTGTACTTCATTTGAACTATATTGGCATTAGAGATTCTATTTGTTTGTTTGGTTGTAATGGATTGTATGTCCACCCGGTTGTAATTAAAGTTAGATCAGTGAACCTGACTAAGGGCCAGACCTATGATTGTATTGCAAGCAATGAGCTCTGGGTAGTGAGACTATATGGGCTATAAGCCTTTGGTTGCTTGTGCACCTTTTTTTCTTTATTTTCTCTTAACCAGGAAGTAATTTTAGTACAGTACATTAATCTTGTGGGTTTGATTCCCAATGGGGTTTTCCCTTAACTAGGTTTCCTCGAGAACAAATGTTGGTTTTCTGTGTTATTTTTTGTGGATCTTTCATTACTATTTATCTTTCATATCTAAGTGGATAAAATGGAATTAATTATTATTAGGTGTGTAAGACTGATTAACCCCCTCCTCTTAAACTGTGCATGCCTCCTTTTGGGCCTAAGATTATACCCTAGATGGAGGTCAGAAAGATTATTCCTTTTCTATTTTACTCAACTAATATGGTCCAGGTCATCATGGTTTCTCATACCCTGATGCTTGTATCAAAATGCAATATTAAATATGATAAAATTAGTATTCATATCACCATTGTCACTTGTGTACTAGTGGTATTTTTACTTGATTAAAACGTAAAGAAGATGGTATTTTTATCATCATGGTTCATTACACTAGTGGTGGTAATATCTACTTCTATATTACAAAATCTCAATGATGTGAACAAGCATAACATAAAATTGAAAGAATAACCATCATGGAAGTTTTCGTAACATGTTAATATCATTTAGAATTTGCATTCATTTTTGTTGGCCTACAAGACTTGACTCAATCATCTCTAGGAGGTAACTCTCTTCTGGGTGCCAACAAGAAGTTGAGTCCACTTTTTGGCCAAAAAGCGCAACTATTTTCCCTGTTTTTCAAAACACGTCCCAATTGATCAAAAACTTTGAAGCACTTAAAGATTGAATTTTAAGAAAAGTTAATAATATGAAATGTAATACTCAAATTCTAGTTTCCCAATATATAATTTATATTAATACCCTAATAATAAAAATTGGATTTCACTAGGTGTTTCCAAAAAGAACTATTTAAAATTCACCTTTTTGGGACCTTCCATGCATGTGTACGACAACCATAATTTTACCTAAATGAAAGTGTTTTTTTTAATCCTTTTGGAGTATCAATTTTAAGACACTCAAGATTTATAAGCATATTGTTTTGTAATTTTTTACTCAATATATTTTTTCTACTATTTTTTTATTGGGCGTAATTTTTATTTTGAAAACCCCTCATGTGTGGCAAGCATAAGTTGACCTAAACTCATCATTTATTTGTTTCTTTTTTTTCAAAGTGAAAAGAATTGTCTATAGATTGATGTCATATAATTTTTTTTTTCAAAAAATATAAAAATAAATTAATGTTATAAAAAATAAGGAAACCTGTTATTTCAAGCTTGTTGACCTGTTTTATTAGAAACTATTTAAAAATAAAAACAATCAATCCAGTTTAAAAATAAATTATGTATTTATGATATATGTAATCATATCTAAAATGGGGTTTAATTTGGTAGAAAAATTCTTTAGAAAACATCTTTTTTTCCAAAAATGGGTTTCACACGCAAAAAGTTCTCCTAGAAGTGGACTCAACTTCTTGAACTTCCCCTTCTGTCAATATCATCATCATCATATTTCTCTTCAAAAAGATAAAGTCTCATGGACACTGACAACAAATATATTATTTCATAACATATTAGTTGCATTCATCATTTAGAACATTAATCACTCATTTCATAAAATCATACCATCATACTGGAAAACATAATGCATCACATGTAACATAAGAATAATACATAACATCCATCACATATAAGTTCAATTTACATTCTCATAATCATATAGTATCCATTTGAATCACATTAGCATGTACATAAAGAAAAGAGAAAACAAATAAGAAAATTTGTATCATCACATATAGTATCAGCAATAAATGGCTCCATCACATGTTCATATCATTAATCCACATGTATTACATAGGAAAAATTATATAAGGCATCATAGATCCATCACCTAAGAAAAATAGAAGAGCACATATGCATGTATCATATAAGAATCACATTTAAAAACCATATAGGCATCATGATGACTCCATCTC
>MU223055.1:1079123-1089403 GCA_018584345.1 Thuja plicata | reverse complement strand
ACATTTATCGATTATCAAAAAAAAATATTGGTAGTTTGATGAATCTCAACTGTTGTATTTCATATTGTATTAGAAATAGTATAGTATGATAATATAGTATGTTCCCATCAATGCCAAAGAGAGAGATTGATGACATGTAACTGATTGAATATTTGATAATTTAAGTTGAACATAATGTAAGGCATTAAATTAGTTAATGGTTTCTATTGTCATTGATGTCAACTTGATATGATTTGTACGGTCATGTACATAATGCCAAAGACTTCAGAGAATCAATGGAACAAAGGTTATGCTTTTAGTAATTCATAAAATTCATGTATTCACTAAGTGACAGACAACACTGATGGAATGCACACCATTGGTAAAGGCAAAGAAGAAAATTCATAGTGATACCCGACAAGCAGAAGAAAAGTTTGCCCGACGAAGAAAAACCACAAGATGCCCAATGAGATGAAAATAGAGTTGCCCGATGAGTAAAAATCCAATGAAGCTCGACAGATGGAGATCTCAAAGCTAATTGGAGTCACACTGATGGAATTGTCAGTTGTCATCGATGACTAACTATAGAGTTGACTAACGGAATAGAGAGTTCAGAAAATGACAAAAAATGTAGCTGGCAAGAGCTAAAGATAGACTTAACTAGTTGTTTTCTTCATTTTATTTGACCAGAGTTAAGTGATTTATTTAAAGATGATTTGTATAGTTGGCAAGAAGATAACTATGAGATAAATTAGGAGTTATGCTTTAAATCAGATTGGCTGGATTGTTTTTCACGCCAAGAATCAAGAATCAAGAATTAAGAAACAATGAATATCATGTCTATATAAGAGACAATCTTAATTAATTTACAAAATGGATTAAGGGGATTGAATATAAAGAGGATGCTGAAGAGAAACTGATGAAGAATATCTTCATACAGTCCTGATCAATCAATCTGAAGGAGAGTTAAGGAATTCTGTAGACACCGACAAAAAATGAAGCACAACATCAAAGAGAAGAAAGTGTGGAGCACAAAGAATTGAATTGATATATTGATTAGGGAGGTAATGTACTTATATAGATATAAACATTTGCAATTAAAAGTTGCATCATGAACATGTCATAGTGTTTCAGTTTAACCATTGAAGCATCAAGTCTCTTAATAGAGTAGGACTTAACAATCTTCTATATATTGAGGTACATCCCAAGGAGTGCCAAAAAGGTTGATTCATAAAAGTAGCATTGGACTTGCCCGATACCTATTCATATTCTAAGAAGGAGGCTGATTCAAGGATGGTAGTAATAGATTCCCAATACTAATTGATAACCTCTATGTATAAAATCCTCTAACAAGGTCGCACTTAACAATGTGTTTGTAACCTTTAACAGGTTTGGCTCCTAACAGGGCTCATTTCAGAAGAGTGAAAATTTGGGGTACTGGTCCTAGTGTTTTTTCCCCTAACAGGGTTTCCACATTAAAAATTCATGTATTATGTGTGTATGATTCATTTCTTTATTGTTTTGTATTTGACATAGTTAACACTGGGTTGATCGGTATACTCTGCTTATTTACTGAGTTTCCATAAATAGTTATACTGCTTATCGGTAATGAAGGAGAATAAGGACAGACAAGGAAAACCAACAGACAGTTAAATCATTATTAGTATTTCATGGCATGCATCTTGTAGGGACATAATAATATGAGGTTTATTGATTAGTGGTTAAAGTTTGAAGGATAAATTTTTGAGGTCACTGATTCACCCCCCCCCCTCTCAGTTATTACTAACAATGATTGACTACCCACATTTGGACCATGAGGACCGAGTGGAGGCACATCTCATCTTGTCAGAACCAAACCTGCACCCTGTGACTAAGCTCCTATCTAAGAATAAGGGGGTACCCTTGCCGCAAGATCTAGAAGAACCATATAGTAAGCTACCTGATAGTATACTTCTCTATTGTGTTGTGACACTACATCCCTTAGAGCTATATCCCTCTTGGAAGTCATCTCTCTCAATGTTATATTCCTTTCACCCAACTGACCCTACAATAAAACTATATGCATGCTCAACTCATCTCTCTCTTATCTTAGCCTAGAGAGTGTGTCTTGATCTTCTGTAATATCATGCACACTTGTGAATCCCTATGTCCCTCTGGCTCTCTTTGGTGGAACTAGAGGACATTTTAGCATTGGAGGACTCTATAATCCTTAAGGACCTTGTGATGCACCATATATAGGTCATCCTATCATATCCCTCCTCACTAGATGACCATGATCACCATATACATGAACAATCCTCACTCACACTCTGCCACCATCATCCCTGTCATCTCTACTGACACTACCAACAACTCCAAGTACTCTAACCTCACTCCTCCTATCCATCCCTCTATCTCTACCTCTCCCTCCATCTTTGTATCTCCCTTCATCCTTACCAATGGGTCCTCTAGTCTGACATCCATGACCTCTGATTCTCTGACCTCAATCACCAATGTCATCACCATCATCATCATCCACAAGATCACTAATGCTTAGAGGAATATCATTTGGGTAAATTTGTCTCAGGAATGGATGTTGTGAAAAGTACTATTCATAATCATCTATCATGCCTACATCTACAACATCTAGAGCATAATCTCATGGCGCTAGTACCAAATGCAAAAACTCATGAACTACAGACTCATACTGAAGTCATGGACCCCATAATGCCTCCTCCTCCCAAGTCTTACCATATGGTATGATACCCAGAGGCATACTTTGTACTCACCCATAATGCCTTAAAGAACTTGGGTGATGATGAACTACTAAATAATATAATGTGTTCGCCCAATGAGGTATCTTGTCATGAACACAAATAACATCTCTATCTAATCTCATCTCCACTCCTCACAATCTAAGTATGGTCTCTACTATACCACTGACAAATAATCAAGAAAATGATGCCAATAATCTAATCATCCTCTAAGAGGTTGTATCTTTTTTTCTCTATACATATAAATGTAGGGCTCCTCTAGTTGTCTTTCCCTCAAAACCATAATTCTCATAACTAGCAGGTGATCACATACCCAAATCTGTAACAATATAACTCCAAAAGACAAACTCTTGTCATATCAGTAGACCACCTAGTGTAAAGTTTGGTATAAATGTGCCAATAGGTAGGAACCTAGGAAAAGCGATATGGTCTCTCTAGTAACTCATCTAATAATCAGCCCATATACATGATAAGCCCTATGCGCTCCTATCTGGTACAAAGAACCTGCCAATCAAACTTACCAACACTGAAGAAAGTGGATAATAACTTCCCTCCATGTAATTACATGTGATAGTACACTCACTAATGTGCTCAAACTATAACACTCAATGTAATTCCCTGATACCATCATGAGATATCTAATCATAGTCCACAATATTCTTGGGCACTGGAATACAGATTATCCTATACAAAATCTTGGGAGTTATTTTCCTCTCATCGTAGGAAGGTGAAATGTGTTATGATCCCAATGTCATCTCTCTTTGAGGGAAGTCAATAATACCTGATTAACTCCATACTCTGGCATATCTAGTAGTGCACCCAAATTAAATCACCAAATTACCCTGCAATCCTCATCAGCGAGAAATCTAATCAAGTTGAATACCTTTGGGTATTGACTCCAAAATCTCAAAATCCCAATATCTACCTGCAAAGAAAACAAATCAAGAATTAGTCATATCAATTATAAATCTATCATAACCAATTTAAGTACATCAAATACAACATCATCATTCATTCATACATCAATCAACACAAAAATTAACATAACAAATTCAAAGCGTAGGACCAAACAAACCTCAAAGGACCTAGTTTCCTATAAATGAACCTTTCACAACCCCATATGAACTTTTTAGCAGGAAATAAAATAATAAAGACTGTAAACTAACCTAAATACCAAAAATCAAAGTATGCAATCTATAAACAAAACAATAAACTACAGATGAAATATGACAGATGGGAAAAGAAATTTTTTTCAGGAAACTTAAGTTCTTTTACTGGAAATGAACATTAGTAAGTAGGAAACGAAGAAACAAAAATTAAAAACCCTAACCACATATGATCTTTCCTTTCCCAAAAATGAACAATCTTTACTGGAAACGAAAGAAAAATCATGTTGTACGAAAGAAAAATTACCAAAAAATGAACTTTTAACATAATCAATGAAAACTTCATAAAAAATAAGGTTGTACAATCAATAAATGCACCTAATAAGAGTGCGATATTATTGACATATCATTTTTGGATAATGGGCTAGTCTTTGATAATTCCTGGAAAGCTAAAATTGATGTGATTCAATGAGAATGGACATCTTTCTCAGTCAAGGGTTTACAAATTCTCTGAAGGGTAAAACTAAAAATGAATAGTGAAAAGAGTATTTTTACCCTATTTAAACCCTTTTTACCCATTTTGTCACATTTTGGATCAAATTTTCACCAAACCTAATCCAAACATCCCCTGTTCATCAAAATTTAACGACATCATTATCAGGAGCTCAATCAAAATTCAAATTCCTATTTTAAATCAAAAGAAAAAATAGGATGACTATTTGAACATGTGATGGGGAACTTGTTCCTAAATGATCCTAAATGTTCATAAATTATCCACAATTGTTTCTACTTGATCCTAAATGTTCTTAAATCATTTGTAATTATTACTGAGTAATTCATAATCATTTAAAACTGATTCAAAATCATTCTCATGCAATTCCACATCATTAAACATTACTCAACATCCTTCAATATTATCAGATTACCAACTTTGCCTTTTGATTTTGCTCACGAGGGGGCATAGTAATCATATCATCATAATTAGAATATTTTCATCGTAAATGAATCAAATCATAATCAAAATATCGAATCTATTTCAACAACATCAAATTTCAAATCTTCATCATTAGTCAAAATCTTCCAGTCATTGAATCAGTCAATCAAATTCATCAAATCTTCTTCAGAAATCAAATCAACCAATCACCAATGTTCTCCAATAGAATCAAATAATTTACTGAATCAAAGTTATTAAGCTTCTCGTTAATAACGGTATGTCAATTTCATCATGTACCATATCAAATTGATAGTGTCTTCATTATCATCAAATCAAAAGGGGCATATCAATTTCATCACACTACATAAAATTTATAATGTCTTCATTCGATGATCATCCAATAATTGACTTCATTAGGACCCATATCAATTTAATTATCTTGATCAACAATATCTTTTTGATAGTAATCAGTTTCATCGCATCACATCAAACTAGTTATTCATTATTATTAACATCAATGCTTTAATAATCATTCAGATGGTAATAAATCTCATTACATCATATCAAATTGGTTATTCACTTTCATCAACATCAAATCAATATAAATCTGAGGGTAGTCAATTTCATTAGAACCCATATCAAGTTGATTATACTAGCCTCAATCAACAAATCTCTTATCAAACATCACATCAAGTGAACACTTACATCAAGCATCATCAGGTTATGATCAGTTTCATCAAGACCCATATCAAACTATTCATCATTCCATCAATCTGACATTAGATATCAAAGATCCATAAAACATCTAGCTTGTTCTAGTACATCCATTTTGTACCTATCACATTTTTGTCTTTCAGTGTGGGCACAAGCTCCAAGGTTTAATTCTTTTATATCTGACTCACTTCTTACTTCATAGCATTAGTCCAACTCTGATCATTAGAAGCCTTTTCTACAGACTTAGGTTCAATTTCAAAAACTAAACATAATAAAGCATGATCTTCTATTGCTTTACTTTTGGTAAAAACACCTCTGTCCTTGTCTCCAATAATCTAATTTTATGAGTTATGTTTCTGTACATTCGTTGGTTTATTAGTGATGGATGTTAGTGTTCATGCTGGTTGAATGTCATGTTCTTCTTTCCTGTCTTCTTTCTCTATTCTTATGCATCAGATTAATACTCAATGTGCCTTTCAGGAACCTTCTAAAAATATTCATAAACCTTCACATTCACACTTTCCACAATCTTGTTCAGTCTTTTATTGTAGCGTCAATAAGGCTTGCATCTATAATAATATAGTAAGGATATTCCTTGATTAGCCTTACTATCAAATTTTCCAAGATTCTCTTCATCTTTCTCTACGTGACACTTGCTGCCAAAAATATTGAAATACTTAACTATCAGTACTCTTCCATGAAATCACTCATATGAAGTCTTTCCATACTTTTTATGATAAAAAACTATATTGAGCGTATATAGAGTAGTATTTACTTCTTCTCTCCAGTAGATATCTATTATAGTTTCTTCTCCCAACGTAGTTCTAGCTACCTCCTAAATCGTCTGATTCATCATTTCCACAACACCATTTTGCTGTGATATTGTTAGAATGTTCTTGTAGCTGGAAACTATCTCTTAATACCAGTATTTTCATAATAAATTTCAAATGCATCAAATGTAAATTCTCCACCTTTATCAAATCTCAAACACTTAATGTTTCTACCACATTCAATTTTAACTCTAGCATTGAATATCTTGAATTTAACAAATGCTTTATATATTTATCTCTAAGAACTTAAACCCATGGCATCCTTAAATAATCATCAATGGATAGTATAAAATACCTTTCACCTTCAAAACCTATTATTATGATCAAACAACAAAGATCAGTGTGCACAATCTTTGGCACACGTATAGATGAATGATTTATTGCCTTGAATGATTCTCTTCTTTGCTTCCCTTCTTGACAATTATTTAAAAATGGTGATTTTTGGTTTACGCATTCTAGGTAAATATCTTACTATATGAGATGAGCTTATCTTCATCATATTATAAAAATTAATGGGACACATACTCTAATTCCAAAGCCAACTGTCATCAGTATGAGATAACAACTAGCTTCATTTAGATGCTCCCTCTAACTGCTACATATTATTTCATGTTCTCTTCGATATAGAAATCATATCTCCACATCTCTTCCTGATTTCACATCCATTCTCACACATTTGTCCAACACTCAACAAACTGCGATGCAAAACTTTCACATAATTGATATTGTAAATATTATTCTTACCATAAAATGTAATAGATCTTTTACCAACAATATATGTTGCCTTATTATCACCAAATCTAATAGAACCACTATTATACCTGCTAAGTGATACAAATTTACTTTTATCTCCAGTCATATGATGTGAGAAACCACTATCAATTAGCCATTCATTTTTGTTTCTTTTAGCATATAAAGTAGTCTTAAAATTTTCATCAGCCTTAGGACAGATCTTAGTGATATCAATTTTAGATTTCTCTTCTTCCTCAACATAAAACAAGCAATCCTCAGTCTCAGATTCATCACCTGAGATACTAACATATTATTTCACATAGTAATCCTTTTTATTTAATCTTTTAAACTTTTACCTATGAGCTTTTCAAGGACATCTACTAGCCAAATGACCAATCTTACCACACCTAAAAAAATTTATGGGTAACATACCTTTGTACTTGTCTATAGCTTTCCTCAATCTTCTTTCAAAGTTATCCTCAAACTCTTCTTCATCATCAACATCATGTTCATCTTCTATTTCTGTAGCTATGAATGTTGTCTCTGATTTGTTCCTGTCTCTTCCAAAATTCCTTAACTCAAATACAGTCAGGGTACCAAACATTGTTTCTTAGTAAAATTTTCTAGGTCATACACTTCTTCATTTGTTGAAATTGTGTCAATGTAACTGTCTAGTAATGTCATCAAAATCTTGTCCATGAAGTCCTCATAGGTAATAGTGCCTCCTTGGTTCTTGAATTTATTAACTACATTCTCAACTCTTTAAAAATAAATTTTAATATCTTCTCTGTCTTCAATTATTAGGTTCTCATAGTGTCTCTTAGCTATCAACCTCTTTGTAAAATTAGCTCTGTCATTTCCTTCATA
This sequence comes from Thuja plicata, assembly GCA_018584345.1. Classification (NCBI taxonomy): domain Eukaryota; kingdom Viridiplantae; phylum Streptophyta; class Pinopsida; order Cupressales; family Cupressaceae; genus Thuja; species Thuja plicata. Next base: position 1,081,488 of record MU223055.1, on the reverse strand, counting down.
AATTTCCATTGAATTTTACCAAATTGCATAAGTTGTATTCAATGAAATAACCTTAGCCAATTTAGTCTTTGATAAAAAAACTAGTAATAACTGTTGGAGATTTGATTCTGAATAGTTGATTGATTGTATGTTTGTCATTGATGACAACATATAATACACAGTAGTACTTCTGTATGTACTTATCCATATGATGACATGAAGAGCAGCATGGATAGATACATGTTGTTTACATGTTTACAATGCTTTGTTCATACACGTAGACCAAGATATGAAGTTTGAGTAAAGATATGTAATTCTATTATTGATGGTTACAGTTCTAGAGGAATAACGCTTTAAGGCCGATGTATGTAATGTGTTGATCGAGTTGCATGTATCTTTAGGATATGTGAATGTATATTCATGATATGTTATGAGTTGTTGATATTAATCTAAACATGCCAAACATGTTTCAAGAAGATTACAAAGTTATGGTTAAATTGATGAAGCCGACTTAGTGAATTGATGCGTCTATTCAGTTAGTACTTGCACGGTTGTAATTATGCTTGCATTCTTAGTAGAGCTGAAAAAGATGTTAAGAAGAGTTGTCCTACAGGTCCCATGATCTCATACTTGGTATATGTACTTATAGAAGGTAATTTGTGATAAGAAGAGTTGCGAAAGCCAGAGATTAGAAAAGCATAGCAGAGTGTTAAAACAACAGAGCTATATTTATCATATGTTGATAATATAGATATTGAATTTGAAGATTTTAGAATATAGAGAATATTGTTGTAGTGATTTACAAGAGGTTAAAGCATCAGTGCACAAAAGGAACTGATCAGACAAGCAGTGTCACAAACAGCAGTTCACCTTGTTGATATAGTGTGTATCAAATAACCAGAAGGTTGTAGCCTTCACCTCTTGGACAGTGAGTCCTTGGATAGTGAGTCCACCACCCCTAACAGGGTTATTGTAAAAGACTCCTAACAGGGTCTGACCCTTAACCAGGTCACTATACTACTGCATTGTAATGTACAACTCCTAACAGGGTTGGAATATATTTTAACAAGGATCACTACAAACTGTATAGTTCTTTGTGGGTACTAATTCCCACCAGATTTTTTACCATTTGGTTTCCCCGTAACCAAATTGATGTGTTCTGTAATGTTTTATCTATATGTGCATTTACTTTGTATCAATCTGGATCAATAAGTTTAAGATAAAGATTTAAAGTTGTTGATAACTGATTCAGCCCCCCTCTCAGTTATCCCTGAAGTATTCTAACAATTGGTATCAGAGCCAAGTGCCTTGGAAAGAAAGCCTAATAGCTTAAGGTAGATCAGATGGCATACTTTAGAAAAGAGAGCCCTAAGTTCGATGGAGAGAACTATCTGGATTGGAAGAACAAAATGATAACACATCTATAGTGCATTGGATTTGAGATCTTTGAGATTGCTACAGAAGAAGTTGTAATTCCATCTCTGAAAGACCTTGCAAAGGATGATTCTACTAGAAGATAGAAGGAAACAATTACCAATAATGCAACTACCAAAGAAGCCCTAATCAGCGCCTTATCTGACAGTGAATTTTTTGAAATCAAGAAGATTGACAAATCATATATCATATGGAAGTATTTAGAAGACATGTTTGAAGGAGATGTTCAAGAAAAGAATGCACACAGGAAGACATGGAAGAAGAAATACAATAGTCTTGAGATGTTACCAGAAGAAAACATTAGAGCTTACAATCAGAGGATAAATGAAGCAGTATTCATAATCAGGAACAATGGTGGTGAAATATCAGAAGAAGATATAATGGATAAGTTATTAACTACTTTGACATCAGACTATCAAAACAAGATCAGTATTCTAGAAGAAACTATGCAATTCTCACAAGACTTCAAAAGAGAGACTTTGATCAGCAAAATCTCTGCATTTGAGATATCAAGATTGAAGAATGAACCTAAGAATGAAACAACCTTCAAATCTTCAATCCACGGTAAGAAATCCTCACACATCTCTAGTCAAAATGAGAATGAAGAAACTGATGAAGAACTAGAAGAGATAATTGCCATGATTTCTAAGAGAGAAAAGAAAGGAATAGGAAAATATGAAGGACAACTCCCATTCAAGTGTTTTTCGTGTAATAAGATTGGTCACTTTGCATCTAAGTGTCCCACAAGAGTCAATAAGTTCAGATCTGATTACAAACCTAAGTATAGGAAGGAATTTTACCATGCTGAAGAAGGTGTAACTGATAAAGATTCAGGAGAAGATGAAATTGGATTCATTGCCCTTAAAGACATGGAAAGGTTGCTTGAAGATATGGACATTGCAGATAAAGAAGAAGATCATGAATTAGCCTTAATTTCCAAAGCAGATGTCAG
>MU223055.1:1062199-1076185 GCA_018584345.1 Thuja plicata | reverse complement strand
GTATCTAAGGGAGAAGTTGGGAGTCATTCCCTCTCCTAAGTCTGATTAGAAAAAGTAGCAAGTACATCAGTCCTGTGTGACTGATGAATGGTTGACTACTCTACTTCTAGAGTAGTACCTGTGCATAATGGTTTGTGGCACCCTTTGCCATTGATGTCAATGGGGGAGTATGTACTAAAAACAAGGAACACAAACAAAGAGCTAAACAAGGAACACATATAAGGAGCTTATACTCTAGGGGAGTATACATATAAAACATATTCTATGTAACTGCAACAGTGTAGATGAATCTTTGATGATGATATTGAGAAGATTGTAAAAGAAAGAAAACAACATGAACATAAGTTTCTTTTATCATATGTTTCCATCAATGCCAAAGGGGGAGATTGTTGGAGATTTGATTCTGAATAGTTGATTGATTGTATGTTTGTCATTGATGACAACATATAGTACACAGTAGTACTTCTGTATGTACTTATCCATATGATGACATGAAGACCAGCGTGGATAGATACATTTTTTTGACATGTTTACTATGCTATGTTCATACACACAGACCCAGATATGAAGTTTCAATAAAGATATGTACTTCTGTTGTTGATGGTTACAGTTTTGGAGGAATAACAGTTTAAGGCCAATGTATGTAACATGTTGATTGAGTTGCACCTATCTTTAGGATATGCGTGTGTATATTCATGATGATTTATGAGTTGTTGATATTAATCTAAACGCACCAAACGTGTTTCAAGAAGATTGCAAAGTTATGGTTAAATTGATGAATCTGACTCAGTGAAGCAACGCGTCTATTCAGTTAGTACTTGCACCATTGTAATTATGCTTGCGTCCTTAGTAGAGCCAACAAGGATGTTAAGAAGAGTTTTCCTATAGGTCCCATGATCTCATACTTGGTATATGTACTTATAGAAGGTCATTTTTGATAAGAAGAGTTGCGAAAGCCAGAGATTAGAAAAGCAGAGCAGAGTGTTAAAACACCAGAGCTATATTTATCATATGTTGATAATATAGATATTGAAGTTGAAGATTTCAGAATATAGATAATATTGTTGTATTTCTTTACAAGAGGTTAAAGCATCGGCGCACAAAAGGAACTGATTAGACAAGCAGTGTCACAAACAATAGTTCACCTTGTTGATACAGTGTGTATCAAATAACCAGAAGGTTGTAGCCTTCACCTCTTGGATAGTGAGTCCTTGGACAGTGAGTCCACCACTCCTAACAGGGTTATTGTAAAAGGCTCCTAACAGGGTCTGACTCTTAACCAGGTAACTATACTACTGCATTGTAATGTACAACTCCTAACACGGTTGGAAGATCTTTTAATAGGTATCACTATAAAATGTATAGTTATTTGTGGGTACTAATTCCCACCGGGGTTTTTAACATTTGGTTTCCCCGTAACCAAATTGATGTGTTGTGTAATGTGTTATCTATATGTGCATTTATTTTGTATCAATCTGGATTAATAATTTTAAGATAAAGATTTAAAGTTGTTGATAACTGATTCACCCCCCCCCCCCTCTCAGTTATCCCTGAAGTATTCTAACAACTTTTTAAAACTTTCTCCCTGTCGATTAATACTTAAACAGTTCTAATAACAACTTAATATTTTTCAATTTAGCACATTAAATATCCATATAAAATATAAACATGAAATGCATAGGAACATTGAAATAGAGAACACGATACTTTATGTGGAAACCCCAAGATGGGTAAAACCATGGAGAAACTAATTCTCATGATATGTAAAAACAACTATTAGGGTTACACCAGTTAAGGTGATTTGATAGTAAGACTCACTGCCTGAAATTCTCACTACAAGAAGGCTCACTACTAGTCGACTCACTTTCAATACAAGTGCTCACTATTGGTAAACAAGGGCTCACTTCCTGAAGATATAAAAATGAATAGAATCCACCTCTAAGATCTACAGAATATTCTAAAAAAACATGGATCTCCTTTACATGAATTGATAATTACTTCACATATGTTCAAAGATATGCCACACATACATTCCCTTGTACATTTGTGTACTTACACCAAATTCTTATGTCCATGCCTTACTTATACAACACCATAAGATCCACTAGGTCAGCCACACAATTTGTAGTAGGTCACACAAACAACATTCCCATGGTGGGAAGGAATGAAATGAGGACCACCTCGACCAATACAACACGCCATGCTATAAAACACCTTCTCCAAGGTACATAGTTTAAATGGTTATGATCAACATGCTACAACACCAAATCTGGGACCAAAAATACATCCACATGGGATCAAGCATACAATCTACCACAATGTAGATTCTAGCGATCAAGAGCCATCAGTGAACATTCCAAACACTTTAATTCATATTCTAGATATACCAACTGATACAGAAATCTATTGGTTTACAAAAACTGATACAATACTATGTCAATCATAGTAACTGATACAATCAGAAGCTGAGATATGAGTGTGTTGACATCAATGAAAATAATTAACTACAAAACCATTTGGAAGCATAAACTTCACATTCAAACAAATTTTTCTTTTGATTCTTAGTAGGCCATTGTGGATCTCCTCTACAATATACTCAACATAGTCAAATGGCCTTGCATTTTGCCTCTAAATATTTGATGACAATGTCATGCTAGAGATCAACATTAATGAGGAAGTATCCATCCTTAGAACCTAAGAGGCTTTGTATGTTAATTGATAGTATTATTCAAACATAGCTACTTAAAAAGGAGGCTTTCCATCATCCCTAAATACATTTATTTGATTCTTTGATATCCTAGGCCTATGCAAGGGAAGTTTCCACCTTTTGTAATTGGTATCCATGGTGTAATACTCTTCTCTTAGGTTCTTGGTTCTAAGTATTAAATATAGGCTACTATGTAATTGGAAAATAGTAGAAATATAATTCTTTGAAATATAAACAAAGGAAGCCTTGTCTGCAAAATGAATCATTTTGGTAGTAGGATTGTATTTGTAAGTGAGAAATTGTAGGAGCTTCGCATTAATGAAAATATTAACCACCAAAAACTTTCCCAAATTTAACCTCCAAGGATTAAAAATAGGTTGATCTATGTACATCTTCCTATAGTGGTACCTAAACATGTCATATCATCTAACTGTGGTCCACACTTCTCCCACATTTTTCTACTTATCTTTTAAACTGTCAGTTGTAGGGTTCAATAGTATAGCTCTTCTTGTCTTAGTCCTAGAACAATGAAATTTGTGTATCCACTCTTGGTTTGCACTCCTAGAATCACCCCTTTTTTGTTCAACTTTCTATTTTTTTATTTTGGGTCTAATCTAGGGTGTCATCTATAATGCAGCAATTTTTTGAAAATGAAACAAAATTCAAGCCCTAAATTTTTTCATTAACTAAGAGGTTCTCAAATTTGTAACAACCCTAAAATTACCTCTTCTAAATATATATAAAAATGATGTACCATTTCAAGTTTGGAAACTTACTTGATGATGCCAATTCTTTCCTTGTAGAAAATTGAGATCAAAATTAGGTTTTCCATATGCTTCTGCAACTCCAATTCTACTTTCTCCAATTTTCAAAATATTTTATTATCAAAATGGTAACAATTTGCATTTGTAATTCTTTAGGGTGTGGTTCACAAATTGACTTTTGTGTGATCCTAAACTGTTAGCAGTGCAAACATCAATGCCTTTTGAAGTCTAGTTGTTGATCTTCAAATTAACAGTCATCAAGAAAAATTTGAGTTATCTTCCCAATGATCACATTCGTAAATAGTGGACATTTGTCAAAGTGACGTTAATACCAGTCCTCCCAATATAGCAATATCTTATTGAAAATATTTTAATTCGGTTCCATGTTGTATAAATTCTTTTGTCACATCGGTGAGACCTACAATAGTCTTATGGATATTCTCTTTATTAGTGAAGTCATAAGCCAACATATCTTCTATCGAGGAGGAAAAATATTTTTACTCTTATGTATAAGTAAGCACGATTCCAAATTTCTCTTTGATCGTCACTTATCTATTTGATATGTAATTAGTTATGATAAATGATCGGGGAGACTTTTTAAGATTTATTTCAAATATGAAAATGTATGAGTTCGTCAGAATTAAGTAATTTATCACCATGACTGGAAAGGACTCTCATGGACAATTTATCAACGAGACATTTTTTAGTTTGTTAGGTTGGACAACTGTCCCACTACTTGCTAACAATATTTAATTAATTATTAATTACTTGTTTTATTCCCCTAGGTGACAACTTGCTATTAATTTTTTGATTGGTTGTTGTGTTGTAATTTATCTCAGCCGTTGATTGAGAATTAAACTTGGTATTTGGTTTACCTACGAGGGTAATATAAAAGGGGGTCTAGGCGAACTTGGAGAGATATCAAAAAGTGAAGAGCATTTGTAGTGTTAGCAAATGAGTTTGTAGCCATTGAAAACAATCTTGTAGTGTTACCAAGGGCACAGTGATAGTGTTGGGGATATCATGCTAGGAATAACAGTCCACAAGACAACTTATAGGGGGGGTGAATCAGTTGTAATATAGATTATTAAAATTTATACTTTATAAACCAAATCTGCAAATGTAAATGATAACATAGTAATAGAAAACACCATAACACAATATTTCTTGTCAAGGAAACCCTGTTAAAGGTAAAACCCCAGTGGGAATTAACACCCACAAATAATGTACTAGGAGTATAGTATCCATGTTAAAAGATATTAACCCTGTTAGGAGCTTGTTACAACATTATAGTACACAGTCCCTGTTAGGAGACAGATCCTGTTAGGATTCAAAGGAAATAGTAGGCTCACTCCCAAGGCACACTTCCCAAAGAAGGTTAAAGCCACCCTCAAGGATTTACAATCCACACAAGTATATAAAGCAAATACACAATCAGAGAACTGTCTTCCAGCAACTGTCTTTGCTTGATTAGTTCCAATGAAGTATCAACTCTGCTTGCATCCAACAGTCAATAAGCTTCACAAATTTCAAACATTCATTCTCTTCTTTTCTCTATCACACTTCTCCATAAGAATTTATCTTTCATATATACCCTTACACAATAACTTATTAGGTCAGCTAGTTAAGCTTTCCTAATACATAATTAATTAGGTCAGTGAATTAAGGCTTTGCATCATACAAATAATTACATATCCCCTTGCTAAGATACACATGGTATCTAAGACAAGTATAAAAAATTATAATTAATTACATATACTTCCAGATCCGTAGTTCATGCTCACAATTAATTCCACATGCTACATGTCTGAAGTTGGCCAGGAAATAGGTCTTCTCTAGAATACATGCCACAACTGATGTCATCAGTCTTCAATCAACAATCAAACTCAACCCATTACTCTAACATATGTGGGATATCTATTTCCAAGCTCACAAGTTTTGAAATATCTCCATCAGAAAGATATACCCAAAACATAGAGACCTGCTCTGTCTAGAATCACAGTTTCAGTCCAGAAAACCAGTCTTCACCAAATGAACTGTAACATCCACATATTGTAACATAAAGTCAAGCGACCTTAGGAGTAAGCTTAGCACACATCCTTCTACATAAATCCAACTTCAATCATTCTAAATCATCCATACAGTATCCATACACTCATTCCATTTAAGTAGTCAGTTTGTCTTCTCCATAGAAATATATGTTGACATCACTGACAAAACATGAATATCAACAGCATGATCAGCAACCAAAACTGATATCATCCAACGATCTCCCCCTTTTTCATTGATGGAAACATATTGGAAAATCCATATGCATCAATCTAAAAGTACTCTCTCTCAATACAATCTTCTCAATATCCTCAACATAAATCTCCCCAAAACAGTAGGGATTTTCTCATCTATTCCTTCCCCCTTTGGCAGCAATGGCAAAGGGTTCCATAATTCACCTGTAATCTTCTGTAAGATATAGCTTTTTCAAATCTTCATGTCCAATCAGCTAGGTACAAGATCACCTAAATTTCCTCCAATATTTTCTGCGATCACTCCCCCTAAGGAGTAAATCCATACATCAAGTCTAGAGAATGATATAGCTCTGAGATCCATTGGACCGATGCACATCTACATCATTTAGTTTTCACTGGGAGGGGGCATCACCCCAAGCATGCCTCTAAGATATTCAAAAGCATATTTTGGCAAAGGTTTGGTAAATATATTTACTATTTGTTCCTTTGTGCTAATATACTCCAGTTTAATCTCTTTGTCTACTACCTTCTCTCGCAAGGAATGATACTTGATGGAAATATGTTTAGTCTTTGAATGCATTACAATATTCTTTGACATATTGACTGTGCTAGTGTTATCACAATGGATAACCACTAGTTCTTTGAAAATTATTCTTATGTCCTTTAGCATTTGTACCATCCAAACCACTTGTGTATAGTTTATTGTAGAAGCAACATACTCTGACTCAGCAATAGATTGAGAAATACAGTTCTGCTTCTTGCTCAACCAAGAAACCAGCGTCTTTTAAAGGAAAAATGCTCCACCACTTGTGCTCTTCATGGCATCTACATTACCTGCCCAATCAACATCAGTAAAAGCTTGCAATGTAAAATCCTCATATTTTTCATACCATAATCCATACTCTACTGTTCCTTTCAAATATCTGAAAATTGTTTTCACAACAGAAAAATGAGTCTCTTTAGGATCTGCCTGATATCTAGCCATAATTCCAACTGCATTGGTAATATCTGGTCTAGTGTGTTTCAAATATTGTAGACCTCCAATCATTGATTTGTACTTATTCTGCCCAACACTTTGAGTCTCATAACTTTCCCTGTTACCATGGGTGTACCAATAGGTTTACAATCTTCCATTCCAAATTTATTCAACATTTCCTTAAGGTACTTGGTCTAAGATATAAATATGTCATTCTTACTCTGATTAATTTGTAAACCATGAAAAAAATTCATCTCACCAATCATTGACATCTCAAACTCATTCTCCATTTCTTTAGCAAACTTCTTACTCATTTTATCATTGCCTCCAAAAATGATATCATCAACAAAAACTTTTATAATTAAGATTCCATCTTCATCAGTTCTTAAATACAAATTACTGTCTGCATTACCTTTTCTGAAATAAAGATGAAGTAGATTTTTATCCATTCTTGCATACCATGCCCTTGGTGCTTGTTTCAGTCCATACAATGCCTTCTTTAGTCTACAAACCATGTTTTCATCATCTGTCAAAGGAAAACCATCATTTTTCTCAATGTACACTTCTTCTTCTAGATCACCATTCAAGGATGTTAATTTCACATCCATCTAATACACTTTGAAGTCTTTATGTGCAGCATAAGCAAGGAATAGTCTCACAGCTACCAGTCTAGAAATATGTGAAAACATTTCTTCATAGTCTATGCCTTCTTGTTGTGAGTAGCCTTTACATACCAGTCTATCCTTGTTTCTTACCGCTGTTCCTTCCTCATCCATTTTGTTTCTGAAAACCCACTTAGTGCCAATCACATTTTTGTTCTTAGGTCTTGGAACCAATTCCCAAGTATTGTTCTTCTTTATCTGTTCTAGTTCTTCTTCCATGGCTTTAGTCCAAGATTCATCTTTACATGCTTCATCAGTAGTCTTGGGTTCAACTTGATAAATCAAACAGATCTCATCTCTAACTTTAGATCTAGTCATCATGCCTTTGCTTGCATCACCAATAATTTGATCTTTAGGGTGGTTTTTCTTGACATACCTTGGTGTCTTTAATGTCCTAGTAGGTTATGCCTGGTCTTATTCTTCTTCTTCAATCTCATTCTCGATCATCAAGGGTCCTTCAGGTTTAGCAGAAACTTCTCTTGAGTCTGTTATCTGACCACAATCATACATTCTTTCCTGAATTTGAAATTTCTCATCTATCCTCACATTGGCACTTTCAATCAATTTCCTCAATCTCAGACTGAAACATTTATATTCTTTACTCTTATTGGAATAACCAAGAAAGATTCCTTCATCACTTCTAGCATCAAACTTGCCTATCTCATCATCTCTTTTGATATAACATTTACTACCAAATATTTTGAAATATTTCACAGTAGGTGCATGATCACACCATAATTCATAAGAAGTTTTATTTGTACCTTCTCTGATCTGAATTATGTTTAATGTTTACATACCAGTGCCAACTACTTCTCTCTAGTTAACATGCGATACATTTCCTTCCAGCAACATAGTCCTTGCACCATCTAATATTGTTCTATTTCTTCACTCTTCTATCCCATTCTGTTGTGGAGTTCTAGGACCTGAAGTCTATCTATACATTCCATTTTCTTCACAGTATGTGTTAAAAATTTCTGATGTGAACTCTCCTCCTCTGTCTAATCTCAAACATTTCATCTTTAAACCGGATTCATTCTCAACTTTTGCTTTGAACAACTTGAACTTGTCAAACGCTTCAGATTTATCTCTCAAATATGTAACCCACATCATTCTAGAAAAGTCATAAAAAAAAATTATAAAATATCATTCACCATAGTATGGTCTTGTTCTTGTAGGACCACAAAGATTTGTATGCACTAGAGCCAACTTCCCTTTTTTCTAAATAAGCTTTTCTCTTGAAGGTGCTTCGAGTCTATTTCCCCATAACACATTATCTACACATAGTGTTAGATAGATTTACAATTTTAGGTATATCTCTGACTACTTTTGTCATACTTGCCTTCACAATGTTATCAAAATTAACATGACAAAATCTTTTGTGCCATAACTAGCTGTCATCAACCTTTTCAATAACACAAGAAGCTTCATATGTGTTAAATTCAAATACATTACCTCTAGATTTAGTACCAGATGCTATCAAGTCTCCTATTTTTCTCTTGATAGCACACTTTCTATTTGTGAAGTTCAATTGATAATCGTTGTCCACTAGCTGTCCAACACTCAAAAAATTGTGCTTAAGTCCATCAACAAGTATTATATTGTCAGTGTTAGTCTTTCCATCCAAACAAATAGATCAAACTCTAATAATAAGTTTAGGAGTATTTTCACCAAATCTAACAACACCACCATCATGTTTCTTCAAACTTACAAACTTATTTTTATCTCCAGTCATATGATGTGAACAACCACTATCTCTGACCCATTTAGATTTCTTTTCAACTCGAGATACTAATGCTTTTTCATCATGCATATGTTCATCATCCTTAATAGAAATAAATCCAATTTCATCATAATCTCCATTCTCATCATCATATATACCTTCACTTGCATAATCACATTCCTTATCCTTTGAGAACTTAGACTTGAAAAACTTAGGTTTGTGCTTTGGAATTCTTGTAGGACATCTAGATGCAAAATGACCGATCTTGTTACGTGAAAAACATTTCAAAGGTAATTTTACCTCAAACTTACCCTTACCTCTCTTTTCTCTTGTGGCAATCAGTGCAACAATTTCATATAGCTTTCTTTTGATTCTTCCTGTATCTATTCCCATTCATTAGCATAGGCTCCAAGTTCTTCTTTTAGATCATTACTGCTTGTGCTTACATTCCCAGGTGAGATTCTTTTGCTTTTGTGCATGGTTGATTTGAATGCTGACTCAACCTTAGGTAGAGTGTCTCCCAATTCTGTAGCTTAAAATGTAGTTAGCTTGCCAATCAACATCTCTCTAGTGAAGTTTGGTGTCAAAGGTATGATCTCCTCTGTAGCCTAAACCTTGGTTCTATATGCAGGTATCAAATATCTAAGTATCTTTGCAATAAATTCTTCCTCACTGTAAGTTCCTCCAGAGTTCCTAATACCAGTCACTACCTTAGTAATTCTTTGTGCATATGGTTTGAGGTTCTCATCTTCCTTCATCTTCAGTGATTCCATCTTTGTCTTCCAGTTCTGTAACTTTTCTTGCTTTGTAAACTTGTCTCCAACATATAGTGCTTCCAGTCTTGACTAGATTTCATGTGTCGAGTCCAGATCCTTTACTTTAGTAAATTCTCCTTCTGATAATGCAGTGATTAGGGATTCCCTTGCAACCATATTACATAAGAATAGCTTCTTTTAATCATCTCTAAATTTCTCTAATTCATCCTCAGTCGCTATCTTTTCCTTCTTCTTTGTTATCATCCAGTAGTCAATTCCTAGACATAGAAAATGTGTTCTCATCTTGTTCTACCAACTGTCAAAGTTTTCAGAGTCAAACTTTGGACTATCCTTCCTGTAGTAAGTCATCTTCAAGATCACCTCAAGCTGTTAAAATTTCTCTCTGAGGACCAATAGCTCTGATACCAATTGTTAGGAATAACAGTCCATAAGACAACTAAGAGGGGGGGTGAATCAGTTGTGATATAGATAGTAGGGCATCATTTCATATGGAAAGAGTTAGAGATTACTTATCTAGTTACAAGGAGGAGGACACCAGTATCCAGATTTCTATAGGAAACTTGTCCAAGCTCAACTAGATTCAGTTTCAGATGGAGAATGGGAAGGTGATTCCTTTTCATGATGTGTTGCATCTACCAGGATTAGGTATGAATTTGGTTTCTGTATCTTTCCTTCAAGATAAAGGGTATAATTTTCTCTTTAGAGGGATGCATGTTTTGATTAAGCATAAATATTGGAAATCAAAAATATTTATTTGAGGAAGGAGTGATCACCTTTATAGATTCCAGTTTGATACTCATAAGGTAGTTGTGAGGAGTAGTAATCCTAGAGATCTTGGAGAGCTATGGCATAGGAGGATGGTCCATATACATCATGGAGCACTTAGATTGCTTTGTGAGACAGTGATAGGTGTTCCTGAGGTGAGTAGAGAGCATGATAATGTGTGTTGGTGAAGTTTGTAAAAGTAGATTTCCCAAGGAGTGACACTAGATTTGAGGGTGATCTTGATCTAGTAAATTCAGATGTAGGTGAACCAATGTTGACAAATTCTCTCAGACGATATGAGTACTATGTTAATTTTATTGATGATTTCTCTAGGAATACTTGGATATACTTCTTGAAGACCAAGGATGAGGTTTTCAGTCACTTCCAAGAGTTCAACGCTCTTTTGGAGAACTCAAGAGGAAGGATGATAAAGGTTCCTTGGTCAAATAATGGAGGCGAGTACAAAGGAAATGAATTATAGGAGTTCTATACCAAGGAAGGAATCATGAGATAGTGGATTGTTCCTTACAATCCACAGTAGAATGGAGTTGCTAAGAGAAAGAATTGGTCTATATCAGAGGCAGCAAGGGCTATGCTACATGACAAAGATATGCCCTGCTACTTATGGGTAGTGGCATGTAGTACAAAAATTTACATATAGAATAGGGTTCCACATAAGGTACTAGGGAAGATGGCACCAGAGGAAGCTTTCATAGGGAAGGAGCCAGATGTCAGTCACTTCAAGATATTTGGAAGTTTGGCATATTTTCATATTCCAAGTGATACACGTATGAATTTAGACTAGACTGTAGAGAGGGAGTATTTTTTTGGGTACAATGAAACCTCAAAGGCATATAGAATATTTATTCCAGGGACTAGAAGGATTATAGTCAGATGTTATGTCACGTTCATAGATGATAAGGCTTCAAAAGGTCTAGAGATTTTCCAGCAAAAGATTAGATTAAGCAACCAACAGAAGCTCCAAGCATAGCTCAACTGAGTCAAGGGAAAAAAATCTCAAGTACCATTTCTAGTATAAATGTAGGCTTAGGTGGTGAGAGTTCACATAGTATGGAGCAACTGGTGTATAAAGAAATGCATCAAGAAGATATAGAGGTTGATATTTCATCCTGTATAGTTTGCAGCTGGAACCGTGGGGTTAAAAAAAGGGATACTCAAGAGTTTGTGGGAACTCCAAGGAGAAGTACAAGATCAAGGAAACAACCAGCCAAGTTTAATGACTATGTGGCTTTATTCAATCAGTTGGTAGATAGTGAGCATTCTAGTTATCAAGAAGATACACAACATCAGGTTTGACGAGATGCGATGGTTGAGGAATATACCTCAATAATGAAAAATGATGTGTGGGAGGTAGTGCGTAGGCAACCAAATAGGGCAGTGGTTGGATCACATTGGATCTACAAGATCAAGCATGGTATAGATGATAGGATCAATAAATACAAGGCAAGGTTTGTGTCAAAGGGATTCTCTTAGAATGAGGGAATAGAATATGAGGAGACATTCACTCCTGTTTCCAGGTATACTTCTATTCGAGATGTAATCTCATTTGAAACACAAATGAGATGGAAGATCCATGAAATGGATGTCAAGAAAACATTTCTTAACCATGATTTGAAGGAGGAGTTATACATAGAGCAACCAGAAGGCTTTGTAGCACACAACAAAGAGACCCATGTGTTTAGATTGAAGAGAGATTTTTACAGGATCATATATGTTCAAGGTGAAGGTATCAAGTTGATAGGCTATACTAATACAGATTAGGTAGGTAGTACACTAGACAAGAGAAGCACTTTAGGATGTTGTTTCAGTTTGGTATTGAGAATTGTCTCTTCGCTCAACAGGAAGAGAATTTTGTGGCTTTGAGTTATGTAGAAGTAGAATACATAGCAGCTAGCATGGTGCCATGTGAAGCTATATGGCTTTAGAAGTTTCTAGTGGCCTTGTTTGGTCAGAGAGTTGAAACTACTATGATACATTGTGACAATCAGAGTTGCATCAAGTTGTCTGAGAATCTAGTGTTTCATGATATGTCTAAACATATATACATCAGGTATCACTTAATTAGAGATTTTGTATAATGGGTGATTGTTTAACTATAGTACATACCTACAGAGGAGCAGGTAGCAGACATTCTGAAAAATGCATTGGGGGAAGGCAAAATTTAGATTCTTCAGAGATAAGTTGGGTTTCCTTCAAAACAACTTCCTTGCTAAAAGGGAGTGTTAGTTTGTTAGCTTTAACAGCTATCCCACCACTCACTAACAATATTTAATTAATTATTAATTATTTGTTTGATTCCCCTAGGTGAAAAATTGCAATTAATTTTTTTATTTTTTGTTGGGTTGTAATTTATCTCATCCATTGATTGAGAATTAATCTTGGCCATTGGTTTACCAACAAGGGTAGTAAAAAAGGGCGTCTAGGGGAATTTGGAGAGATATCAAAAACTGAAGAGCATTTGCAGTGTTAGAAAATGAGTTTGTAGTGATAACAAACACCCTTGCAGTGTTAGCAAGCGTACAATGATAGCATTGGGGATAGCAGCGGGGGAATATCAGTAGGAGGAGCTATGATATTGTTTGAGTTCTACTAGAAAGAGGCAAGGAAGTTTGTATCTCTTAATTTTCTAAAGATTAGTACATATTTCTCATCTGTGGTATTGGTTTTCCCTTCAGGGTTTTTCCAAGGACAATTTTTCCAAAAATATTGTGTTATTGTGTTGCATATTTCTTTCCATATTTTTATTGGTGAAGTTGCAGTTGTGTTATTTTTTGATATAAGATATGAATTTATTTTAAGTAGTTAAATAATCTTTATAAGATAGGAGATTAATAATCAGTGACTGCAATAGATTTTTCACAACATTCAAAAAACTCTGTCTAATATCCTTAAGTCTCACTGACGAAGTTGATCTACTTTTTTTGTAGAGCATCATGGTGAAATTTGAAGTACTCTATTAGATAATGTTGTATCACTCTGATTAATTTCCCACAAACACCTTTAAGTTTTATCTCTCTCGCCACTTTTTTATCAAAAAGACATAGGAAAATGCTACTTCAATAAAGCATTCTTACTTTGACAATGGGTATGCCATTCATTTTATCATATAGGATAGACTTTGAACAAATGTCTTCAATATACCCTTCTCTTCTTGATGGGGTTTCTCTAGTTCTCATGTCTCCTCAACAAAATTACCATGATCCATTATTGGTTTAAGTCAGGTTGAAAAAATTTATCAATCACCACCAATCAATCAAAACTTTCTTTCTTTTTTGTTGTAAGTTCAGAGAACCTCTTTGGCTAAGCATCAAGGACTAAGGTATATCCATTCCACCAAAATCCATCTAGGGAA
>MU223055.1:1047627-1062045 GCA_018584345.1 Thuja plicata | reverse complement strand
AAATGAATAAATCAGCATCAATCACCGCTAATTAAAAATATTGAATAAGATCTCTCTCCGATATGATCAAGTCACATCGATACTTCCTCCCTTTGGATGAAATGATTGTTGATTGATTATCCTTGATGCAAATTGGTTTATATTAAAAAGGTGGAAAATAATGTTTAAACATTCACTGCATATATGAAAGTGCATCAATGCTAGTAAATGTATTTAGTATCTTATTTGGTATATTATGAGAAGTGAAAATAATGAAGTTGTAAGCTATCAACATTACAAATTCACTAGATCATAAAGTGACCACGTGACTATCTCTTGTGGTGGACTTCAAAGGAACCTAAAATATGTTTTGGGAATTATGAAGAAAGCTATTGAAGCTTTGTTTTTTATTAAGGTAACAACATGTTTTGAAGGGGCCATGAAACCCTTTAACAAAGATATAAAGATAAGCATAAAATACCAACACAAAAACTATCTGTTAGAGAAGATAGAAAAAAAAAAAGGGCTTAACCCCAGATTACACTTACAAAGTTCATAAAAAAACAAAAAGATAGACTGAGATAAACTTCCAGCAAAACAGCAGTGAAAAAAAAATCTCAGCAACCAAAACATTCCAGCAGTACTAATCACTTCTTAGTAGCATCCATCTATTCTTCCATTATCTGGATTTCTTCCATCTGAGATTCCATGTTGTGGATAGAGTCCCGCAGATTTGTGATATCTTTAATTTGCACCTCAGATCATTTTCTGGTGCTTGATCTGATTCTGAAACCCGGGCCAAAATTTTGAGAATCATGTTTTCCATCTTCCTCTTGTTTAACTCTATCATTATAATTCCCTTCCAGCAGGGTATGCAGTGCTTTCATATTATCAACAAAGTTTTGCATTCCAATTTAATAATTGTAGTCAACTTTCTCAGCATCACATTGTTTTTGTTTGTATTTTTAGTAATATTTTTCATTCTATTTTCAATAATAGTGCTTAACTTATCTTCCAATGTAGAGTTGTTATTGTTTACCTTTTCAAAAACATCTTTTGCTTGATGCTACATAGTTGCATCATTTTGCACTTTATCCACAATCTCCTCCAGTAGAGAGTTTCTATCTTCAATATCCTTGCATTTGACCTAAAGCTCCTTTATATCATCCTACATGCATTTATCAATGTTATACCTATACATTTCTTTTTTTCTAGCCGCTTGGAGGACAAAAATATTAACAACTCTTTTAACTTTGAATTATTTATCGCAGAGATCATCTTCAAGGCTCCTCCAGTTCTATTCTTTCTTCTCCTCTTCTTCACCAATCAGACTCTTACATCGGGTGGAGTTGATTTCATATTAGTTATACTCCTTTTGGGTCTCCTCCTTAAGGTCATCATCATTGTTTTCTTTGTGGGCCTTTTCGGTTTCGTCCTCTGCAACCGTTTCTTCCTCCCTATTATCAATTTTACCTATTTCATTTTCATTCTTCTTCATTTCCCCAGATTCCATATTCATCTCCAAAGACTCTTGGATATTATGCTCCTCCTTATCATCATTATTTTTATGATGATTATTAATGTAGGTATCCACCAGATTATCAATATTTTCAATAATTTCTTCTAGGATAGTGTTGTCCATATTTTGGGTTTCCTCAATTTCCCCTCTCTTTCCCTTAGGCTCAGTACTAATGGGAATATTAATCTCAAGCTCTTCTCTGTTACTCTGCTCCCCAACAAAACCCTCATCTTCAGAGGACTCCACTTCCTTCTCATATTTTGTTCTCATGCCTTCAATGTCATCATAGATTGACAACGTAATATCTTCTTCAACAGGGCCTTTGCAACCTTTTTTATTAGAAGCTTTTCTTGTTTTCTTGCCTATAGACATATCCATATTCTTGCATTTTACATTATCAATTTTCTTTCGAATCGGGTCAATAATGTGTTTTTTGACATAATTTTTAATCAGAAGGATTAACCCCTCATGCAGAACAGGGGAAGATTTGAATATGTGATCTATTATACTCTAATTAAGTGAACTTAATAGATAATAGGGGAAAGAAACCCTAATCTCATGTCAAAAATTATTTACAAGAACGAAGTGGTAATTATAGACCTTTGAGTACCTTCCGTCGAGAGTGAAATACTCCATGATATCTTTGATGAAAAATGCCCAAATGTGCTTGATATTAGACAACATAACATAATCCAAATTGCCTTTGACAAGCATAGTATGTTCCTCATCTGTCTTTGGGAATGTTTTGTAGGCTTTGTTTCCCTCTTTCTTATCTTTGGAAAACTACATTCCCTTCAAAGGGAGACCAATTATTTCAGCAAGATGGTCTAGAGTAAGGGTAAGGGATTTACCCAGAATGTTCACTTTCCCATTCTCCCAGGCTACCACAAATGCCTTCGTAATGTCCTTATTATTTCCATGGAGACATTTGAGGTATCTGTGCACTTTGCCCTTTTTGAGCTTTCTTGAGACTTCTTTCTACTTCCTCCATTTGAAGACAATAGGTTCTTCTCTTTTAAGGTCACCTCCCATATCTTCATTCTCCTCCATATTTTTATGTCACTATCAATCTTCAACTCCTTAACATAATTCAACACAATTTGCAGACAGAACTTCAAATAACCATATTGTTTCTTGATACCCCAAAAAGCATTCGGCGGCTTAAACTCATAATTTTTTTGACACTTTACATGGCACACCAAATTCACCATACCCCAAATACATATTGCATTCAACAATATGATTAATATTGTTAATATTACCTACCTTGTTATTAACCCTATCATTATTGAGTAATAAATTAACTTCATCATTAGTCTTCACAGCTCTGTGCCACTTGCAAGTGACGTCATTTTTTACTCCAAGATTAGAAAGACAATCCGCCACTTGGTTATTTTCTTGGAAATTATGGGTGACATGGAAAGAAGCAAATTTTGAAGCCACAACCTTAATTTTTTCAATGATTTTATTGATTGTCCAGGAATCCTTTCTAATACCTTTGATGTTATTAATAATATTAAGGGAGTCACCCTCCATCTAGACCTTCTTACATTCTAGCTCTTCTGCCAGTAGAATCACATTAAGGGCAGCCATTTCTTCAGCTCTGTGATTGGATTGAAATCCCAAAGGGCCATCTATTGAAGCTTTTTATTGGGTTCCTACTACCTAATATTAAATTTTCAAGTCACCACCATGGATAAAATGGTGAAGCATTTTGAAATATACTTTGTTTAGCTTATTTTCTGGATTTTTGATATAATAATCACTGAGTTTTACTGGTTTGATTGGTATCACTTTTATACAGCTTGCTGAAGGTATTGTAATTATTTGAAGGTTGTTTTATTTCTTTTGTGTGAATCACAAGGTTTTACGGTGAACTATCGAAAGTCTCTGTCAAATCTATTACAGCCATTTCACAACTTTCTAATGTTGTTTTTTGTTGTTTATTATGATAAACTTGTCGGCGTGATTTAGTAAAAAAAATGGAACAAGGGTTTTGTAAAGAAAGTCAAGAAGGGTTTTCAAGTGACAATATTCAGTAGTGAAAGAAGGTAAAATACTCAATTGATTCTACAATCTTAGGTATGCATGGCTGAACAAAATATTTGTCTCTTGAGAAGCTTTATTTTGACATTGTATAAGTATATTAGAGTTTTATTTATGTATTTCCCAAAGTTGAGATGAAGGGTTTCAATCTTTATTCCAGCATTGAAAGATGGGATGTGATTCATCATAAATATGTAATTGATTACAATATTTATACTTTGACAATAGTCATCATATAATTATCATTTTCAGGGTTTGTTGGTTACCACCGGTTTCTACTATTAAATATTGGTTTGAAATAATAGTTCTTTCGAATCTCATAGAAATGAATATCAAGACATATATGTTGTCAAATTTGTCTCAAAAACACACTATAAACAAGATGATGGCAGTTTCAACTACTACTTCAGTTTTGGAACTATTTCTAAGATCAGGTTTTTATTGTAATAATCTCATGTACAGTAACTCCAATAGAGTGTATGTGAGTATATTGTTATCAAACTCTCTCATTTATATAGTTATACATAGTTCTAACTGATACTGCACTAGTGAATTGAAATTTCTTATGGGATCCCTATATAGGATAATATGTGTATGCATCCGAGATTGAAAAAAGAAGAAGGCATACTCATATTTAATAATATATGGACATGTGAATCTACAATCAAAGTAAATATCATAAGATTATATCTATGTGCATAAATACAAGTCTGAAATGTAAATGTACTTATACATATAATCTGAAAATTTGTAATAGTGAAAATGGAAGGAGTTAATACTCCTAGAAGTTGTAGCTATTGAACATTGTAAGAAGAGTTGGTGCTCAAATAAAGATGGCAGTTTAATGGAGTGGTTTTCTATCCCTATGAAAAAAACCTATTTGGTTTTGAGGTTTTTTTAACTCTGCACAAATATTGTGTTTGTGTTTCTTGTGAGTTTATTATTTAGTTTCTCTTATATCTTTATGTGCATATTTCATTTGTGTTGCAAAATTTTCTTTATCAGCTATACAATTATGCTATTTGATTATAATGACATTTTTTCAATTGTTCAATTTATGTGAGTAAAATTGTATCAATACTCTGATTCACCCCCCCCCCCAAAGTATTNCCCCCCCCCCCCCCCCAAAGTATTCACATTTCCAACAAGTGGTATTAGAGCATAGGGTCTCCTCTTTAGGTCTTCCTATAAGGTTTTCTCCTGGATATTGGAAGTAAAAATGGAATGGGCTAAAGGTGCCTCACTCACTAGAGCCCCATTTATTTATGGGTCTGACTATGTTTTTTGGAAAATTATGATGGAACCCTTTATAAACTGTTTAGATGTCAGAATGTGGGAAGTTGTCATTTCAAACTATATTGTTCCTTAAACTATATCTACAGATCGTGATGAGAAAAAAAATTATGAACTTGTTAAAAGGGGAAAAATTTCTATTCTATGTGGACTTACTAAAGATGTGTTTTTCAAAGATATGTATTGTCAGTTAGCCAATGATATTTGCATGAAAATTGAGACTATATATCAAGTTGATGAAAAAGTAAAAGAATCCAAGTTAATAACTTTGAAAACTCAGTTTGATATTCTGAAAATGAATGAGGATGAAAATATATGAGGATACGTTTTGTGAATTGATGAAGTAGTCAATTCTAGAAGAGGTCTAGGAGAAAAAAATGAAGAACCTGATGTGGTAAGAACTGTATTACCAAAATTTAAAACAAAAATTTCCGCTTTAGAAGAAAAGAAAAAATTCTCCATGATGACTTTACATCAATTGCAAGGCATCTTGAGTGCATATGAGATGAGAATTGGAAATTAAAGCTGAAAAGAAAGATGATAGTGATTTAGATATTTATGATGCACTTGAAGCTTTTTTAGTTAGAAAACTAAACAAGAAATATCAAAGAATAATGAAGTGTTTTAGTTATGGAAAGTACGAACATTTTTCTGCAAAATGTCCCTATACTAATCAAAATAAGGATGATGATAAACCAAAAAGTCCCCTAAGAAGAAACATTGGAATCAGTATAAAAGATTCAAAAATTTTAAAAACAAGTCTTTTTTCAAAAGAGGACTCTGATGAAGAATCTAATAGTTAAGTTGAAGAAGGAGAAACCTTTTTTATGGCTAAAATTGTGAATGATAATAAAGTTTAAAAAGATCAATCAGAATCTTCATCTAATTCAGATGAAGAAGATATAAATTTGGAAGAAGAGTTATTATGTTCTCTTAAAGAATTAAAAAGGTTAAAGAAGTTAGTTTCTACTCATGAAAATAGTTGTCAAACTTTAAGAGTAGAACTAAATAATGCGAATCAAGTTGTTGAAAATCAAAAGATTCCCTTAGATGAGAAGGAAATGAAATTAGTTCTTCTGCAAAAATAGGCTAAACAATTTGAGTCACAACTAAATAGGAGAGAAAAAGGTGAACCTTCAAATTCAAGTCATATATCAAATTTTGGTTACTTCAAAGGTTACTGTTTTAGTTGTAACCTATATGAACATAAAGAAAATGACTGTAAGCTAGCTAAAAATGGTTATATGTCTTGTCAAAATCAGTTCTATGGTTTCAAAATAGTGGTAAGGATCTTTAAATTTTTTCACTATGAACACTTTGCAAATCAGTGGAAATAGAAATTGAAACCTCAACAAACATGGAAACCTAATACTATGAATATAGAAAAATATTTATTTTTTGAAACAACCTTTCTCGCACAAAAACCTCCAAAATGGATTTTGGATAGTGGTTTCTCTCATCACATGACTGGAAGCAAAAACAATTTTCAAACCATAGAAGACTTTGATGGAGGTTTTGTAAGGTATGGTGATAATTCTGGTGGTTATATCATAGGATGAGGATCCATTTATTTAAATAAGGATGTACTCCTATACATGAACTGTATTATGTTGAAGGATCGAAACATAACTTATTAAGTGTGAGTCAGATTTGTGACAGTGGTTACTCTATTTTTTTTATGCAAAAGGTTGTACTATTAAAAACAAAAAGGATAGAATAATGGAAAGTGGCTTAAGAACAGGTGGAAATCTTTATAGTCTGGTAGATTCAATAGTTCAGGAATCCTCTATAATAAATATCTATCTTGTGAGTCAAGTTGCAAAAAAAATGGTAATGGCACAAAAGGTTATGTCATAATAGTTTTGATAATCTTGTTAGAATCAGAAAGAATAAGAAAATTAATGGTTTGTGTCTCATCTGTAAACTAACATGTATTTTTGATGAATATATCAAAGGGAAAAAAAAATCATCTTTCAAAAAAAAGGAATATCTCTCTACTAGACCACTAGAATTAGTACATACTGATCTATGTGGTCCAACCAAAATTCAATCCATAAACGGTGAAAAATATTTTATGCTTTTTGTTGATGACTATTCTAGATTGGTTTGGGTAACATTTTTAAAACAATCTGAGGCATTTGAACATTTCAAAATATTTAGAAAATTGTACAAAGAAAAACTAATATAAAATTGAAGTGTTTAAGATCTGATCGACGTGGAAAATTCACTTCTTGGGAATTTATTGGATATTGTGAAAGACATGGAATCAAAAGGAAGTATTCTAATGCTCGTACACCACAAAAAAAATGGGGTTGTGTAAATGAAAAACATGACAGTCAAAGAGATGGCTAGAACAATGCTAAATGAAGCCAAATTACCAGACAAGTTTTGGAAAGAAGTTGTTCATACAGTATTCTATATTTAAACCAGGCTCAAATAAGGGTTAGAACTGCTTATACCCCTTATGAATTGTGGTATGGTAAAACTTCAAATGCAAAAAATTTCAAAATTTTTGGGTGCAAGTGTTTTATATAAACTATGATAATTTTTTGGAAGGGTTTCATTCAAATTCTGATGAAGGTATTTTCTTGGGGTCGTCTACAAATAGTAAATCTTTCAAATGCTTTAATAAAAGGATAAATAAAATTGTAGAGGCAATAAATGTGATCTTTGATGAGAATGTCTTGTTAAATAATAATCATGAGAAGGATGTTGAAGAAGTATCCACTCTACAATTTGAACAAGGTTCAAATGCTCCAATATCTGATGTTGTTGAATCAGATTCTACAACACCAGATTGTGATGAGCATGAAAATTGCTCAAGTCCTAATGTAAATAAGAACTTATGTAAATAATAACTTAAAAAATACTTATAGGATTATTGCAAAAACACATCCTGAATATTTGGTCATAGGAGATAAAGAAGCAAGCATTTTAATCAGGTGGAAAGCAAAACATGAGGAACAAGCACAAATTGCTGAACATTTATGTTTAATATCAGATTTTAAACCCAAAAATATGGCTAAATCTCTAAATGATTCATGTTGGTTAAATGCTATGCAAGAAGAAATAAATTAGACTAAGAAAAATCAAACATGGGAATCAATGCCTAGACCCGAAGAAAAGAATCTCATGGGAGGAAAATGGGTCTTTCAGAATAAACTTGACGAAACTGGTAAAATAGTGAGGAATAAGGAGAGATTTGTTTATAAAGGGTATGCTCAATAGGAAGGTATTGATTTTGGTAAGGATTTTGCACCAGTAGCTAGTATGGAATCAATTAGAATATTTTTTGCATATGCTAGCTTTAAAAATTTTACTGTTTATCAAATGGATGTCAAAACATCATTTCTCAATGGATATCTTCAGGAGGAAGTATTCATGGAATAGCCTAAAGGCTTTGAGTCTTCTGAAAAACCAAATTTTGTATATCGTCTTAAAAAAGGAACATTATGGCTTAAAACAAGATCCTAGAGCTTAGTATTCTCAGCTGGACACACATTTAATTGCACATGGTTTCACTCGTGGTGGTGTTGATAGCAAGTTTTATATACCAAGGTCATTGGAAATGGTATTCTTGCAATTGAAATATATGTTGATGACATTATTTTTGGCTCTACAGATGATGATTTGTCAAAAAAAATTTCTTCTATTATGGAATCTTAATTTGAAATGTCCCTTCTAGGTGAACTAAATTTCTTTCTTGGATTGAAAATATCTGAACTTGAACATGGATTATTTTTAACACAATCCAAATATGCCAAAGAACTATTGAAAAGGTTTGATATGATTTTTTGCAAACCTGTAAGTACACCTATGGAAACTTGATGTAAATTGGTAAAATTTGATGACTCCCCAATAGTTAGTCAATATGACTATAGATCTATGTTATGCAATTTACTTTATCTAACAACTTCAAGGCCTGGTCTAATATAGATAGTATGCTTGGTTTCTCAGTTTCAATCAGGACCAAGACAGTCACATCTTCATGCTATCAAAAGAATATTAAAATATATACATGAAACACTTTATTATGGCTTTTGGTATCCACATAGCAATGAATTTTCTCTGGTTGGTTTTACAAATGTAGATTGGAGAGGTTTTTTTGATGACAAACGGAGCACCAGTGGTGCAACTTTCTTTCTTGGTGACGGGTTGGTTTCTTGGCATAGTAAAAAGAAAGAGTGTGTCACCTTATCAACTTGTAAGTTTGAATATATTGCTACAACAATATGTTGTACTCAATTGATTTGGATGTCATATTAGTTATCAGATTTAGGTATAGAGATGTCAAAACCCATTTCCATTATGTGTGATAATATCAGTTTTATTCCATTGAGTAAGAATCTTGTGATGCATTCTAGAACTAAACATATTTCCATTAAATTTCATTTCCTGGGAAAAAAATTATTGGCAGACAACTTTCAGTTGACTTATGTACCCACTCAAGCACAGTTTGTTGATATCTTTAGAAAGGTCTTGCCTAGGGAAACCTTTGAATGGTTTCAAACTTGATTGGGATTCATATCTCAATAATCATTGTACTAAACTATATCAAGTATGGGGCTATCTATCTTGTAGGTTACTTATCCTAAACATAGGTATTTATGTTGTTTCAAAAGAAGTTTGATCTCTTCTCCTTGATGCAAAATGGGGGAGAAAGCATTTGTTATTTGTTATTTTCAGTATGTTGATCAGATGTGGTTTAGAGATATGGTTCAGATGGTGTTATGTGGATAGGTACATTGTGGACAAGTACAGGTACATGTATTCATGTTTTATGGTTTTATGTAGAGGTAATTTTGTGTGATCACGTATTATGGTTGTATAGGTAATGTTGACAAACATTTTTTCCTCAAGGATAATGGGGGAGTTTATTGATTGATTATCCTTGACACAAATTGGTTTATATTGAAAAAGGTGGCAAATAATGTTTAAAAAGTCACTACATATATGATAGCACATCAATGCTAGTAAATGTATTTAGCATCATATTTGGTATAGTCTGAGAAGTGAAAACAATGATGTTGTAAGTTGTCAACATTATACATTCACTAGGTCATAAAGTGACCACGTGGCTATCTCTTATGGCAGAATTAAAAGGAACCTAAAATATGTTTTTTGAATTATGAAGAAAGTTATTGAAGCTTTGTTTTTGGTTCCTATTACCTAATATATTTTGTTCAGGTTCCCTCCATGGATAAACTGGTGAAGCATTTGGAAATATAGTTTGTTCAACTTATTTTGTGGGTTTTTTATATAATAATCAGTGAGTTTTACTGGTTCAATTGGTGACACTTTAATATAGCTTGGTGAAGGTATTGTAATTATTTGAAGTTTATTTCATTTCTTTTGTGTGAATCACAATGTTTGTTGGTCAGCTGTCAAAAGTCTCTATCAAATCTCTTACAATCATTTCAAAACTTTCTAAAGTTGTTTTTGGTTGTTTATTGTGAAAAATGTATCGACATGATTTGGTAAAACAAATGGAACAAGTATTTTGCAAAGAAAGTCAAGAAGGATTTTCCTGTGACAATATTCAATAGTGAAAGAAGGTAAATGCTCAATTAATTCTATAGTCTTAGGTATGCATGGTTGAACTGAATATTTGTCTCTTGATAAGATTTATTTTGACATTGTATGAGTATATCGTAGTTTTATTTATGTATTTCCCAAAGTTTTTGATTATGGTAAAAATAGTTTTTAAAGGGAACCGTAACCCTTTACAATAGAAGAAAGAGATCAGAAAATGAAGCACAATCAAAAAAGAGACAGCTAGGGGATAAGGAGAGAGGCATTGTAGAACCCCCCAGCACAGGCTACCAACAAAAATACTAGCATCTCCAAACTAGCACAACAATCAACAACAAGAAAGAAGAAACACTAAAGCTCCAGTTGCTCAAAACCTAGAGAAGAAGGTCGAAGCCTTACATCAGAAAGATTTTGCTAGGTTTTAAGGCTCCCCAAACCATTATCAAGTATTTTTACATAGTTCCCAAAACCATCATAACCAACCAGAGTAAGACCAGTCCAAAAATTTCCTTCACCCTAAATCGAAAACACCCAGTTTCTAGAATGGGCCCTTGAGAATTAGCACCATCCACCTGCAGACTCCTAACAACCCCCAGCCGAAAGAAAAAAAAAACACTAAAAGAGGGCTGCAATAGACTCCCTCACCCACAAAAATAGAAACAAAATAAATACCCAAAACCGTGAGATCCTGCATCAAGAAAATAACACTTTGACCATTAGCAACAACAAGCCACTTCTAGTAATGCCTGGGAAGAATAAGACCCCAAGACCATAGGCCAACCACGACCAAGGGATTTCCACCAAAACTATACTGGCACAACAAAACAGCCCACTCAACCTCAAGAAGAGAAGGGTCATCACCCAACTAGATCCAACCATCCATCATGTAGCAA
Organism: Thuja plicata; assembly: GCA_018584345.1. Classification (NCBI taxonomy): domain Eukaryota; kingdom Viridiplantae; phylum Streptophyta; class Pinopsida; order Cupressales; family Cupressaceae; genus Thuja; species Thuja plicata. Next base: position 1,050,783 of record MU223055.1, on the reverse strand, counting down.
TAAATAAGAGGAGACCATTTCCACCCACAACAACACTCCATCCAGAAAATGTATTCCACCTCCATAGGATGTGTGAAATCCACCTCAAAAGGATTCAAGGGTGAAGGGAGTGGGAGCAAACAGATTTTCCACCACCAAAAAGCCACAAGAGAGAAACCCACCTCAATAGGGGTATACTTTATCTCAATATGCGTATAGCACGGAAGAAGATGGTGAAAGAGAGAATCTCATAAAATAGGGAAAACCAAGCCACTAACCCAGAAAGAAAAACATCCATAAATAGGGAGAGACAAAAATGAGGGTCACAGACCTAGCAGAAAAGAAAGAGGCAAAGCTGCCCCAAGAAGATTCCAACCTAGTAGCATCAACCATGTTAGGTAAATCCTTGTAGCACCCTGGACCCTCAGGAAGCCAATATAGCTTTGCAACACTTACACTAAGAATAATCCCTTCCACCATNCATAAAATAGGGAAAACCAAGCCACTAACCCAGAAAGAAAAACATCCATAAATAGGGAGAGACAAAAATGAGGGTCACAGACCTAGCAGAAAAGAAAGAGGCAAAGCCGCCCCAAGAAGATTCCAACCTAGTAGCATCAACCATGTTAGGTAAATCCTTGTAGCACCCTGGACCCTCAGGAAGCCAATATAGCTTTGCAACACTTACACTAAGAATAATCCCTTCCACCATGAATCTGCACCCAACTCCATTAGATGGGCCACTCAAAAATAGAACCCTATAAGAATAAATGAACGCTAAACATTCAACCCCCTAGATAAGAAGAGGGGCCGACAAGGAAACCCCAAAATCCTGGTCCCCATTGATAGTAACATAGAACACATTCTCAGAACATAGGGACCCCTCGAAGGCCCAACCTCCATTATCTTCATTTATGTCATCATCCTTGGCTATGTCTTCCTCTATCTCTCTCGCTTATGGAAATGCCCTAGCTACGTGATCTTCTATATTTTAACTTTTTTGTTAATGTATGTAATGCCCAAATTTGAGATGAAGGGTTTCAATCTTTATTCCAATAGTGAAAGATGGAGTGTGATTCTTGATAAATATGTAAGTGATTCCAATATTTATGCTTTGATAACAGTGATCATATATTTATCACTTTTTGGGTTTGTTGGTTACAACCAGTTTGTACTATTAAAGATTGGTTTGAAATAACATGTTTTTTCAAATCTCATAGAAATGAATTTCAAGACATATATGTTGTCTCAGTTGTCTCAAAAACACACTATAAACAAGATGATGATAGTTTCAACTACTAGTTCAGTTTTTGAACTGTTTCTAAGATCAAATTTTTATTGTAATATTCTCATGTACGGTAACTCCTGAAGATTGTATTTGAATATCTTGTTATTAAGCTCTCTTGATTATATAGTTATAACTAATATTGCACTAGTGAATTGAAATTTCTTATGATAGCCCTATATAGGAGAAAATGTGTATGCATTTGAGATTGAAAAAAGAAGAAGGCATGTACTCCTATTTACTGATATATGGACACATGAATCTACAATCAAAGGAAATATCATAAGATTGTATCTATGTGCATAAATACAAGTTTGAAATGTAAATGTGTATATACGTATAATTTGAAAAATTGTAATAGTGAAAAGGGAAGGAGTTAATACTCCTAGCAGTTGTAGCTGCTGAGCATTGTAAGAAGAGTTGGTGCTCAAATAAAGATGACAGTTTAATACAGTGGTTTTTTCTCCCTATCACAAAACCTATTTGGTTTTGAGGGTTTTCCACTTGGCACAAATGTTGTGTTTGTGTTTCTTGTGAGTTTATTCTTTAGTTGCTCTGATATATTTATGTAAATATTTCATGTGTTGTAAAACTTTCGTTATCAGTCGATACAATTTTGCTATTTGATTATAATGAAATTTGTTTCAATTGTTCAATTTATGTGAGTAAAATTGTCTCAATACTTTAATTGACCCCCCCTCTCAGAGAATTCACACTTCCAACAATGACATTATTAATTTCACTTTGATATTTTCTAGTCTCTCTAATGGGTAAAAGTACAAACCTGTGTCACACTTTTATAAAGGAAAAGGACGACGACATTCAAATTTTTAAACTTTAACAACATAAAAGTGGCATTTGTGTTTATAATTTGAAGATGATGTAAACTAATGAAATGTGTAAAATTTGATGAAGTTTAGGCTTATAATTTTTTAAAAAAAATTTGAAAAAAAATTGACTTAGTTTTTTTAATTTTTGAAGTCCATTTTTTTATTCCTGAAATATGCTGAAAATTTAGGGTCTAGTCCGCGTTAAAAAGCTATATGCAAATAATATTTTTTTCCTCTGATTCCATAATATGTTTTAGATGACATGTATAGCTAATGCATAAAAAAACAAAGATTGGGTTTCGTTATATATTTTGTCTGTTATAACTATCCAAAGTCGGTGTTACATGAAATCAACAGTTTTTAGTTTGCGTTCAATTTTCCCTATCAAATCTACACCAGTAAAAAAAATTACATATTCTTGAAGAGGACTCTCTCCTCTAGTGTTAAATATAAAGTTTTAATTTTTCTGACATGATTTGTTATTTTTAATATTTTTTGAATGACTGTGTTCTTAAATGTTAAAATACCTACTTGAAGTATTTTCAACTTATAATATATTATATGAAACCAAAACATGATAAAAATTACATGACCATAATCTTGACTACAAGCTCTACAAAAGGGTATTTTTAGATTTTACAGAAAGCTAAATTTTGACAGAGAATTTAGGTCTAGAACGGAGAACTTGAGAAAGCCACCCATTTTTGATGACTTGGCTGCCAAATAGGATTCCATGTAGGTCCGGTCGAACCAAGTATGGTCGAACGCATTAGGCGACCAAACACGGTCGCATGCATGGCCAGCCCCTAAAATCCAAATTTCCACAATTCGCCTGATTTTTTAAATAAAATTGATTTTTTTTATAGATTTTTAATAGTTTTATAGTTTTTATAGTTTTAATAGTTTTCATAGTTTTATAGTTTTATAAAAAATTGATTTTTTTTATAGATTTTTAATAGTTTTATAGTTTTATAGTTTTAATAGTTTTAGAGTTTTATAATTTTATTTGGAAGAGTTAAGTGGTTTTTATTTTGAATTAAGTGATTTTTTATAGTTTTTTGA
>MU223055.1:1026821-1040560 GCA_018584345.1 Thuja plicata | reverse complement strand
GATATTAAATTGATTAAAAGAATTATGCCAAGCAGTAACAGGGTCATTTGGACATAAATCAAGGGTATGATCACACTTAGGGAAAATAGGGTCTATAGTTGCAACAGACCAAATTCAGGTGGTTACACCTAGTTCCCCAACCGAGCTCGTCACACAATGCTTATCCTGACGTTCCTTCCTTCACTCTCCACATGGCATAACACTCCACCACCTTCTTCATAACTGTTTCAAGATTCAGAATCCTCAATTATAGAAGTGTAACGGTTTTTTTTTATAAAGAAACCGTTATAAACTTACAATGCATGTTCTCAAACATCTACAGTCGGGTTCTAAACCAACTCTTTCCAAATACAACAAACATTAATGTCCCAAGTTTGGACAATTCTAATAAAATCGTTACATAATAAAACTAGAGCATCATATTAAACAATAGTGCAGACCCGATTCTCATCACCATTAAACTCATTCAACCAGTACCTGATGTGTTTCGTTGTTTGGGTTCTTTCATCTAAAAATTGATAATAATAAACATATAAAAGCCATTCCAAGGAAACTATGACATCGATGACACTTATCGATAGAGAAATATTTGTATTTGAACAACATAAAACATTTATATTAAGGAAGGAACAATTCCAAACCACTTAGAATAACAATAAATCTAGTACTTCAAGCGTCTGCAATTACAAAAGGAATGGAGCCAGAGAGCCCTTTGGAATTTTTCTATTCCCTCTTTTTCTCTAACCTCTCTATCGACTCCTCTCTATCGGCCTCCTTTCTTTTTCGGTTACATTCTCTCTTTATAGAGATGAATCTCTTCATCAAGATTCTTAGGTAGTTATTAAAATGACCTATTACAATGCAATTTTATGGATTTTAACCCTTTCGGAACATGGCCCCATGAAAATTAAAAGGACTTAAATATCACGATATTATGAAAATCCTCATAATGTTGAAGGTTCAAGATGCTCCCGCATCATACTCCCGGACTGCAAATATTTCCATGTCCCAATGGAAATGCACTGGACAATGTGTGCTCATGCTTCTGCTGCACACTCTGATGTTGAAAGTGCCTCCCATTAATGGAGTACTTGGTGGTTGCTGCTCAAGGTGTTGCTTCGATCCACTCTCCAATGCTGCTCCAACCACCAATATGCCTCGCTTAGGAGTCCTTCTTGCCTCCTCTCCCTAAGTCTTTTGGCATGCAACTGGACCTCTTGCGCAGGCCCTTGGACCATCTCTATGGCCCCATGATAGATCTCCATATCTTCCTACTTGCAGCTAGTGGACATACACCTGCAACCAAAACTCATTAGCAAACTTAAAACACAAATCTTTGTTCTGCCCAGACCTTTCACTTTCTCTGATACCATTTTGATGTGGAGTAAATGATTTCATTCATCCACCTTGGCAAAAAATTCATTGTCTTTTTAGAATCTTCATCTGAGATATCTTTATCTCTGTATTCTTCAAATTGGTCATTGATTCTCTCTTGGGTCACCGACCAACAAGAGAGAATCTTACTCTGCTTATCTTGCAATCCTATTGAACCCCATTACCATGCGGCCTCTCCCAACTTGAGCATGTGGAAAATAGACATTCACCATCTTTTCAAAAGCCGCCTTCAAACTGGAATGGTCTTCGACTATCAACTTGGAAATGGTCTTTAAACACATTTGGTTGTTAATATACATCCTCTCTGCTTGTAGATCATTCACAGATCTCCTTCAACAACCATAGACACATTGCCCAATAATCCCACGTGGGTCTATCACAGCTCGACCATGCAGATACAAAACTAGCCACCTTTCTTCTTGGTGGAACCCGAGTTTACCACCTTTCCTAGTTCCCCAACCGAGCTCGTCACACAATGATTATCCTGACATTCCTTCCTTCACTCTCCACATGGCATAACACTCCACCACCTTCTTCATAACTGTTTCAAGATTCAAAATCCTCAATTATAGAAGTGTAACGGTTTTTTTTTTATAAAGAAACCGTTATAAACTTACAATGCATGTTCTCAAACATCTACAGTCGAGTTCTAAACCAACTCTTTCCAAATACAACAAACATTAACGTCCCAAGTTTGGACTGTTCTAATAAAATCATTACATAATAAAACCAGAGCATCATATTAAACAATAGTGCAGACCCAATTCTCATCACCATTAAACTCATTCAACCAGTACCCGATGTGTTTCGTTGTTTGGGTTCTTTCATCTAAAAACTGATAATAATAAACATATAAAATCCATTCCAAGGAAACTATGACATAGATGACACTTATCGATAGAGAAATATTTGTATTTGAACAACATAAAACATTTATATTAAGGAAGGAACGACTCCAAACCACTAAGAATAACAATAAATCTAGTACTTCAAGCGTCTGCAATTACAAAAGGAATGGCTCTCTGGCTGCCGCCAAAGAGCCCTTTGGAATTTTTCTATTCCCTCTTTTTCTCTAACCTCTCTATCGACTCCTCTCTATCGGCCTCCTTTCTTTTTTGGTTACATTCTCTCTTTATAGAGATGAATCTCTTCATCAAGATTCTTAGGTAGTTATTAAAATGACCTATTACAATGCAATTTTAGGGATTTTAACCCTTTCGGAACATGGCCCCATGAAAATTAAAAGGACTTAAATATCACGATATTATGAAACTCCTCATAATGTTGAAGGTTCAAGATGCTCCCGCATCATGAAGAATATAGATAAAGATTTCTACGAACACTAAGGAACATAGAAGCACGTCATCACTAAGAAAAAAAAAGTGGAGCAAAGGGACAGAAAAGATACATTGATCATAAAGGTATTATGAGCTTACAATAGATCTGAACATCTGTAATTTTAAGTTGTATATATGAACAGGTCATATATTGTTTTATTTTAACCATTGGAGCATAAAGTCTCTTAACCGAGCATGATTTAATCATCCTTTATATATTGAGATACATCCCAAGGAATATCAAAAGGTTAATTCATGTTGACAAGAATAGTGAATGTCAAGAGGTCAAGTGATTGACTGTTAGTGATAAATCCTCTAACAAGGTCGCACTTAACAGTGTGTTTGTAACCTTTAACAGGGTTGGCTCTTCACCAAGCTCACTTCAAAAGAGTGAAAATTTTGGGTCACTAGTCCCAAGTGGTTTTTCCTTTAACAGATTTTCCATGTTAAAAACCCACATGTCAAATGTGTATATGGTTCATTGCTTTGATATTTTTCTTTACATGGTACTATATTGGATTGATCAGTAAACATTAAGTTATCTACAATATTTCAATAAAGACAAGAAAAGACTAAGACTGTTATTCGGTAAAGCTTAAGAATAAGAGTTAACAATGAACTCCGAGTAGTATTTATTTGATAAGATTATTTAGGGGCATACATCTTGCAGGATTGGAGATAACTACAGGTTTATATATGTGGTATAAATTTTTGGATTAATTTTTTAGGTCACTGATTCACCNTTCCCCCCCCCCCCCCCCCCTCTCAGTTATTCTAGTAATTGGTATCAGAGCTTGTGTGCTTAAAAAGGGAGTTTAACAACTCAAGCAAAAGATCACAAGATGGGAAAACAAGATTTGCCTAAGTTGAACAAGGATAAATTTGCATCATGGAAAAGCAAGATAAGACTCCACCTATCAGGTATTTGAAATGGTGTTACTCAATACCTGGATACTAAATATGTGTTGCCTATAGGACCTCACACACTTGATAAATTGAGAGAAAGGCATGAGCACAATTCTATGGTGATAGAACTTGCTTCCTCACTCTCTGATGTTGAATTCGAAGATGTCAAAACATGCACCACTGCAAAGAAAATGTGGGACAAATTGAAGCTATTACATGGAGGAGATGAAAATGTACTAAGAGCTAAGGAAGAAAGCCTAAGAGGAAAATTTGATGACCTAAGAATGAAAGAAAGAGAAAACATCACTCAGTACAACTATAGAATCAAAGAGGTAGTCAATGCTATCCGAGGATTAGGAGGTGTACTTGAAGAAGAAACAATGGTAGGTAAAATCGTAGGAGCCTTACTACGTGTTTATTCTATTAGAGTATCTTCTATACAAGAAATGAGAGCAGTAGAAAATAAAAATGTCACTCTAGATAGTTTTGTTCGTAGAATTATTTCATTTGAGATGAATAACTTTGAAAATAGTGTCTTCCATCTATTGAGTCTCCATTCAAATCTTCTTTGAAAATAAGTAAATCAAGCCATAAAAACACTATGAGAAATGATAGTGAAAGTGATAGTGTTGATCAAGAACTTGATGAGATTGAAGCACTAATGGCCAAAAGATTGCAGAGAGGCAAAGGTAGATACAAAGGTAAATTACCATTGGTTTTTTTTAACTATAAAGAGATTAGACACTTTGTTGTTAGACGTCCTAAAAAAAGAAAAGATGAAAAAAGTAATGACAGATCATATGAAAACAAGTTTGACAGAGGTGATAATAGAGATTACTAAAGAAACAACAATCTGGTAGAAGAGATACCTGAGACTACAAGGACAAAGGGAAGAAAGCTTGTTAAATGGTTGAGAACAAAGTTGGAGATACTGACACCAAATATTATGAAGATATTGAGAAGGTATTTTTTTCTATGAAGGATGATTCAAATGAAGAGGAAAGGTATGTTGAAACCGCACTCATACCTAAGGTTAGTAAGAATTATGTCTGGATTATTGATAGTGGCTGCACTCACCACATGACTGGAGATAAAGAAAATTTTGAAACTTTTGAATATTATAATGGTGGATATGTAAGAATGGGTAATGACTCACCTTGTCTGGTTGAAGGTAAAGGAACCATAATGTTGAATAATCTGATCAGATCTAAAAATGCATATTGGGTGAAAGGACTTAACTATAATCTATTGAGTGTTTCATAGCTGAATAACATAGGTCACCGATTTGCATTTGAGAACAAAAAGGCAAAGATATTTAATGAATCGGGAAGGTTGATCAAAATTGGTGAATAGATAAAAGGTAACCTATTTTATCTTGATGATATTAACATCACTTGCTTAATGGCTAGAAATGAAGAAATATGGTTGTGGCATAAAATATTATGTCATTTGAATTTTGACAATATGATTAAGATAAGCAATAAAAGGAAAGTAAGAGGCTTACCAAGCATGTCAAATCCTAATCATATCATGTGTAATAATTGTCAAAAAGGTAAAATGAAAAAGTCTAGTTTCAAGAGAAAAACCCATACATCTAATGCTATTCTAGAATTAGTCCATACTAATCAATGTGGACCCATGAAAACTAAGAGCTACTATTGTGATAGATAATTCATTCTATTTGTAGATGATTATTCCAGAATGATGACAGTTATGTTCATAAAAGAGAAATCAGAAGCATTCAAAATGTTTAAATGGTATAAAGATATTATAGAAAAAAAATTGGTAAGGAACTAAAATGATTAAGATCAAATAGAGGAGGAGAATTTATTTTTGATGAATCCACTAACTTTTGTAATGAGCATGGAATTAAAAGACACGTTTCAGCACCAAGACCACCAGAGAAAAATGGGATTACTGAAAGAAGGAACAGATCCATTGTTGATTGAGCTAGAACACTAATGATAGAAAAATGCATCACTCAAACAATCTGGAGGGAAGATATTAGTACTGCTATCTACACATTGAACAAAGTTCATTTGAAGAAATACACCTAAAAGACACCCTATGAGCTATGGTATGGATACACACCCAATGTAAGTTAGTTCAGAATTTTTGGAAGTCAATGTTATATTTTTAAAGATGATAGAAATAGAAATCTTGACTCCAAAGGTGATGAAGGAATCTTTCTAGGTTACTCTACCAAAATCAAGGCTTATAAATGTCTTAACAAGTCCTCTAACAAAATCATTGAGAGTGCAAATGTCAAAATAGATGAATTTGCTGAGAAAATTGATGAGGAAAGCATAAAAGAACCAGCAGACTACAATAGGTTTTTTTATAATGAAGAACCTAATACTCTTCCCGAGAAATAGTGTATCACTCCAGAGTGATAGAACATTGCATATGAGCATTAGGCTACAAACACCAAAAATCAAGAAATTGCTCAAAATGATGTTCCGAGTGATGGAGATCAGAATGAAGGTCAAGATGATGATGAAAATGATGAACAAAGAGCTGAACCAGTACTTTCCAAGTATGTCAGAAGACACCATCCACATAACCAGATCATTGGAGACAAAAAGGCTGGAATGAGAACAAGAAGTAAGCCACTCAACACTAGATGTTTAATTTGTGATTTTGAGCCTAAATTTGTCAATACTGCACTTAAAAATAAAGAATGGGTCAGTACTATGAATGAAGAGATAGTGCAGATAGAGAAGAAAAATAAATGGACATTAGTACCCAGACCGGATGAGAAGAATTTCATTGGTACCAAATGGATATTCACAAACAAGTTGAATGAGAATGGAGAAGTCACAAGAAACAAAGCAAGAATATTATGCAAGGGGTATGCACAAGAAGAAGGGGTTGACTATGTAGAAACCTTTGCTCCCATTGCTAAACTAGAATGAGTAATAATTTTACTTGCTTATACTACATTCAAAGGGTTCAAGGTATACCAAATCAATGCCAAATCTGCATTCCTGAATGGAATACTAGAGGAATAGGTATACATTGAACAAAAAAAGGGTTTGTTGATCCTAACAATAGAAACATGGTTTGTAGACTACCCAAAGCCTTGTATGCATTGAAACAAGCACCAAGAGCTTGGTATGAAAGACTTCACTCCTATCCCATAAGTATTGGATTTGTAAGAACAAGTGAAAACAGTAATCTGTATTTAAAAGAAGATACTGATGATAACATTTTGATTGTTGAGATATTTGTTGATGATATCATATTTGGTGGTAATGATATGTATTGAAAATCATTTTCTAATGAAATGAGAAAAGAGTTTGAGATGTCAATGTTTGGGGAGATTAATTTTTTTCTTGGTTTACAGATTCTTCAATAAGATGCAAGCATCTATATCACACAATCCAAATACATCAAGGAAGTGCTGAAGATATTCAAGATGGAAGATTCCAAACCAGTTGGAACACCTATGGAAACTAGATGTAAGCTAACAAAGGAAGAGAAGTAAAACAAGGTAAATCAGAACCTATATAGATCTATGATTGGAAAAATCATGTATGTTGTACATACTAGACCAGATATAGCACATGTAGTTGTAATAGTAGCAAGATTCTCTGCTAACCCCAAGGAATCACACATGACTACTGTCAAAAGAATTCTGAGATATCTAAAGAATACAAAGGACTATGGCTTATGGTATAAAAGAGAAGGCAAATTTGAGCTTCAAGTCTATACAGATGTTGATTGGGCTGGAAACATAGATGACAGAAACAGCACAATAGGAGGAGAATTTTTCATGGGTGACAAAATTGTCACATGGATAAGCAAGAAGAAGGGATGCATCTCACAATCTACTATAGAAGCAGAATATGTGGCTGCAACTACAAATTTCTCTAACATTGCATGGATCAAACAATTACTAGAAGGTATAAATATGAAAATTCTAGAACCAGTGATCATGCATTGTGATAATACTAGTGTAATAAACATATCAAAGAACCGTGTCATGCATGCTAAGACTAATCATATTTCTATTAAGTATCATTACTTAAGAGAACAAGTTCAAGAGAAAGAGATGATACTAGAATATGTTTAATCCAAGAAACAATTAGCAGACATATTCACAAAGCCATTGCCTAAAGATACATTTGAGTACCTAAGAAAGAGACTAGGGGTCCCACCCTTGTCTATTGGTAACTAAGTTGACTAGGAGGCTGCATCAGCCTACACATAATCAAAAGATCATATATGTTGATGCAAGAAAAGAGATGGACTGCAAATATACATCAGTACACAGAAAGGTACTTATCTACACTGAAGACCAGAGTTACTATTTTTTGATGGAAAAGAAATTCAAGGAGTATATTATGAAAAATAGGAAGGATATACTTTGGCATTGATGTCAAAGGGAGAGAATGTCCTATGAAACCGGGGAGAGATTATATCCATATGAAATATCTATCATAACCATCCAAAAGGAGAGAAGTATCCTAAAGGAGAGATGACTTAATAGAGAGAAGTATTCTATATTACTGTCAAAGTAAAAAGAGACGATCAAGGAGAGGAACTGTCAAAGGGAGAGAAAACATCAGAGAAGAGATTATACATCAAAGAGAGAGATAGAATTAGAAGTTGATACATCTATCCAGAGAAGGGAATGAATAATAAAGAAAGTACTTTGCAAGAAACAAATCTAAGAAATATGAGCTTACCGAGAGCCAGATATTTGTGTTGGTTATAGAACAATAAGTTTGGTAGATTGATGAACTACAACTGATATATTTCATATTTTATTAGTAATAATGTAGTATATTTCCATCAATGCTAAAGGGAGAGATTGATGAGCTATAACTGATTGAATGTTTGAAGTTATTAAGTTGATGATCACCGAGATTTAGAAAGTTAATGCAAGACATTAAATTAGTTAATGTATTGTATTTTCATTGATGTCAACTTGATATAATCTGATTGGTCATATATACATTGTCATATACTTTAAAGAATCAAAGAGAAAAGGGTTATTTTATCAGTAATGTAGAAACGTTCAGTATACACCAAGTGACAACAAACAGCAACGGACAGTGCACCCCGATAGATAGAGAACCCCAAGAGAAAATTCATAGTGATACTCGAGCAAGAAATTTGAGAAAGCATTACCAAGCAGAACCAAAGTGTAACCTGAGCAGAATTGAAAGTCACAGTGTTTCCTGACAAACAAACAACCCTAATAGACAAAGATGCCCGAGGACAACTGAAGTCAAGACAAAGCTAACATGGAGTTAAACACTGAAAAGAAATGAAGTTCAAAAAGGACAAAAGACTTAGCTGGTAGGAGCTAAATATGGAGCTAACTAGTTGATCACATTTTTTTCATCGACAAGTTAAAAGCCAGAGATAAGCTAGAGATTAAAGCTAGTTTTATTCTAGTTGTCAAGGAGAAATCTGTGGGATAAAACTAAAGAAAGCCTTAAAGAAAGAATGGTGAGAATTATGGATCATGCTAAGAACAAGAAAGACAAAGAATTAAAAATGGTGAAATTATGTCCATAAGAGAGACAAGCTAATTCATTATGAATTGGTCAGTGAATAGAGAAGAGGATGCTGAAGAGAATACTGGCGAAGAAATATTCATACAATCCTGATCAAACAAGCTGAAGAATAGAGCTAAAGGTTTTTGTGGACACTGAGAAACACAAAAGCACAACATTATCAAGAAGAAAGAAGTGGAGAAAAGAGACAAAAAATATACATTGATCAGAAAGGTATTATGATCTTACAATAGATCTAAACATCTGCAAGTTTAATTTGTATCTATGAATAGATCATATACTATTTCATTTTAACTATTGGAGCATAAAGTCTCTTAACTGAGTAGGATTTAATCATCCTTTATATATTGAGATACATCCCAAGGAGTATCAAAAGGTTAATTCATGTCGACAAGCATAGTGAATGCAGAGAGGTCAAGTGATTAAATGTTAGTAATAAATCCTCTAACAAGGTCGCACTTAACAGTGTGTTTGTAACCTTTAACAGGGTTGGCTCTTCACCGAGCTCACTTGAGAAGAGTGAAAATTTTGCGTCATCGGTCCCAAGTGATTTTTCCCTTAACAGGGTTTCCACGATAAAAATCCATGTGTCAAATATGCATATGGTTCATTNCTTTAATATTTTTCTTTACACATTACTATATTGGATTGATTAGTAGACATTAATTTATTTACTATATTTTTCTAAAGACTAGAAAAGACTAAGACTACTATTTGGTAAAGCTTAAGAATAAGGGTTAACAGTGAACTCCGAGCAGTAGTTATTTGATAATATTATTTAAGGGCATACATCTTGTAGGACTAAAGATAACTAGAGGTTTATATATGTGGTATAAAGTTTTGGATTAATTTTTGAGGCCACTGATTCATCCCCCCCCCCACTCTCAGTTATTCTAACAATTGCATCCTGGTGGTTCAAGCTCTACAACACTCCCCTCCCAGCTACACACACCGTTACACCTTCATTAGTAGAGATGTTCAGGACTGGAGGTGGTGTGGGTGATGTAGTTTTTTTTGATGATATGATGGTGCAACATGCTAATGATCCTCCTGCTCCTGAGACCCATGTATATAATCATTGTAGATGTGTGTATTGTTATTTGTTCAATGTATAATATTTTGCAGGCACAGTTAGCAGATCATATTTCCTCTAGTGTGGGCTCGGAGCATTTTCATATGAGAGATTCAATAGATGTGACACCTACTAGTGGTCAGGTAAGTTTTTATATATGTAAGTTTAAGCATGCATGTGTACACTTGTAACATGTATTTATATATTTCAATTACTTTAAATAATATACAATATGTACATGTATATAACCAACTATTGTACTAAATTTACATGGTTCAGTTGCTGCTTCACAACCAGAGGATGCTTGTGACACTCGGGCAGAGCACATTACCTCTAGTGTGGGCTTGGAGCATCTTCATATGAGAGATTCAGTAGATTTGACACCTACTAGTGGTCAGGTAAGTTTTAAATATATGTAATTTTAAACATGCATTTATATATTTCAAGTATTCTACATTATTATTATATACATGCATTTATATCCGCAGGGATCAGTTGCTGCTTCACAACTAGAGGATGCTCGTGGAAGTCAGTCAGAGGGTCTCTCTTTTTGCATACGCTTGGATGAATCCCTAGTTTAGGATATGTTGCACAGATCTTTTATTTGAGACTCAATATATATGTCATTATTATATGTTTGATATTTTTAGTTTACGATTCCAGACATATATTTATATGCTCTCCAGACCTCTAGACATAGATGATTTATGATTTGACATAATATAGATTTATTATGGTTTCATTTAATTAGATAGTTTCATTTGATTAGATGGTTTCATTTCATTAGATAATATTATTTGATTAGATGGATTCATTTGATTAGATGATATGATTTGATTAGATGGTTTCATTTGATTAGATGATACGATTTGATTAAATGATTTGAATAGATGGTTTCATTATATTAGATGATTTTATTTGATTAGATGATTTGATTATATTAATCAAGTAATATATATTTCAAGTACATAAAAGCATACATATAAATTATACATAAGTAATCTAACTAATGTATAAAGCATATTTCAAGTGCATAAAAGCATACATATAATGTATATATAAGTATTCTAACTCATTATAGAGCTAGCACGTGTCATAAGTAATCTAACTAATTTCATCATATTTTAGTGTTCAAACTAATGTCTAAATGGGATCTTTAACTAATAAGCAATCTATAAAAATCATTGAACAATCAAACCATACATAAGTAATCTAACTAATGTCATTAGTAATCTAACAAATGTCTTAAGGGGAAGTCTTAAGGGGATCTAATTAATATCATAAAAAATAACAATTTAATATATGTAACTAATGGACAATAAGTATTCTAACTCATTCTAGAACTAACACATGTCATAAGTAATCTAATTAATTTCATCACATTTTAGTGTTCAAACTAATGTATTAAGGGGATCTTTAACTAATAAGCAATCTATAAAAATCATTGAACAATCAAAGCATACATATAAAACCATACATGTATACAAGCATATATATAAAAGGATACATAAAATTCTATATATTAAAACCATTGAACCATCAAATAAGTCCATCATATATCAACAAATTTTAGTCCATCATGTGTTTAAATATATTAATAAACTATAGTCAATTTAGTCCAGAGATATCAAGTAGGTCCTAACACATGAAATAGGTATACATAATATATTTTTTAGACCAACTCAAGTGGTTCAGATCTTTCATGGAGAACATGTAATATTCTCTCATGATCCTCACTATCTAGTCTCCACTTACGACGTCCACATTGAGATTTAACTATACAGAGAAAAGAGAGGTGGCAACTACTAGGTGACTATATTGAAACACCTTATTTTCTGGTTAAGTGAATACCATTTTGAATTATTTTGATTTTCTTAAAATATGTTCCCTCTAAAACAACTGAACCTGCATGTCACAAATTATAATAATATAAATTTAAACAAATAAATTTGAAATTTGTCAAAATGTTGAAATTCTAAATTTACAAAATGACTTCAATATATTGATGTAAAGCATACAAACCTATGGGGAACAACATTCCATCACTCTCTTTAGGTTCAAGTAACTTCATCCTCTTTTTAGTACAACGCAATAAATAATAACCAACTCCTTCTACATTTCCACACTTAGCAATCACTGCAAAGACATCTCCTGCACAATAAATTTATATATACATGTGAGCTCTTTAAATTTACTTAGTTCAATCTATATATCTATCTATCTATACACACGGCTCAATGGACCATATAATATGGAATATATAGTTACCAATTTTGACCAATCCTGAGATATGATCATAATCAGTAGAAATCAAAGGAACATCATCAAATTTTTCATGTCATCTCTATCAAATGTATCAGTAACAACTAGTGGCACTAGATTCCATGCACCTACATATCCATGGTCCTAATTGATGCATTCATCACAATTGTTAGCAATGCAGTGACAACAAAAGCATGAGTAGCCCCTAGTGTTCAACATCCAATTACAACAATTCATACTCATAACAGAATGAAAAGATCGCGTCTTTTCTATCCTCTTGAAACCATGCATAGTTTTTCTATCCACGCATGAAAAAATGCATATATAATACATTCTATAAATATAATTTGAATAAAGAATACATAAAAAATTTTAAGCACTTGAATAAATATATATATCGTGCACACATGAATAATTTAAAAATGTGTGCATACCTTTTATCTCCCAAATTTTTCTATGTGGTACTGCTTGAGTCATTCCTAGTGACATTTCATTCTCATTTGGTGTGAAAGGTGTCCCGCGTCATTCAACAACATTATGTGCATTTTTTATATGAATTCCCTTATAATTCATTTGATACTTTTGTAGATCATGTTTGATGCAAGCTCCAACACCATCATGTTCACCTTTTCCATGTCCACTCTCAAAGAAACTCCAAACATGTGGTATGTTTTCATTACAATGATATCTACACAGTTCATAAAATGGTCTGGATGATTTGAATTGTGTAGCACATCCATCTGACCAAACATAATGTTTATCAATTTTTATGCCTATTTCTTTCAAATTTGCAAAAAACATCTTGAAGCAGTGTTCTACATAATGAATGCCATGCTTTTATTATCACTTATATAAAAATGATATTTCTTCTTGATGCGTGTGCTTCAAATGTGCTCTAAATACCATCACTAGTACATTTGAGGCCAAATTCTGACGGCCATTTGTCAGATTTGCAACGCCTAGTTATCAAACTTTTGACATATGTTTCCGTCGGCATTTTCGCGTTGCAAATTTTAATGGAAGTGGTTACCGTTGGTCTACCGACATCTAATTTTGTCAAAAACTAGCACATGAATACAAGCTTTATTATCAAATTTCTTATGACAGACCTATCAGAACTCCGAAAAACCCTCTGTGTTTCCTTTCAGAAAGGACTGTCAAAACACCCATCGGA
This sequence comes from Thuja plicata, assembly GCA_018584345.1. Taxonomy (NCBI): domain Eukaryota; kingdom Viridiplantae; phylum Streptophyta; class Pinopsida; order Cupressales; family Cupressaceae; genus Thuja; species Thuja plicata. The sequence continues at coordinate 1,026,886 of MU223055.1, read as the reverse complement.
GATATAGCAAGCCTGTCGCAATTATCTATCACAAACTATTGCTTTCTAACATTTTATCTATCAGA
>MU223055.1:981942-1000261 GCA_018584345.1 Thuja plicata | reverse complement strand
TGTGTGTGTGTGTGTGTGTGTGTGTGTGTGTGTGTGTGTGTGTGTGTGTGTGTGTGTGTGTGTGTGTGTGTGTGTGTGTGTGTGAGTGGATTTCACGCCTCTTTAAGGTGAAAAGACACAACCCTTATTACAAATTATTTTGAAAAAACAAATAACTAACTAAAAAATAACTACCTAACTTTCGGATTTGGCTTTGGTCAAAAATTCAAAACTCCTCCTGAAAAGCTAATATTTCTGTTGGAGATAGGAAATTTGATTTCCCGAACTGGTTCATTTTTAGATTTGTAAAATTCGACCATCTTCAGCCTCTGTTGGCATCATTTTTGCAGAAGGTCAAAATTTGAGCATTTTCTAAAGGCTTCGATTAATTAGTTATATTTATTTGTGTCATTAAGTTTCCTTCCTTAATACCTCAACTTTTAATTGAAAATTAATATAATTTTGAATCCCATTTCATGTACTCCATCATATCATCAATTATTGGGAATGAAGTTTAGGATGTCATTTTTTTGAGTTTTATCACTTTATAGGACTTCAAATTTTTCCAAAAATTTAGAGCTCCAACAAGCCTTACCTCAAATTAGGCTTTTTTTAATCCATGCAGAATACAATAGAGCCCTAGAATTTATCACGACAACACATTTTCTCAAACATAACTTTGCAAACTACTAAATTTATGAATGCACTAACAATTATTGATTCGAATTCTAATATCTTGCACATAGATTGGTTTAAAGTTTAACTTTTTTATTGCAATGACTACCATGTTTTAGCGTACCCTGCACATACAATGGATTACTGAAGCATAAGGAAAAATTATGGCATAATAATTTTTAAATGAGACAAAACAAAACCAATCTTCTTACGTGTTTACTTCAATCTAATCACAATAAAACAGATAGGTTCAAAATTTTGTAATAGAAGTGATTGTTGCATTTCAACATGGTAGCCTAATAGAGCAAAATATCTATAATACTATATGATCCGGGGAAGACAATAAAAAACATGATCACATTACAAAATTGGAAATGCAAGAGCAATCACATGACACACACAAAAAAAAATGTACATAGAGAGTGAATAGTAGAAGCATACACTACAGTAGCAGGAAAGAGTAATGAGCTAAGGATGACGGAAGTAGTTTTTCATGTAAACTGAAAGCAAAGGTTGTTGTAATGTCACATTGCAAAAGAAAAAAACAATAGTGAAATCTTTGTGCATCCAACCAACTGTCTTAGTATAATGATTATATGTAATGTTGAATGGATTAAATGCTTTATTCTTGGTAGAAGTGAATGGAAGGAATAGTGTTGGTGTTAGGTTTCATTTATTATTGAATTCAATGGTTTCCAAGATGTGTTGAGGAGTTTGCTTCTTGGTTTAATGTTAATTGTTCCTTCACAATCCACTCATACAAAAGTGAAATGCTATGTGGAAGGGATGGTTGATAGTGTTCCTTGACGGAAGGGAGATTGTGAAACACTTGTTATCATTGTATTGTGTATTTCCAATATGTTTGGATGCATGTCAGACCAAGAGAATGAAGGATCACTCATTGATTGCATGATAACCTAGTTTTGAAGGGTCACTGGTTGAGGGAACAGTCAAGGTCTGGATGATTGGGCCATTGGAGGACCCTATTTCTTTGTATTAATCACTATTCAAATTGGATGCATGGATTTCTTGTGAATTATCGGTTTCTATGTATCCTGCAACTGCATCCATAAATCTGCATATACTTCTCTAGGGTTGTAAGCCACTTAGGGATCAAAATAGAGAAAATAAATCAGAATCGTTCTTTGTCCTATTTCCTTTTAACAAAGCCTCAACTATTAATGATACAATACATTTGATGCACTAAGCTATCAATACAAATGGAGCCTAGCTAGAAGCTCACGGGCTGTTCATTTGATAACCACAATCAACATTTCAAAAAATTAATATCCTTGAGCACAAGCACCAATAACATGAAATAATGGAGTTAAAGCATGGGCTAGGGCATGACACCAGTAGAATGTGGTCATTTTAGTGAGCATCTCAGTAATATACAATGTCATCATTAAACATGCCAGTAATATCAACAAACGTGAATTCAAACATTTCAAAATGGTGAATCGATATCCTTGAGCACAAGCACCAATAACATCAAATAATAGAGATAAAGCACGGCCTAGGGAATGACACTAGTAGAATGTGGTCATTTCAGAGACCATTCATGATCAAATAAAATTCAATGCAATGAAGATGAAGAAATAGCATACCTTCTCTCAGGCTCAGCTTTCACCCGCGCATTTTCTCCCACTCCTTTTCACTGCAAACGAAATAAAAATGATTTGGGTGTTTCACTTTTTGTTTTTATCTATACCCCAAAACTGTCAGAATCCCAATAGTCTATTTAAAACCCATTGGAATACCGACACCATTTGGGCCTATTACAAAAAAAACACCAAATTCATTAAAAAAAATTATCCGTTGGAAGTTTTGTCAAAATTTGGCCCCAAATATAGTAGTGCTTCCAAGTCTAATTGTGCATGTCGATAACACACATATACCATAATAGTAATTTTCTCTAAAAAATAGTATTCTAATTGAATTTTATTTTGATGAACAAAGGAATAATTTTGTGCGAAATTAACAACTGATACAATAGTTCCAAGTGGGAAATTGTCTCTCAATGTTTGGAATTGTTGTGCTTGCCACTTTGCAAAAAAATCATGATGAATGTGGGCTTGAATCAATCTTTTTAATTTGTCCATAAATACTCCAACATTGATCTCCTCTTCAACATATTCTAACCTTTTGGATTCTTTCCCAAATTTTGTTTCATTCTTTATATATTTCTAACTCTTGTCGTTTACCATCTTTGTTACATCAATGCTTTCATTTCCAAAGGAAAAAGAGTCGAATCAACACATGTTTGATATATTCCTTTTATGCAATTTATTTGTCTAGCTGCATCATCTCTTTTGTCACATAAAATGGATGAGATGAACTCACTTCGTCTAGTACGAGGAGCATTTTCAAAACCATAAGTGTCTTCTATAAACTTTTGAAAAACCTGATAGTGGAGATCAAATTCAATATGATAATGACAACAACAAGTTTCAAACACTTTGTTTGTCCTGATATAATATGGCTTCAATATTACAAACAATGTTTTCCCAATCTTTATATTAGGATTTGAATTTAAAAAATGACACATACATTTCATGTTGTGTTATGTCCAACCAATGTTTCGTATGGTATCCATATTGATTAGTTGTGATTTTATGTCTGATAACATCTCTACTATTTGATGAAGGACGTGTCTTATCATTCTAAAATAATGTGACCAAATTCTTGATTCCTCCATCAATCCTATCAGAATGAGGAGCTCTACACATGATTGCTCAATTTCCTTCCAAGGTGCTATCATTCAAAAGCATTCTCCTATTAACATATCGTGATATTGTTTTCCTACTAAAACTAATCCAAGATGAAACTAAAGATATTTATCTTTTTCAGAGCATAGTGTTACCTACAATGGATGTCAACATAAATTTTCTTGTAATGGTCTTATCTTTAGTTCAAGATTGCTTCCCTGCCTAGTTCAAACCTTTCCTAAGATTTTCAATTATATTAGTTTTCATGTCAACAACTTTTCACTTCTTTGATGTTGTGTCTATACCCAATAATTTTAATGTGCGTTATAACTTTTTGTTTATAAGTACAACTGAAAGCAATTGTGCTTTTCAAGTGTTTCAAAATTATCAAATTTAGCCAATATTTCTCTTCCTATCATATTCATTGACCTCTTCTTAGCAAGACTTAAGGGTTGAACATTAACAAGTGATCTCAAATTTTCCACATCTATTGTAATTAAATGATCTAATTTTCTATAATTAATATTTCTCTTTACAAATTGAGCTAAATTTATAAGTTCATCCATACCAGTAGGAGCACGTGATCCTAACCCTTCTCCAACACCAATTTCTTGAGCTTCCGTAGGGAGTGATCCTGACCCTTCTTCAATGTGCAATAATTTGACTTGACTTGACCCTCCTACATCAGCTTTTCTTTCACCTTCTTTAGTTTTATCATAATATGCCAATGCAACGTCATGATTTCTTTGTTCGGTACCAGGTGACCTTTTTCTAGAAGATTTACTTTCTTTTTCCTTCTTTTTCCCCATTTCTTCTCTCCAATAAATGTCTTCCAAAAGATCGGCAATAACAATTCTCTTCTTGAAAAAAATAATTTGATCTAGTATTTCTCCTCACCAAAATTATGTCTTTGAAAAAAATAGAAATAGCAATCCTCCTCCAAAAAATGTCTTTGCAAAAATTGATCAATAATAAAAAAAATTGAATTAACTTATTGCAATTCGGTGAAAAACGGAAAGAAAAATCTTTACTTTTATACCATTCTAAATTTTTTAAATAAACAAATTCATAACTAGTCGACCTAGTTCGCACGAACTAGGTTGGGTAAAATTCCTCTAGGGTGTTTCTCGCCAAACTTTTCACATGTGCGTCTTCAAGCGAAAACCCTTCGCATGAAACCCCTCAGATACCTTCGCGCAAGGGGCTCTTCGCTCGAAGACCCCTAAATTGAAATTTTTCCCTCAGAAGAAAAAAAACCCCAAAAAAAAAAAAAAAACTCTAAAATAATAGCCTTTTAAGGCCTTGGACAAGGACCAAAGAAGATGCTTCTCTGAACACACGATGCCAAATGATGCTATTTGAAGCAAGCTTTCTAATGAATATAATTTTAATACATATTGAGTTCATTGTCACTTTCAAATATTACTTTAACTAAATGTAGGTTGTTTGATCATTCAACAACCTGTCTTTTCAAGGCTTGGGGAAAAATAATAAATTACAAAAAAGAATTATGAAAAATATGTAGGAAAAGAGTATTTGTGTTACCTTTCTATAAAACAAAAAAATAATTTTGATATATACAGATCAAGTTAGAGTGATCCAAGTCACCTTATGTATAAATTACAGTTATTATCACTTTAGAACTTAATAAACTATGAAATATTGACCCAAAATGAATGAAACCAATTGCATCTTTTAGATATTGAAGTTACAAATATAATCTCAAAAGAATTACATCGTTATCATTTTTTTTTTTAAAATTATGCTAATCCAAGTGGAAGTCACTCCTTAAAAACAGAGTTTTTTCACACAAACCACTTTTCCAAGGAGAAGGAAAAATAAATTTAAATGAATATTAATTTTATATATATATATATATAAACTATAAATAAAATTCTAAAAGACTCAAGTTTTCATCATCTTCAAATTCCTAATAGTTTTGTGGCAACAAGTGTTTGAAAGTGAAGTTTGTTTCTATGAATGTTGATCTTTGTGCCAAAGTGGGACACACTATTGTGGGACCACCCTGACATACCCAATGGAAATCTTTGATTGTGTGCAAATCTTAAGAAATTAAGGTGTCTTTACACGAAAAAAAATGAAGATATTCATCTTTTCTATTATGCTAGTAAATACAGCACTTCATTTCTTGAAAAACTTATAAATTGACTTATTTTCCCTTTAAATCAAGCACTCAATATATAGTCATGAGAGAAACCAAAAATTACAAGTTGTTTCTAAAAATATTTAGAGGTAAATCACAAATTATAGGAAACTTCCTCTCCCAACTTGTGATTTTATCCACCATTTAAAAGGTCTTCCTTATGTTTCTAAGATTTATTGATATTTCCCCTTTTTCATGTTCTTTCTATTTGACAACTCAAAAGCATCTTACAAATTGTCAATGTTAAGTTTTGCAACTTTCATGACAACTAAAACATAATTAAAAATTGCAATAATAATTAAATACATTTGTGGTAAAAGCAAGGTTGAGACATTTTCTCAACATCTCCTACAACTAGCTCAATTTCCCCTTAAGAGAGTTCACATTAAAATTTATTGCAGAATTGAGATCGATTCAAGTCTACAAACAATTCTTCATTCATCAAAATCCACCCATTTATTACATTTTTGTGGCTTTCTGATGGGTTCTAACTTCTAACAATCAAACAACTAACTAAAAAATTAATCCTATAAGATTTATGCAATTAAAGACAATATTGCATGCAATTTCCTGATTTGACTATGTGCAAGATTTTTTTATCTTTAATATTTCAAATCACACTCTATGATCCACCACCAAGATGAATGATAGATCAAGGATATAAAAGATGATGGGTCAATGAGTGTGATCTAAAATGTTGATGATAAAAATAATTGCACAATAAAATTTAGAAAGTGCACAAATGAAAAAGTATTTATTGGATGTCAATTTATACTAAATGTATCCAAATATTTCACCTATTGTACAAGTTAAATATGCAAATATAGTCTTTTATAATAGTTTGAAGCTATAACACTTTACGAAGATAAAATAAAATAAGTCAATAGACAAAAACCTTATTTGCTCTCAAATAGTTATAAATGTGAGTTGTAAAGTACTGAATAGAAATTATAAAAAGGTTGTAGTGAGTTATTACTTTACAACTCACATTTAGACAACTAAAATGAAAAATAATTGAAAAATAATTGATTTAATTCTGTAATGAAATTATTGAACATTTGTTTTCATATTATATCAAAGGAGTAGTGACAAAAAGGGGTGTCAAAGAAGAGTAAAAAAGCTATAGTCATTGATGTAATGTATCCAAAGGAAAGAAAATCACTTGTCATGTCAAATTTATTTAGGCCAACTTTTGTATTGTAGAAACATTTCAGATTGCTATGAAAATGAAAATAGATGTATTATACCTTTAAATAGATGCATTATACAGAAGGAAAGTTATCTGGCTAGTCAGCCTGTCACAACATGTTGTTGTGAGGTTTCACAACTACCCTCATTTCAATCTGTGAAGGGCTGTCCCAATGTTTGAGTTTTTTTAAGTGACATTTTAGTGGACTATTTGGATGTTCGAATATCCTCACATGGGAGCAATTACTACAAAAATTAGAAATTTTGATTGCAGTGTGCTAGCAGGAAAAGGGATAAACAATTCTACGGAGCCAAAATGCAAAAGGATTCAAACCTTCGTTGAATCCTGCTAATCGAGTCGAAGCCGCAAGGCTCAAATTATACCTACAAGTCATGTTCCAATGGTGTTAGTATCTACTCAAAATTGGATAGAGATATCGAAATTATTCCACAGCCTGTTGAAGAAAGAGAACGACCATACCAAGGTGTAATATTGGAGGTTTCGTGTTGTTACACTTGGCATTCCTAGTGTGAGGTGGAAGAATTCCACCTGTCAGGATTAGGGTAATAATAATCTCCATTTATTAATTTAACCAAGTCTACCTAGTTAAAAGTCCAACCCTAGCCGTTGTTAAATCGAGTAAGTCACCTCTACTCACCTATCACAGAGTAAATAAAGCATGATACATCGCCTTTCAATATACACTGTAAATCTCAAAATTTCAAAATAGCCCCATAATTATAAGGATGTTTTAATCAATTATCATTGCTGGTTTAACCATTGAAGTCTCCACCAACGTATTTTACCGTAAAAGTTAACAGAAGTGCAAGATAATCTCCAAATTTCTTTTACCATCAAGCTATGACAGTTGAAATTCCGTCTGAACCCATGAAGAAGAAAGGTGAGCAATGAGAAAAATCAAACACAAACAGAAACAATCATACAAGGAACAGCTGATTGGGGTGCTTGAAAGGCTTCTACTCAGAGTTTGAATTTATAACCAAAAGACTAATAATTACAATAACTGTAGCTAGTTGTAATATTAACTATGGACGGTGGACAGGTGGACCGTGGTGTAGACTGCACGTGAAGAATGAACAAGAAATTTCTATTTGGTCTGTGCCGACCAAGGACAGTTGAGTATAATTAATTTACTTCAATAAGCAACAACTGGCACAATTTTTTTTGCCCTGAGAAGGTGAATCATTTTTATCTATAGGTATGTATGATGAAACCCTATCTTGTGCTTTCATACGCACTTCTACAACTAAAGGTAGAAAAGACAAGCATAATATTTTCTTTATGTTCTTTAAAGTTAAAATGAGTAATTTGTGAAACAAGATGAGCGATGCATGCTTAGTTAGGCTTGTAAAATAGAATGTAACCTATCCTAAACCTATGGACTAAGGTGATATTGCAAAACTAACTGAGAAAAGTATGACATAGCTGGTCAAATTTGAAAGGGAATTTAAATTTCAATATCCCAAGGTGGTCCCAAAAGATACAAAGTATATGTTGGACACACATATGGGAGATTATAATCTTGATGACATGCAAAGCTAGATTCTCAAGGATATGGAACCTCAGAAAATGTGGGATATTGCACCAAACAGATTAGTTAAGGCTATGGGTTTTTAGTGGGCATGAATCCACATGACTTAGTTCAAGAATGTTTAGCCCATTATGATTTAAAAGCAAGGGAAATGATTAAATATGGAAAAATATATGATGACATAATGCTTGAAGGTATAGACGATACTTTTTTGTATCCCTATCCCTAAGACAGCATCAGAAGTGACTCTGGAATCACCGACCAAACAATATGAGACGTTAGAAAGCTCGTGCAAGAAGTTGTGAGAGAACAATGGATGAAAAAGAAGAATGGTAAGGTACCCAAAAAAGTACCCCAATATTCCTACACAGATGTTGCATACATAATCACCTACTTTAGTACGGTAGGTGGATTGGAAACCAGTGGGGGATTTGAAGGATGAATGTGGACATACATCCAAATAATTAAACAGAAAATTCGAAACCTTCACTAAGCTCAGTTTGTGAGTGATCCAATCTATAGATACACTATGCAACCTTGTTCTCGTACATTCTATATGTTGTCATATGTGGTATAGCCTTGTGTAGTATGATAAAACATACATGGGTGTAATTCTATAGAAACTCTAGAAATCAAGCCTGATCAACTACTTGTACACATTCATTACCAATGGTTAATTCGTGAGTTTGCTCAAAACCAATTTGAAAAAATTAATGACTGGTTTATCATCCCTATTGTTAGGGAATCTGAAGGTCAAGGACCATAGTTACCAAGGAAGCACTAGAGTTTTTGAGGTGGAAGGAAGGATAATACATCTAGTTCCCCACATGGTCATCTATCGGAATCTAAGAATTTAATGGAGAACCATTTATGCTGCCTAGGTACCTGATTTTGAAATAGTGATGAATGGATTGATAGAAAATGTCTGGAAAACAATGAACATGGTTTGGGAACAGAGTTTGTCAGACAATGGAAAGAAAAGATGGATAATCAAAGGATAGGAAATTTTGTTGGATTGCTAAATGGATTGAGGGTAATAAAGAATACCATGGAAGAATATGGAAGAAATACATTCAAAATATATGTAAAAGGTAAAAAAAAATGTGCAACAATACAAAGCACAAATCATCAATAATCATCAATGTGACCTTGGCGGAACGAATTGATAAAAGAGAAATGAAGATGTCGCTTTATGCTTTTGATAGGTAATGTGAGAAGAATAATTCCTTGTACAAGGCATCCACTACTGAAGATTGAATAACTACCTATCCATCAAGAAGTGTCCTAGTAGAGCATTGAAGGTCAACGAGCATTGACTTAGTTAACGCTCTACAAAATACAAGATTTTTTTTCCCCAGTTTGTCTTTATGTTATGATATTGTTCAAGGGCCTAGAGCTCTATATAAGGCTGAAATCTCATTTTTGTAAAATTGCAAATTGTAGAACTTGTGTCGAAGCTTTGGATTTTATATTCCAAAGTTTGATGTCTTGGTTTCCTTTCACTTCATAATTAGGGTCAGTTTTCTTCTTTTCTTTTTATGATAAGTAGAAATTAAGATAGCTATAGTGAAAGTATGGATTAATGTCACATTCGCTATATATTTTGTTAAATTTTGAGCAATATATGAATGTTATATAGGAATTATGGTGTATTTTATCCCTTTTTCTGTGTGATTAAATGTCTCAAATTTTTTATGTGTGATTAAATGTTTCAAATCTCTAAAGATTAAACAAGTGTATGCTACATTGTTATTTTCTAGTGAGATGTATGCTTGGTTAATCTAACTCCTACATCGTCTAAGTATGTTGCATGAATATATGAATTTAGAACTTAAATATATCTTATTTTAAGAATTTTACATTATTTTACTAAAATTTTGTTGAAATAGTAAAAGATTTGATTATTATGATATAAAATATATTGGAAATATAAGATGCTTAGTTGCCGCAAAATAATATTAGTAGTAAGAAGCACTAGTACCCTTTGTGAAAATAGCTAAACAACAAACCTTTTGAGTTATCTTAATGCGGTCAAGATTTGATCATCCTGAGCCTTGGAATCAAATCATTTAATTGATTTTTCAAGATAGATAGGTTCTAGTCTAGAAATGTATTTGGTTTGGAGTGTGAATAAAATCCACATCAAAACTTTTCATTATTAGAATTATTTTATTGTTAAGAGTTATGATGCATAGTTTGAAAGGAGAATATGTACACATGTGTTTTATGTATACTAGAGTTTATATATTAGTTTTTTACCAAATATAAATTTTGAAGTAACAAATGTGTCACAATGCTAGTTAATCAACTATATAGCTTCTTCAGATTCATACAAAAAGGCTTGTAGCATGTGCCCTTTAGAGGTAGCATGTGGATGACAGTTGGGACTAGACAGGGCTACATTGGGAGCTACATAGGATGATCTTTCTTTTAGAGTACTCTCTATGCTATTGGACCTGGCCCATACATATTTCATTAAGGTTAATTGTGTGTTGACTTTCAAATATATTAATCATATTTTTGTGCTATATATGAATTTAATTTTTACTTTGATGCATATCTCTAGTGATATAGGATCTAGCTTGGAATGTTTGTAAGCGATTTGAATGCACATGAATGTTGACATGCATTAATGGTTGAAGAGAAGCTTATGATGTAAGCAATATGTGTTTCATTATAATCATTGTAAAGGTTTATTAGGAGATAGTTTTCTATGTTGGAGAAAACTGCACAAAAAATTGATCAAGTGCAAGTTGTATATCGATGTAGAAGGTCCTCAATTCATATTTTTTGTTGTTTAGATTGAAGTCCTAGTTATTGAATTAGTACTTAGATATAGTTTAATATGGTATTGGTCTCTCCCATAGGCTTTTGATTACAAATCAGATAGAAATTAATCTCTCTAATAGGTTAGTGCCTACTTCATAATTGTAAGTGATCCATTATTTTATGAGGTAGGATCTAGGTAGCAGGGCATCCTGAATGCACCTTTTGAATCAAATCATTTTCATTTGTCAAATTTTGGTTTATTTTGTTTTGGTTGAGTAAATAAGGTCATATAAGACCATTTTTTTAATCATATGGGACCATTATTAAAATATTTGAGTGATTAAATGTTGAAAATTACAAAAGTTATCAATGTTGCTAAAAAAGTTATCAAGTCTGATTTGAATTTCCTTAGTCCTTCCTTTGCATCACAAATCAAACCATTTGTTCATACTATGGATTTTCCAATCATATATCTCAATGTATCTTTTTTATTCACGTGTGTGATCATGTGATTTCACGTGTTGGCTAATTAATACATCTTAAGGAGATTGTTAGGGATTATTTGATGTCTTAAGGATCATGCTTTGAGAAGTTATCAATGGTAATAAATGTCCAACTAAGTTGTAATTGATATATTGACTCATTCCCGCGCACAATATAATGCTCCCCTTATATTGGTGTCAAAATAAGGTTCCTTGATTAAATCTTAATAGCTTGAGGTAGATCTAGGATGCCACACTCAAATCTCCAATAAGTTTTTTCTTCAAATAATGCTCCACTCTTGAATGGATCTAATTAGGCTTTTTAGAGTGGAAGGATAAAATCCTAATTTATGGTTCTAGGGTTTGAGGTTTTTCAATTAGTTGTAGAAAAATATGAGATTTAGGATAGTCTCCCAAGGGATCAGGTCAAAAACAAGGCTTGTGAGAATAATGGTAAAGCTAGAAATGTCATTATATTTTGTTTAACTAATTAAAATTTTATGAAGATTATGAATATTGAGGAATCAAAGGAGATATGGTTAAAATTATACACTATCTATAAAGGATATGATAAAGTTAGGGAAGTAATCTTTAGACCTGTAGAGCTCATTTTGAAAATATAGAAATGGAACAAGATTGAAATATTTCTTCATTTCTACTCTAAGTCAAGATGAAATTGTTAGATCCATGAGAGGAGTTGGTATAAAACTAAATAAAATGGTAATTAAAACAATATTATTAGTTCTCTACTGTCAAGTTTTATCTTAAGGTAGTTTAAATTAAAGAAACTAAAAACATGAATAAACTAATTTTCTATCTCCACACTTGAGTGAATCCAATATCCATCTTTCTGGTTTCTTTAGCTTTTTCTAGATCTTAAACTTCCAAAATCCTCATCTCTAATACTATCATCAACTAATATCATATGATTTAAGAAAATTTTCCTTTCTATTTTTTATAAACCTTATGTTGGTTTTAACATGCAATGACCTTTCACATTACCATATCAAGCATACATTCACAAATGGATTGTTCAAAACCTTTTGTAGAGTCCCTATATCGAATTGTGATTAAGATATATTAAGCCTAGTAACTCAAATTTAACCTATATACCAAAGAAACCCCTTTGGCACAAGGGATATATTTTATTATCAACCCAAGGTCATGAACTTGAAATAGACAAGAATAGTATATGCACCATGTCATTACTTAGATTTATGCCTTCCTACTATAAAAAATTTGCAGAAAAAGAACTATTTAATATTTCAATAGAAGCATAATCGACCATTAACAATATTTATCACCTTGGAAAAGATTAAATAATTTCTATTTTAGTACATTAATAAATATAATCTAGAAGAACTCAAAATGATTTTGGTAGAAATAAACCAAATTCATTACACTATCAATTCACCTGTACTACTACAAGAGTATCATGCATCTCAACAAAATTGGTTAGCATACTCTAATAAAAACTATAAATTGAATTAATTAATTCCTATTTAACATAAAATAAAGACAAAAGTGTACCTCAAGTGGCCCACCCTGAGTACACTCCAAATGGAATCAATAGAAGATAAGAATTGAAATAATACTTAGTATATACATGAATGCATTATTCAAAAAAATATAGTCAAATATATTTACCTATAGCATCAAAATATTCCTAAAATAGTATCATTAGTTACAACACCTGGACCTTTAATATATATAGAGCTCACAAAAGTATAAAATTCTCAACTACACATGTGAATGACTACCTAGCGATCTAGGAAAGATATTTAAGAATCATAAAGGAAACTCAACCACAAGACACATTCCTAATAGGAGTGTATAACCTTGATCAATCGAAACATAACTGCTAACTCAATAAGTGTCAACAAATAAATAAATTAGTTTGTTATCAACAACAAATTGTAAATGGAAAAAGTCTTCAACGCATCTATTATTTGAACAATTACCAGGGAGGCCTCATCTTGTAAGATTGATTCAACCTTTTGTTAGAATTATTTTCTCTGTGTTGTCATTGATGTTGATCATCTCTTGGTGGTAGCCTTGATCTCAACTTGATGAGGTTGTGGTCTTGCTGAGGGTGTGATATTTATTGATGAAGAATATTTGAGGGCTCATTGATTCATGAAGAATATTTGGAACTTATGACATACAAAAAAGAGTATATGATGATTGATGAGTACTCCAAGGATATTAAGTACTTGGTAATTGAATGCTTTGATATTTTGATGATAACACTGAGATAACATAAGTATATCCAAAATATGAAAGTTTGACATACAATAAATGGGTAAGTGCACAAAGATGGCTAATTTGTTATGCATTGGGGAAGTCTTAACAGGCTGACCTAATTGCTCATTGTAACTTGTATAAAGAAAAGTAGTGTCTTGGTGTGAAAAGTATAGATAGGATGCCACAAGTATGTGGATGCAATTTATCTTTGATATACATAAGTGACTATGTTTGTAATGAACTTCATTGAAAATGTATAGGCAAAGCAAGTTGCTATTATTCAGTTCATTGTTATATGTATACTTTTATACTTCTCTTTGGATAGTGGATCTAGAAGGTGGGTTTAAACTTCAGAAGGTGGATTTAACCTTCACTTTGGGTAGTGTGCTCAGGAATTGATCTCATCATATCATTCAACCAATAACAGGGTTGAGAAGACTCCTCATAGGGTCTGTCATTTAACAAGGACTTTGTACTAGACGTGATAATCACCTCCTAACATGGATACAATATTTCTAGTGCATTATTTATGGGTGTTCATTCCTACTGGGTTTTTTCCCTTTACAGGGTTTTCCTCGAGAACAAATTCTTGTGTTATGGTGTTATTCTTGAAGTTTTCATAATTGTATTGAGTAATTGATTTTAAGTTTTAAAATTTAAATATTAAACATACAACTGATTGACCCCTATGATAGAGATGGTTCTTCTAACTCTACAGTCATCTTGAATCTATTCTAGTGTCTCTTTTCTATACCTTCAAGGGATCTCACAACCGTAAACTTGAAGGTAATTCACCAAGAACTTCACCCTCCCAAACAAGATTCTCCCTATCAACAAGTATTTTCAATGCTCACTAAATCCACAAGGGTGGATTCTAACTACCTATGCCAACACACTCACCACACTTTACAGGGTTGCATTCCCACTTATTTATGTCATTTTAGGAAATTCTTGAATGTTTGAAACCAACAAACATCCATTCATACAGTGTGCTTCTACAATCTATGATTAGGCATAAGGACTGCTTGTAGCCCTATTCTGGCTCAAATTCTTGATTCTTTCACAAAATCTCCAAAGGACCCCAAAATATAGTTTAGGATTATGATACCATTTTTCTAAGCATTAAATATTTTCAAGGTGTTTATTCTTGAAGTCATCTGTAGAACCCTTGAAACCTCTTAGGGAGACTGACCTTAAAACTAGGGCTAATAGGCCTATGTTATGTATTTCCTCTCATTTTTCATTGGATTCAACTCCTCCATTGCTACCATTGATTAAAGGATCATATCATCTCCCCCTTAGAACTCTCCAACCACTGGATTGTTTCTACCAATCCAACAGTGCAATATTTTTACCATTGTCTCTCCTTTCCCCTAGTCGGGTTATTGCCAACCTCACCTAGGGGAAGAGCTCAAAATTTGACCTTACCTATTCTCCTAACAAAAAAAAAGAAAGATATGTATAGAGTCTCCCCCATCTTTCCATCCAAGCCCATTTTTTTTTCCATGGATTTAAAGATCACGAGGAGTCATTGTCCATGTACAGTCCAGAATCGGACCAAAGAACTACAACTTGAAAGAAAATTTAAAAGAAGCTAAAAAATGGAAATTTTTTAACAAAATCCTTCCACATAGAACTCTTATACAAAAATGAGAACCTAATTAAAATGAAAAATACAATTTTTCAATTCATTAACAAACTTTTCTAATTCAAAATGCTCAAAATTAATTACAGTCTTAGTCTACAACTTCACATTCAATGTAATTGTAAACAGAATGTAATCCAACCTCGAAATGTTGCCATGGGTGTTCTTGAATAGTCTTTCCCTCCTCATAAAAATTGTTCCAACTAACCTATTTGTCCATTTAGGACAAAAGAAACTTTTTGGACATCACCGAGCAACTTTTCAAGTTGCAAAATTGTAAAAATGTTGCATGGGCAAATTTTCAACTTTTCTTGCAAATTGACTTTTCCTTGCTTCTATTGCCTTGGTTGGATTACAAGAGGAATAAAACCAACTTCTAAAACACAAAATTCTTTAAAAAATCCCTCCTAAGAAACTAGAATGTTCATTTAACATTTTGACCCATTTTTGTCCTTCGGGACATTACAAAGGGTGAATGAACATAAACACTTAAAAAAATACTTGATCAACCCTAATTCAATCCAAAATATTCCTAAACCTTCCTAATTTGTCAAAGTAACTAGGAAATTACACAACAAAAACAAAGAAGGGCCTTTAACCCTAGGTTCTCTTGCACCATTCTCCACTAAATAGAAGAAATCAACTTCCAGGTGATGGAATCAAGTATGGGGCTATGCCTAACTTCTATAAATATGTCTCCTTCACCCATGTAGCCTATGAATCTTGTTTCTCTTTCCATTTGACCAGGTGCTCCATATATACCTTGGTTCTAGTATTTTTGCAACTGTGGAGTTCAAAAGATTCTATGCCTTGGGCTTTAGTTTAATTGGAAGTTTCATTGTATTGAGTTCCTCTGCATCCTTATAATGATTAGGGTCTCCCTCTAGAATTGGTCCATTGTAGGAAAAAAGATCTACAAAATTAAAGAATGGAGATAGCCCTATGTCTGTAGGAAGGTCAAATTTGTAAGCATTAGCTCCATAGTTTTCTAGAATGGTACAAGGACCTATCTTACTCATGTAAAGCTTACTCAGAACACCTTTTTGTAGTCTTTCTTTGCTTATGTGAACCATGAACAGATCTCCAACTTGGAACTAAACATGCCTTTTATTTTCATCTATCTTTTGCTTGGTATGAGTTGTACTCTCCACTAATTCCTGCTTCATCAAGTATCATGGACCTCCTTCATTGAATGAGAAAAATCCTTAGCATAGCCACTCTTCTCTGCACTACTTCCAAGATCCCTGAGTTCACATATACCCCTGGGATGAATCCCATAAACTACTTTAAAGAGGATTTTACCAGTTGATCTATTGATGGTGTCATTGTAATAAAATTCTCTTGAGCAAGTAACTGATCCCATGAATGCCCACATTCTTTGGTGAGACATCTAAGAAGGTTTCCCAAGCTCATGCTAACCACCTCAGTCTACCCATCCATTTGTGTATGATATGCAAAGCTAACAGAAATATTTGTACCAATATTTTTCCATAGAGTCTTCTAGAAATGAATCATGAGCTTAGATTCCCTGTGTGTTACAATTCTTAGGGGTAAACCATCGATCCTAATTGCTTCTCTAAAGAATATATTTTCTATAAAGCATGCAGAATGAGTGGTCTTGCATGACACAAAGTGAGCCATCTTGCTAAACTTGTCAACAATCACAAAAAAATTGTTCACTCCTTGTTTTGTCTTGGGAAGTCCAACTACAAAGTCCATACGGAGACACTCCCAAAGCCTATTTGGGATTGGAAGGGGTTGATACAACCCTGCATTGGATGAAGTTCATTTTGCCTTTTGACATAATATACAAGTCTCTACATATCTCTGGACATATATATATTCATCCTTGGCCAATAGTAGTATCTCTTAACCAACTCTAAGGTCTTATGCACACCAAAATGTCCAGTTAATGAATCATTATATTTCTCATGTACTAGGTTCTCCTCATTGAACCTTTAGGCACACAGAGTTTCCCTCCCATAAACAGAAGACCTTCTTGAAGGGTAAAATCAGAGTAATCACCATGAAAGTTATTTTGAAAATACTTACATACCTTGTAAGTTGTTGAGAAGTCATCATCCTCAGGATACAAGTCTTCAAAACTTTCTATGCCAATGCACCTTAACTGGATTTCTTGGAATTATCTAGGCTCAAAGATTTAATAATATGGACGAAGAAGAAGAAGCAGAAGAAACTAAATCCAATAAGGAAGAAAAGAAGATGAAGGCAAGTGGAAAAAGGATAAAATTAGTTGGACCCCCTACCACAAAATCTGTCAGGATTAATTTTGATAAGTTCATTTCTATTGACAAAAATTTTGTGGGTAAAATTACAAACCTGTGTCACACTTTTATAAAGCAAAAGGACGACAACATTCAAATTTTTAAACTTTAACAACATAAAAGTGGCATTTGTGTTTAGAATTTGAAGATGATGTAAACTAATGAAATGTGTAAAATTTGATGAAGTTTAGGCTTATAATTTTTTAAAAAAAATTTGAAAAAAAATTGACATAGTTTTTTAATTTTTGAAGTCTATTTTTTTATTCTTGAAATATGCTGAAAATCTAGGGTCTAGTCCGCGTTAAAAAAATATATGCAAATAATATTTTTTTCCTCTGATTCCATAATATGTTTTAGATGACATGTATAGTTAAAGCATAAAAAAACAAAGATTGGATTTTGTTATATATTTTTTCTATTATAACTATCCAAAGTCGGTGTTACCTGAAATCAATAGTTTTTAGTTCGCGTTCCATTTTCCCTATCAAATCTACACCAGTAAAAAAAAAATTACATATTCTTGAAGAGGACTCTCTCCTCTAGTGTTAAATATAAAGTTTTAATTTTTCTGACATGATTTTTTATTTTTAATATTTTTTGAATGAGCGTGTTCTTAAATGTTAAAAT
>MU223055.1:958827-973943 GCA_018584345.1 Thuja plicata | reverse complement strand
TAACTATTAAACAAAGATTTTTAATTAAAAAACAATTATTTAATACTAAATAAAAAAAAAAAACTAAAAAAAAACATTTAAAAACATTAAAATTAAAAAATAAAAAAGGTACTTACCCCTTCCGGCCGGAATACCCCTGTAGCTCTCCTCACAAGCCTATAGCCACTAAATGACAATGACCCACGTGGGCCCCTGTTTTTTCTTATATATACTTTTGGGGGTCCGACCGGACCCCTTCCGGCCAGAAGGGATCCGGCCAGAGCCCCCGCACCACATAGGCGCCACCTGGCGCCTAAAGGGCGCCACGCGGGTCCGGCCGGACACATACCAGCTGGATCCCTTCCGGCCGGACCCTCCTAGAATGTCCTCTACTACGACACACTATTATACTTTTACCCTTGTAAGAGTCAATAAATGGGGTGTACGTAAGAAAGTTCTATGAAAAAATCAATGAAGAATACCAGAGAAAGCTTGAAGATGCAATTATGTTTAGTATGCACAATTTGAGTAAAGAGCTTATTGAATTACAAGGACAAATCCTCGCATCTCTCTATGGTAAAATTGAAGCTAGGTGGAATACAATTTTTAGCTTCAATTTTAAAGGAAGATAAGGAAATAGTTGACAACAACTTAGTCGGTGATGTGTAAAGAGGGAATCCAAGAGACACTTAAGAAAAATAGATCTGAATTCAAGACAAAGTCAAATATTATATGTTAGCATAACATATGTTGAGTATGATGAGATGTTATGTGTTTGGTAAGATTCTTATTTATGATGTTGATGTTCTCATTGTGTCAACTTAGTGTTTGTTGATGTTTTTATGCTGATGTATGTTCACGATATTGAATTATGTGATTTAGCATGAAACGGAGTGTGTGATCAAGATTTATATTATGTATGGAGTGAGTTATGATTGATTGAAGGTTGACATGTTAACATGAAGAATATGATGTTGCACAGGAAGAATGTTTTGATGTTTTTGTCAACCGTATTTTGATTAAGATATTATGGTCATAATATGTGCATCTTGGATATGTCATGAGGTTGTGGTTGAGACCACGTCATGTTTTGATAATCGGAAGGAAAAGTTTCAAGTGACAGAAGATTGTTCAGCAAAGAGTTAAAGGTGTTCTTTAGAACAATTAGTGATATGCTTGACCGATGATGTTGCACTGTGTTGCTGTAAGTGTTTATGTGTTCCAGGGATCGTGGTGTTCTTGCTGATCAACAAGGATTGTTGATTTGGCATGTTTGTGATCATTGATATCTGATTTATTGGAGGTTGTGCAAGAAGATTGAAGAATACATTTTGGTTTGACTTTTCTTTGTCAAATCCATGTGCGATGAATTAGAAAGCCGACCTCAGCTTGTTAGAAAGTGATCTAGATTTGTAACACGTTTTAGGGATTTCTTATTGAACAGGAAATATTACAAAACCTTTTGTGAGGCGTGTTTATGCTCTCAAATTTCTGAAAGAATTTAAGCTGCGCATGTAAAAATCTTATTAAGGCATCGAAGTGCACCCATAAAATCCGTTTGAAGAGGTCTAGTTGGAGGATAAGTAAATTTGATCCGCATTGAGTTTTATGAAATTTGGTCTTAGAATTGTGTTCTTCCTGTTTCATTAAACATATTTGATCATCTCGAACCGCCCACAGTCAAATCTGATATGTATTTGAGGTACCCATTTTAAGGGGTTGACATATGTTCACATGTTGCACACTTTCAGGTTTTACAAAGTACCCCACTTTGAGGTTTCATATCTCACACCCTGTAGATCATTTTAATATAAGGAGCATTCCCTTATATTTTCATCATATCAAAGAGCCCCAATATACATTTTAAGATCCTGATGAGGTTTCTTGCTATATTTCCCGAGCCCAATATAGATGCAATTTCTGTTGTTTTTCACAATCCACTGTGATAAGTCTTCTAGTAAGACATCTTTGTGAGCTAATGTATTAATGCCAGATGACATTCATGATGAATGAATTGGTTCTTTGTATTCCCTATATGTAAATGTACCACCAGGATTAGTGGCAGGGCCTCAGGATATTATTTGGTATTTTTTCAGAAGCAGATCAAAAATCAGTTTGCAGTGCTTCCCATTGCCCTTTTTCTGAAAGGTTACAAAATGACCAAGTTTGGTCAGTAAGATCTTGCCCCTCAGTTTGATTTAGGAAAACCCCTTTTGCCTTCTTATTCACTACACATGAAAGAATCAATGGGATTAGTGGCAGAATGTCATAGTGAAATTTAGTATTTTATCAAGATGCATTTTGGGAGTGGTTTCAGATTTGTGCAAGCATGCATATTTGTAAAAGAATGAAATGACTATCTTTGAAACTCAATATCTCACAATCCTGAAATTTTCTTGTAAATCTTCTTAGCACTTCTACTCACATGCTGGAAAAGAGTATACCTCTCAATATTTATGACATGTGGAGGTCATTTGATCAGTTTTAAAGCCTCTTCTAGAGGTCACTTGTCATTTTTAAGTCAGGATACAGAGATGTTGAAATTGATTCTAGGTGATGGTTCACCCAGTTGTTTTCATCTTAAGTATGTTCAAAGTTTCCAACAGGTCAGATGGAGGTGGAAGATTCATTTCAAATCAAAACCTAGAGGACCCCATACTTATTAGAAGATAGGAGGACGAGGTAATAAGGAAAAATTCAAATATTATTTATATCATTTTCAAATGATTTAAAGAATTTTCAAATGTTTTAAATAATAATATCTCAATCATATTTGAAATAAATTATGATTTTTATACTCGCGGCAAAGAATAATGGTGCTCCCCAAAGGAGGATGAATAATTTGAATATCATATTATAGTTTTACCATGCGTTGGCCAATGGTGAATTCGTGAGGAAAAGTGGCAGCCCGTGAAATGAGTCGCAAGGCTGCTTCCAGGGAAAAGGAAATCAACTTAATAAAACTTGGTTTTGCAATGACATGCCTTACATTAACCTCGCTGGGTATATGGAATATTCGTAAAGCAAGCAGCGAGCCTTCCACCAACACAAAACTTTTTAATGAGTTTAATTTTCCCCCTTCGTTGTTAGGGTTTGGGCGTAGGTCTATGCATAAACTAGGTTTCTCAACGATCCAATAAGTGATAGGATGCCCAATAAATGCGATGTCATGGAATGCAATGAATAAGAGTTGTATAGAGAATGCATTTGGAGTAAGAGGCTGTATGAAACCTTCAAGCCAATGCAATCTGTACACAGACAGGGCATGAAATGGAAGCATGGACATGCCACATCCAAAGCTCGAAGGAAGATTTTATGCAGCCAACATGAGTGAATCTAGATCCTATGGCCTTTTCCACTGTTATTGTTACCTTTGTGAGCCAAAGAATGGGACATGGATACCACCCAAAACAGATATACCAGACGCTTGAGTTGTCTTTACAATGCTCCTTAAAGATTGGTGATATCACACAATGTACATGTTAGGGGTATCATTCTAGGACCACAATGGGATGCACTGGCAGATTTGTTTGTAGAATAGAATGTATATTCCATTTACACAAACTTACAATAGTCAGAATGCCAAAAATAAATAGCCTGCCATGGCCGCCATGATTGCTGGGTTAAAGCGTGTTTAGGAGTTCCCCTAAATGGTTGAATTTTAGAATGTGCTAATGTGTTGATGCTAAGAATTGTTTCAATTATACAATAGTATGCATCATCCAGATAATATGATTTTCCAAGGTAAAAGTTATTCCACTATGAGGATGTTATAGTAACTATTCACGCTGATGTGATAAATGTGACAATGTAGAATGTTTTAGTCAAGTGGATTATTCTGGATGATAACAAGGTTCCAAACTAATATATTGATGAAAGCAAAGTAATTTTACCTGAAAGGTAAAGGATTTTCATAAAATGGTGCAAAGAAGATTATAATGTGAAGAAAGGGGGTGATTTGGTTTTTCCATAGTAAACCTGTGTCTAAGCCTTTTATTTTGTTAGTAAAAGATATTTTCACATAAGGTGAAAATCTTTTCACCATGGATTTCAGTTTGGTAACGAGTAGTTTGTTAGAAAAGGTGATTAGGTGAAAAGGTTTGCACATAAGAGCTGGGTAAAAATGGAAGTAAGTGCCCATTAGAGAGTTTTATTTGATCAAGGGTCTAATGTCTAAAGTATTTTTATTTGTCATTTCAAGTGAAATACTTCCCCAATGCAATAAGGTTAAAAGATAAAATGAAAAGAAAGTGGAGTGATTTCACTTGTAGGTGAGAGTGTTTTATAAGGTCGAAGTACGCATAATAGTATTGGATAAAGTTATATTTGTTCACAATGTTAAATGGCTTTTAACAACTTGAGTGATAGGGTGAATTTGAAAATACACTCACGGTCAATGTGTTGCTGGGATTGTTATATATATGTAAAAATATATGAAAAACACATTCTTATACAAAGGAAAAAAAGTGGTGGGAAAAGACAAAAAAATATAAAATCAGTCATAAAGAGAGATATCATTTTCACAAAGGCATCATATGTGAGAGGCCTAGATAAGAGGATATTTTACAATCACAAACACATATAGAAAAGTGATGACAAGGCATAAAGAAAATATAGTTTGTAGTAATTTATAGTTGGCAACGTGAGCAAATATTTTCAGTTTAGTTAAAGGGGCTAAGAGAGGCTTTTTATTCAGATTAAGCAGATAAAAGGTAATTTTTCGGTTGCAACAGGATACAAACATGTTTTCAAATCCGAATATGTTTACTTTGTAAAGAGAGAATGAGTAGGCAAATCAGATATTGGGGATAGGACAAGTGTCAGCTCCAAATTCAATCTCGAATATTATCTCTTTTCTATATATTTTCTTTTCTCTCTTTTCCAGGGGTTCCAAATTTTTTTGTTCTCTGTAAGAGAACTCCTTGTACAGTAATCTTAGTGAAGTAGGAAGATATTTTCAGCTTTCAGATGTATTTCATTTTCAAGTAGTTTCTTCAGTAACGCAAGAAATTTTTAGTGTTTATTGCAATTGTCTCCAACATGTATGAAGATTGTCTTATGTAGTAAATGATCAAATGATCATGAATAATTTTCAATATTTCTACAGTCTTCTTGTAGTGTTTGTCACTGCTCATT
Organism: Thuja plicata; assembly: GCA_018584345.1. Lineage (NCBI taxonomy): Eukaryota > Viridiplantae > Streptophyta > Pinopsida > Cupressales > Cupressaceae > Thuja > Thuja plicata. Next base: position 968,828 of record MU223055.1, on the reverse strand, counting down.
GTTTCTCTTAAAGTAGGAGATTAAATATGCATTTAACAGGGCATTGGGATGATGTTCTGTACATAAGGGATTATCAAGTATGGGTGCAATGAAAAAATTATTGAGCATATAGGTGTAAGACATTGAATATCAAGAATTCACTAGTAGAGTGTTTAGTCTATTTGTCCAATGCATTTGTTTGTTGTGGGTTGACTCAATGGCTCTGAGAAGGCACTGGCCTTGGGTTTTTTTTTCATATTTTGGAACCAAACTCAAATTCAAATAATTTTCCCTTTTATGTTTGTAGGAGAAGAGTTATGTTAAATTATGTTCTCAACTATAGTCAAAGCAAATGGGATATGTGACAATGGAAAAATATTGAATATCTATTATCTGTTGGTATGAAAGTTATCCATAATTGTGTATCTACATAGTGTTGTTTAGCAAAAGTTTTATTATATGTACATATTTATGTTATGAGGAAAACTCTTCTGAGTGTGTGGAACTCCAAGAGAAGAATGCTTGTATGCCTTGTTAATATTGGCTTTTCAAGTCCTCAATTTATAGATGATGCAGATTTTGTGAATTAGGTGAAGATCCCAAGTCTAACACCCATATTCTCTTTTAGGATTGAGGGTAGCAAGAGAAAAAAACCAAGAAGGCGGTTATTTTCCCTAATATACTTATATTGTATCAATATGAAAAATGATGAAATAGACAAGTGTAGATAATGGATGCAGAGGTGTGACCAAGAGAGGAGACAAAAGAGAGAAGATTGTCTATATGTGTAGTAGAGACTAAGCTTGAACTGGATTTGTATTAGCAAAGGAAGTGCTATTTTTGTAGATCATTTTCTTGTTGATTCCTAACAGCTCCATCAAGCTAAATCCCTTAATCGGGTAGATCCTAACATGTCTGAATTGTAAATCCTTTAACAAGGTGACTCTTTATTTAGGGTTTGAAATCCTATAATGAGGTTACTCCTAACAGGACTAGAGGTAAATGCCTTGACCAGGTGACTCCTAACAAGGTCTTTCTCTTAACCGGGTATTATTGTAAGATTTTAACATGGCTAAGCTCTTAACTAGACATGCTTTGAAAACATGCATATTTTAGTGGGTGGCATCCCCACTCATGGTTTTCACCTAGGTGGGTTTCCACAGGGAAAAATTTGGTGTTATTATGTTGCATGATTGGGGATGTCTATTCTTATTATATAAATGAATATAATGGTGGAGGTTCTTTTTTAAAATTGCAATATTTTGTTAATGTCCCCTCAGTTTCTTTTATATTATCTATTTAAGGAGAGTGTTTATTTGAAATTAAGAGGCGTTTAACCATCCCAAAACTGTAGTTACCTATCAACAATTGGGAGTGCATTGGGTTATTATACCCAATGCACTTATATAGAAAAGTAAGTACACTTATATTCAAAAATCATATCATCATTTAACTATACTTTTTTTTTTAAGGGCAAAAATGGCAGTGCCATTAGAACTTATATATTAAAATATAAAACTGCTTCAAGGCCTCATAAGGGAAAGAAGCAGAAAGAAAACCCTTAATCCTTGGCCAATACATACAATTAGAGCAAAATTATAGAAAGGAAGAAACAGAGGAGAACTGGAAGAGGGCATGATCTTTACAAACGGAATGCATAGTCACCTGGACAAAATCTAGTTCCATTGAAAAATGATTGGGGACCTGGTAGACCCAAGATATTGTGAAGATTTGTTGTGGGGGCCCTTAGCCTATACAGCCTGCCTTAGGAGCATTGATTCCAGAGCACCCAGGCTTGTTCAAAATTGGCAGTTTTCTTATCTGTAGACCATTACATCTGCTGTTGCCGCTTCCCCTGTCGTTGCCCGCTTCAACCTTGGGAGTTTTTTGAAGATTCTGGAGAGAGCACTGATGGGGTAGACACTGAAAGACCAGTTTCGAAATATGCAATGATGGTAGACAATCTTTCAAAAAGCAAGAACGCTTTGGCCATCATACAATTTGGAAGAATATCCATTATTTTTATCACTTCTTTTCGCATCAGCAACTGGTCTCTCCCTTCCAGTGCCTACTTGAGTATGTCATATAGCTTCGTACATTCTTTCTTCTCTTCCAACTACTGAGGAGAAAAAAGGCCCCCAATCCACGCTTTTGAGCCTTGTAGGTTGTACTTTTGTAGTGCAAGATGGATTTCCTCAGCCGAAACATAATCAGGACGAAAAAATTTGCTATCCATATCTAGAAGTAAATTGTAGTCAGGTAGCATGTCATACCAATTAGATAGGAATACCGAGATGACCTGGGAGTGGTAGATGTGCCTTGGTGCATTTGGCAACAGTATCTCATCACCTATGATGCCTTTTATAGCATCCAGTATGTCGTTCGACAAGGGCTTAAACATCACTTGCATCTGTCTATCCACATATGGCCCTGAAATAGGGTGTTCCCAATTCTTAATGTTCAAGCAGATTCATAGGTTCTGTTCCTGGTAGCCCATTATGTATCTGAAAGCCTAGTTAGATTCATAAAAATAGAGTAGTGGTTTAAGTAGAAGGATTAGGTATTTAAATAGCTGTTCGCTTCTTTAATTAGCATGATGCCTATCACATGGGTCTATCCTGTTCAACAACTCCATTTATTTCCCACGTATTTCATATTTTTAGGGATATTCTCTCTCTTGTGGATTTGGGCATACTATGTCGTAGATAAGCAGATCATAGCTTCCAATTAATCCCCTCATGTTTCAAATTTTGAGGATATTTGGCTCTCTATGGAAATGAGTATACTCTGTTATAGGTTTGAAGGACACGTATGTTTTTGGGGTGCCAGCTCACCTTTGTTTCGTGCGATTTTTCTTATCAATTTAAATTCTCACCGCTTCTTGGCAGGGCATTGATGGCCCAAATATGTGTGTTGGAGAGCTCTTGTGGATTACCCCATATGAGCGTACAAGCCTCGTTTCCCCAGATATTTTTTTTGTACCCTTCATTGAGTTCATATCCAACATGGTTGATGTGTTGTATTTGGCACATGTGGGATGAGGTAATTTCTTGTACCTTTGTGTACGTGAAAATGCCCAGAATCCAGAGTGAGTAGGCTTACATCACTTCCTCCCTTAGAAATTTTGGGACTTCATTAACTTGTACTTGGACATGGTCCAATTCCCAATCTGCCACGCTATCATCTACCCCAAGATTTTCTAACCAGTCTATGAGTTTGTTACCCTCCCTGTAGCAATGTGAGATTTTGTATGAGGAGAATATGGGAAGGAGCTTTGTGACTTCTTTAAGGACATAATGGAGTTCCTAGTTAACCGATGCTTTTGTGGATAGGTATGAGATAATGATCAGTGAATCCCCCTCTATATGTAGCTCTGAGACCCCCATACGTAAAGCTTGTCTGACTCCACACAGGATAGCTCTAGCTTCTGCTAGATTATTAGTTCCCTCTGGTAATTCGCAATGTGCCACTACAATAACTGATTTGTCCCACCTCCTCAGAACAAAGCCCGCACCTGATTTCCCAAGATTGCCTTTGCACGCACCATCAAAGTTTAGTTTAATAAGATTACATTCTGGAGGTCTCCATTTATATTCTTTTCTAATCTGTTGCTTGGGCATTCTTCCTATCAGAACTCCGTGGAATGGAATGTGGATTTGTTTCCATTTATTCAAAATTCCATTATCAAAAGATGAGAATGTGGATGAGAGTTTCTTAGTCTTTGCCACATGGGCATTCACCATTTCTGATATACTTTTTTCAACCATAGTATAAACATGATCTACCGGAGAATTTTGGTGTCTGAAGACTCTTTTGTTTCTTTCCCACCATATGCTCCACATTACTGCCACTGGGGTTACTCATCAGATACTAGAGAAAAAATCCTGTTGGTGAGGGAGTGGCCACTGGAGTAGAATCAAATTCAAGGATTTGTGGAGAGGGCCCTGCCACCTGAGTTTGTTTAGGCTCCATTTCCATACATTTTGGGCAAAGTCACAGCCAACCAAGAGATGGTCTGTGTCTTCTTCTACAACTCAACATAGTGGGCATGGAAAGGAGTCTGTGATCCCCAGCCTCTTTAATCTTGAGCTTGTTAGTATCCTGTCTTGAATGGCGAGCCATGTAAATTCACCAATTTTTGGGAGAATTGCATTATGCCATGGAAATTTGTGAATGGGGAGGTTTTGGTTTGGCAAATATACCAGTGAATTGTACCCCTCTTTGACTGTGTACCTACCCGAGTTACTCTTTGTCGATATCAGTCGATCCTTCTCCCCACTAATGGATAGGAATTTGTTCCTTAATATATTTTGGAGCTCTGATTTTTCAATGGGAGGAATCGGGAGATGGGAGAAGTCTTTCCATTTGTACTTACCATCTTGAATTGTGAAGTAGTCATGAACCTTGACTCCCCATTCATGTTCAAGCACTGTTCTGGCGGTTTGGAGATGTTGAGTGGAAGAAAAAAATTTATGACTGTTCTATGATTCTACCCAGAACAATGCCTACGAGCCCGAATTAATTTGCCATGACAAGTGAGGGAGGATAATATTTCTACTGGTGATAATAAAATTCCACATGACAGAGCCTGTGGGTGGGTTGGTAATTGTGAAGATTCTTTCTGGGGTATCCGCGTTGAGGTATTTTGTCCTAATAAGTTGGCTCCAGAGGCTCTCTACTCTATCATAAATTTTCCAAGATAATTTAGCTCCCAGACTGAGGTTCCTCTCATGAATTTTATGAAAGCCCAGTCCCCCATTGGATTGAGGTTTGCAAAATTTTTTCCAGGAAACTAGGGGAATTTTTGCCTTATTATCAATGTTCCCTTTCCAAATGAAATCTTTTAGGAACTTTGAGATTTTCTTTATCACCCCCGGGGCAAGTATGAAAGACATTATATAATTTGGAATTGAGCTTAACACTGACTTCACTAGGAGGATTTGACCTATAAGAGATAACCATCTGGCTTTCCACGAAGTGATCCTTTCCCTGATGCTTGTTACCACCCCATCCCAAAATGCTTATTTTTCTTTGCCCTGGAAGAAAGGTATGCCCAGGTATTTACAAGGGGTTTTGGCTTCCGAAAAGCCTAATGTTCGCTGAATGATTTTGGCAACTTTAGGATTGATGTTGAAGAGAAAAATTTTAGATTTAGCTTCGTTTAATTTTTGGCCTGATGCCTCACAGTATTCTGCCAGATTATCTTTAATAACTGAACCTCTTTAACACAACCTTTACCAAAGAGTAATGAATCATCTGCAAATAGGGTGTGTGAAATGGAAAGGTGAGATTTCCTAATGTTGATCCCCTCCCACAAACTTGAAGATTTTTTATGGGCAATGAGCCTGCTTAGACCCTCTACTAAGATGATAAATAGGAATGGTGAGATAGAGTCCCCTTGTCTCACCCCTTGTGAAGAGGAGAAGTACCCACATGAGCTCCCATTAATCATTATTGAAAATTTGGCTCCTGATATGCAAGCCTGAATCCATTTAATCCATTTAATGTGGAAGCCCATTTTGGTCATAATTTGCAACAAAAATTTCTAGTCTAGTTTGTCATAGGCTTTAGTCATATCCAGCTTAAGGATCATGGCATGCATGGCTTCTTCTTGGATAGTGTGAAGCACTTCATGTGCAATGAGGGCCCCTTCTACTGTGTCTTTCACTGGGACAAAGCCACCTTGCTGCTCTGAGATGATTTTAGGGATTAATTTTCCAAAGCGAGAGGCCATAGATTTAGAGATAATCTTGTAGATCATGTTACAAAGTGCTATTGGCCAAAAATATGCAAAATTTTACGGATGTTGACACTTGGGGATGAGTGTGATCATTGTGTTGTTAAACTATTTAAGCATGGAGGAGTGTTTTCTAGATTCTTTTGCTACTTTCAGAATGTCTGGACCCATAAAATCCTAGCAGTTTTGGAAGAAGAAAGGAGTGAAACCATCCAGGCCCAGTGCTTTGTCTGCATCCATAGAAAAAATGGTGGACCTGATTTCTTCTAAGGTGAAGGGTGCAAGCAAAGCCATGTTGTCCAAGGGAGAAACCAAAGTTGGGATGTGGTTAATGATTGGAGGGTTTGCTGGTTATGATTTTCTTGAACTTCTGTTGTAAGAAGGTTGGAGAAATATCTTACCACCTCCATTTGGATATCTCTATTCTGATTGAGGATAAGACCATTGGAATCATTAATTTGAAATATCATGTTTCTATGTCTTTTGACTTTGGCTGACATGTGGAAAAAAGTTGTGTTTCTATCTCCATCTCAGAGCCACAGCTCTCTAGATCTTTGCCTCCAGTAGATTTCTTCTCTACTTAGCACCTCTTCTAGTTTGACGATAGTCCTTCTTTGTTCCTCACATATTTTGGCCGACATACCCTTGCTAAGGATACTGGCTTTAATGTCTTCCAATTTCCTTTGAAGATCAGCTTTTTGTTTAAATATGTCGCCAAAGGAGGTTTTATTCCATTATTTGATGTTTTGTTTCATGAAGACAAGCTTCTTTGAAAGCTTGAACATGGTCGTGCCAGTAATGCATGGGGCATTAAACCACCAATTTTGCAGTAATGTGACAAAGTGTGGGTCCCTGAACCACATTTTTCCATTTTGAAGTATGGCCGAGGTCGATTGTTGGAGATAGCTGCTTGGATTTCTGCTGTCATAGCAAAATGGTCTGACCCTGTTGGGGAAAGGATCAAAGATTTACAAACCCCATGATCTGCTAGCCAGTGGGAGTTTAGTAAAAACCTGTCCAGTCTAGAGCCCACAAAGTGAATGCCTTTTCTTTTATTAGACCAAGTGATACACCCATTTGTGGGTATGCAGCCAAGAAGCTGGTTACTGTCAATGAAATCCCTGAAGTCATCAGTGACTTTTGGAGATGGGTTTGCTCCCCCCATTTTGTCTTTCTTTCCTAGGGTTGCATTAAAGTCCCCTCCCAGGATAATTTTCTTATCATCTAGGCCTAGCAAAAGTTGAGATAGGAGTGACCAAAGCCTTGTTTTCCCTAAGACTGAGATAGGGGCATAAACATTTATGATTATGAAAGAGAGAGAGAATATTGAAACTCCAGCCACCATCCAGTTTGCATTTTGAGAAATCATGTTGATTTGGAATTTTTTTCTATTCCAAAGGAGTGCTAACCCCCCTGAAGCTCCAATTGCTGCCGAGAGACCAAAATCCCAGTTTTTCTAGGAAGAGAATAGTTTATTCCCTGCCTTGTTTGATAGTTTGGTCTCCTGAAGTAGAATCAGGTCTGCTCCTCCCACTTTAATCTGATCTTTTGCAAGGCATGCTTTGTTAGGGGTGTTGATCCCTCTAACATTCCATGATAGTAGCCTCATATTTTGTTCAGAGGGCAGCTCGCCCTCCTATTGACTGTTAGATGTTTAGAGATTAAATCTGAAGCCTCTGCCTTGCATTTCCTTGGGGTTTAGTTGGGTTCCAGTAGCAATTTCCTCTTGGGTTTTTCTCACCCTAGTAGGTCTACCCCTCAGTCTCTTATAAGAGACTGGTTTAGCTGCCTTTGAAGAATCTAATTCAGTTTGGAAGATTACACAATGGTCGAGGTTAACCATTTGGCCATCTTCCATATTTTCATTGATCTCTAGCTCCTATGGGGTATGGTCAGCTCCATTTTGTTCTACTAGGTACTGAGTAGAGTCTAGGGGCAGACCATCTAGTTTGTTATCAGTGATTTCTAGCATCAGAGAGTCTATCAACAGGTCCATATTAGCTATACAATCATCCGGTTCCAGGCTTTAACAATGGAGGGTTTCCCCGGACAAAGGAGGAGATGCTGGCTTGGAGAGAAAAGGTGCTAGGGCCTTGCTGCTAAGCCCAAGTTGGGAAGGCAAATGCTCTTTGCAGGACCCAGAAAGGTGGCCAAGATATTGGGTATGGGGAAGCTCGCCCAGGTCAACCATAATGTCTCTGACCTTTATCGGACGAGATGAGGGAAGGGGTTTGCTGAATTTAATAAGGTCACAAGAAGGAAAGTGCTTAGTGAGGGACCCCTGGTGAGGAGGTTGGGAGTCAAGTAGAGCTCTCAGGTGAAGAGTCTTTGTTGAACCCTGTAAGGTAAAATACAGCCATAAAAATTTGTAAAGGGTGAGGAAAAACTCTAAGATAATGAGATCCACATCTGTGGTGGAGGGAATCCCGATAGGGTTCTCTTCCCCAGCCCCTTGAAAATTGTCTGGAGTGAATTGCTTGATCTTCATCAAAAATGAGCATAGTTGGGGGTTGGAAGTAGGGTCTTTACATACTTTGATGTCCCCCTGATTGGATTCTTGGCATTGGATGTTAAAATGGCCCAATGTTTCTTATCTCTGTAGGACCACATTAGCTTCTTCAACTAAAAGTTTTTGTGACCAAGCACCCCATTTTGATTTGATTGTAAGGGCCGATGGAAAATCCTTCGTCTGATCAATAAGGAGGCATACTCTGACCTCCTTACGGGTGTATTCATAAGGTAAGAGATCATGGAGAATAAAAATCCCCACTATGTTGGCTAATGCTTCAATGATGTCTGGATCCCTATACTCGAGAGGCAGTGATGGGAGGGATATCTAGAAGGGTAGGAAACGACATGTCTTGGCTTGAGTGGAGAGGTTAGGGGTCCATACCATAGTGTAGAGCCCTGATCCCAAATAGAACCACCCTTTTTCCTTATGAATCGCATCCCTAGAGGATTTGGAATCGAATAGGGCCATGAAATATTTGGAATCTAAATCAAGCATAAAGAAATTCTACAATCCATCCAAAGATTTGAGAGCCCATTCCTTAATATACAAAAGAAAATAAAGGGTTTGCACATGTACCTACTAGCGCCAATTGACAAAGTATGGAAATCTATTGGCAAAGCATATGTTCTGGAAGAACAATAGATGCATCTGATTTATCCTTAATTGGCCATTTCTCGGGGTCAGGGCCCTTTTTCTTTGTCCAGACTAGGTTAGATCTGCCTGATTTTGGATTAAGGGGGCTCTGAGTTGGTGAGGCTCTTCTACAACTGTCTCTGAGTGCTTTGTCATGGACGAATGTACTATATCTTCTTTCGGGGATCCCAGCGGGGTTCTGTTATAGATGTCAAAGATAGGTTGTATCTCCTTACTGAGTTTTGGCCTTGGTTTCCCGGCTACCTTTAAATTCCTCCGGAGTTTGGAATTTTCCCGCCTAGACAGGTTTTTGAAATTTTTTCCTTGAGGGCTTGTAACAATGGAGGGTTGGTGAATGACAAAAGGCCATCTCGAAGTCTCTCCTTTCTCATAGAAAATGTAGCCCTGGAAGTCCCCATGGGGAGCCGTGAGGGGAGGGGTCCCCACTTTCTTTTTTCCCTTTGCAAAATCCCTTAGGAGTGTGTCCTTGCGAACNTGCCAGATCTAGGTTCTGCTTGTTCCTTTGTTTGCATGCCTTTTTAATGTGGAATCAAGGGTTTACAAATATTGGTTTAGCATGTTGGACCACGGCCTTGCCAGAGAAGATCTGTAGGGGATTCATCTTTGCTATAGTTTTTGACCCTTTCTGGTTAGGTAAAGATCTATATTTACGTGCAAAACCCAAACTCTGAAGGCCCAGATTTGGACCCTCTTCTTGTTCAAAGATCCATTGGACAAATGGCCTCTACCTGAAAATGTGCATAAAACTTTTACCTACTGCCAAATCATCAGGAGTATTACGTGCCCTTTGGTGTTGTCTGCCTTGATAAGGAAAACCATTGCTTTGAGTCTGCCATTCATCCAGGTTCGGCTTCTGCCAATCTCGTAGCTCCTGCTTCTGCCAAGCACGCTGGTAGTCGCCCGTTGCCATTCCTCATTTAACCATACTTATATTTAAAAAATAGATAATAAATTAGTGTAGAGTGAATATTTTTATAAAAGCACACAAATATAAAAAGACAACACTTACAATGACTTGTCAGATGATAATACTACTATTAATACTAGTGGGCATTGATTTCTCTTTTAATACTACTATAATTTACTAATTTGGCAATTTAATACTACTATAAGTCTCGT
>MU223055.1:943699-958596 GCA_018584345.1 Thuja plicata | reverse complement strand
ATATATATATATACTCGACTTGGCCAAGACTTTATGCACCGTGACACATAGACATAACACAGTCTCAAAGTAAATAAAGTCTATGGTTATTCTCATACAATTTGGTCATCATTTGACAATAATGATCGTTGATCATTATTGACAGCATATAAATGTGAATTAATATTTAGAGAAATATAGATACAATATATTGATTAAAATTATAAATTTTCAATACATCAAGTTTATACATATAAATCAAAGAGAAAGTAAGAAATTAAAAATTATCAATTCAATATTAAATCTAATCTACACTTAACAACATCCATTGATAAAATCCTCATCCTCAAAATAGTGAAAGCAATCTAGTCTTTCTTTAGACAAATTAATTTTGTCAGGAGGGTCATATCTTATTTTGTAGAGATAATAAAGTCAATACCCAAGATCCTAAAGAAAGGAGATAACCTAGATTGGCCAGTTGAAGATTTAGATGCTTTTATAGCCATCAAAAGAGTCATCAATGAAGTACCAACCTTCAAATATCCAAATTTTATAAAACCATTTCAGATCCATTTTTCTTCTTTTCACACCATAGTTGTTGTCATGTTACAGAAGAAGGAAGATGGATATGAACATCCCATTGATTTCTTCAGTAAATCACTCCAAGATACCAAAGTGAAGTATGATATCAATGAAAAACAAGAATTTTCCTTAGCTAAGGTAGTAAATTGTAGACCATGTCCGATCAAAGAAAAGATAGTAGCCTATGTTCCAAATGTAGTGGTAAAGGATATATTTAGGCAAAAAAAACTAATAGGCAAGAGATGTTGATGGATAAACCAAGTCTAAGAATATAATTTTGATATTCAAATGACTAGCCTTGTTAAAGGACAAGAATTTTCAAAGTTAATGGCCAAATCAAACTTTGAAGTTGTTCAAGTAAATAACGTTGAGTGGGACAATGTTGTTTTCAGTATTGAAGAGACTTCCTGGCACAATGATATAATGCATTAACTAAAACACATGAAATTTCTAGAAGGGTTTGATGAAAATCAAAAAATATCTTTCAAATTGTAAGCATCCAAACATGTGATAGTTGAAGGAGACTTATACTGGAAAAATTGAGATGGAGTATTGATTTTATGTTTGGATGAATGGTACTCCAAAAGGGTCCTAGAAGATATGTATTTTGGTGTATTTGGTAGACATTTCTCATCCAAGAAAACCACTCACAAGATACTTAGGTTAGGATACTACTAGCTTTGTGTCTTTAATGATGCTCATAGCTATATTAGAAGGTGTAAAGCTTGTCAGAAATTTTCAAGGAAATTTAAGTGCCAATGAGCTCTACCATTAAGGCAGGAAAAAACACCTTTTCAACAATAGGGATTGGACTTTATAGGAGAAATATAAGATAATTCGAGTGGAGGACATTTGTGTAAATTAGTAGCAATGGATTAATTCACAAAATGGGTGAAAGCAATTCCTACCAAACAAGCTACTAGTAAAGTAGCAATCAAATTTATGATGCAAAACATTATGAGTAGGTTTGGAGTACGATTCAAATTAATCATGGATAATAGTATTTGTTTCATATCTTAGGAATTTAAAACCTTTTGTGAAAATTATGGTATTATAGTCTCCTATGCTTCACCATATCATCCTCAAGGGAATGGCTAGGTAGAATCTAGTGAAAAAATATTATAAAAATTACAAGAAGGATATTGGATAACAATAAGAGAGCTTGGGATTCAAGATTGAATCTAGCACTATGGGAAGATTTAATTACCATTAAAAAATCCACGGGAAAATCACCATTTGAACTAGTCTATGGAACTAAGGCCATATTTCCATTAAATAACTCTTACGTGTTCATAGATTTATAATGGTTGAAGATTTAGAATTACTAGTTCCCATGCAAGAAAGGTTGGAGTAGATTGCAAAGTTGGATGAAATTAGAAGAGAAACACAAAAATAGAATGATAGGTGAAGTATCTACATTATAAGAAAACCCAAAATAAGAAGTTTCAAGAGGGAGAAATGGTCATCGTGTGGAATGAGAGGAATCAAGATAAGGGGAAACACGGAAAATTTGAAGCATTATGGATAAGACTATACGTGATCACAAGTAAAGGTGGAGAAGACTCATATTTATCGCATAACATGTTAGGATAAACACAAGAATTTCTAGTGCATGAACAGTTCATGAAACACTTCTTTTCTTAGAAAGAAAGATTTTCTTCCATGCACAATAGAATAGGTTTCTTTTCATTTTACACCCTCCCCCCTTCCCTAGATTCTTGTAGATGTCTAATAGACATCCCGTCCCTAGACAGTGCCACTATTAACACCTCATAGAATAAGAAGCTATTCCATCATATTTCCTTTCAAATCATACAATTTTCCCACTATTGTTCATATTGATTTTTTATAATTTTGCCACTACTACTCATAATTTCCAATTACTATCCTCTATCTCTCTAAAGTTTGATCCTATGACCCTTATCATGTAGTCTTCTGCCTAATAATTCTTTCTTTAGTACTAAGAAGCACTCAATATACCATATGGACGTGTGACTACAAGGAAGAAAAAAGTATCACGAGCCACATCGACACACTCCATATAAGTCTCTCTTATAGGAAGGTTTTGTGTACAGAACCAACTTCATCAAATAGACATGAAATATCAAGAAGAGAATGAACAAGTTAGTCTGGTCTCTATAAAAGTCAAAATGACACTTAACATTCGATTGGCTCTTATTAATTCATACCAATGATAAGGAATAAGGAAAGGTCTCCCTAATAAAGTATAGTGTACATAATCGGAGAGACGATATAAAGTATCTTCCTAATGAGAAAGAGATATTAAGACATGATAGTTCATGAGCAAGACCATATCAGTTTCTCTCTGACAGAAGGAATCACAAGAGCAAAAGGATCATCAGAGGGACATTACATGTTGGGATGACTATTCGTAAGTGTTGCAAGTGGAATACTAGGAAAAAAAAAATGAAACCATATTGGTAGAGATATACCAGGTCCTTCTGTCGAACGAGCTAATGATTTTGAATAAAAAGTCTTGATTAGAGCAACTTTGTTTTTGTCCTGATGATACTATTGATCTTGGCGATGGAAGGAAGAAATCTAAGGTCATCAGAAGGAGTTCTGACTACTCACTCTGAAGTTCACAAGGCTCAATATACAAATAAAACTCATCGGGGAGAGTGTTAACTTCGAAGTGACTTCTGTCGCAACATTGTGATCATACGAGTCATACTAACGACGATAAGACCAAGTTATTATTGGAATGAGTTTCAAAATGTCTTACAAAAATTATTGAAGAGTAAACATGGAAATTAGAATCATTGTGGGGGGGGGGGGACATCCAATTCCTAAGGAACCTTTTCTATATGACAATGATAACATATGTCATAGCGATGAAAGGGAAAAGAGTGAAAGTGAGCATTTTCCATCGGGGGAAGATATTACATCGAAAGGACTTCTTATGCGTCTCCTCTAGTATTTAGGTCACTCTAATATAAGTTGAATTACACTAGAGGGTATATGTATGGAAGGACTAGACTAAAAGTCTACCTGACAGAGAAAGAGGATAAATTGAACTTATTTGTCGACAAAGAGAAGGCTCATTGGTATGACATACAAAATCGGAAAGACTTTTCTCAAGAGCTACCAATAGTGTGAGTCGGCAATGAAAGGGAGATCTATATCGTCAAAATGAGTCTTATTTATCCCTCTAAAAGTTCTAAAACAAGAAACATAAAGTAGGCTCATTGGAAGGAGATGTGATTTCAGTAGGATAATCCACAAGTCTTTCTGATTTATTACAACAACGAAAAGTCATACCGAGGAGACATTTAAAATCAAAGGAACATCCTCGAGGTCTCTGCAATCAAGAAGAAAGAAACATTATAGATCTATAGAAAAGGTGGTGCCAAAAGGGAAGAAAAAGATCAGAGAGAGCTATCCCATCTTATCGATGAAACCTATCATATTGGCACAAAATTTGAAATTTTGAAGCATTAATGATCGTCGTTGGCATTAATGGTGGTGCAAGGGAAAATTTTCATGAGCATACATAAAGAACAAGAACATAAAGGAGTTCATAATTGATCATTAGTGCCCAATTGAGAGCAGATTACAGGATCACAAGGCCACTACAATATGGTAGGAAATCTGCAGGATAACTTCAAACTAATATCCAAGTAAGCGCACGAAATATTCCTCTAAAAAATTTAATGATTTTTGAACAAATTAGTTATTAGGTTTTTCCTATAAAGTGATAATTTAAAATGTAAAATAATTCTGAGAAATCAAAAACTAAGAGAGAAGAAGAAGGAAGATAATAAGCCCAAAATTGAGAAGCAAAAACTAGAGGAAAATCTGAAATAGAGAAAAGTGAACCACATCAAGAAGTAGGGGTAGACACAAAGAAGAGAAAGGCACCAAGACCTCCATGATTAAATACTTGGTGTGGTACCTAGTTCACAAAGAAATATCCAATTAAACCCCAATGTTGGGAGAATAGAGGAACTAAATGAGGAGTATCCCAGGATGGATACCAGCTACAAGAGGTGGAGACTACCCCTTCACAGACCAAGGATGAATAATAATGAACTTGCAAAATTTGAAGATAATGACAAACCACACTTCTCTATGGAGTTGTTTGAAGGGCATCTTCAATGAACCTGCTATCTAGTAGGTAATGTTTCAGGTATGGAATTTCCTAAACTTACGTTAATTGTGTCCATGGTTATTACAGTAGATATATAGAATCATGGTTCTCAACTATTCGATTATGAGGTATACATAGCTAAACAAGTTGGTCTAGGGTTGAGAGATATCCAAATCTACCCAAATTATATATATTTCAAACACTATTCCTTTCTCATGCATATTATTCTTTAAGTTGGACAAGAGATGAAGATGTGGCCAGAGCAATTGAAGATTATGGAGGTTTATAGTGAAAACCAACAAAGAGAAATACAAATGTGGGCAACATTTTGGAACCATGGATGCACATGGTATAGTTATGTACATTTTGAGGAACATTTTATCAAAATATTGTAGAAATTTTTCAATCACAAATGTTATTACTCTTTATCACCTAAGATCAAAAGGTTTTTGATACCTAAGGATTTTGATGAAAGGAAAAAGGTGAATCGTAATTGGGGAGATTGGTATGTATAAGAGGATTCCAAAATGATCAGGGTATATTGATTTGAAGATACTCCTTTCATCCTTCTAAAGGCTATGCCAAATAGGGTGTCATACTTGGAGATTGTGAGACAATTAGAATTTTAAAGTTTCATGAATGTAAGTTCATATGGAAAACAATCACTCATGTTGGGGACTCTACCTTTTGGATATTTTATAGTAGTTGCTACTGAGGGTTATGACTTAATCAGGGATAAGATGACATATTACATCATGAGGAAGGTAGCACCCAGGAAAATTTTGATCCAGAAGGTTTTATCAACTATATCAAGAATGAATAATAATTAAGTGGATATGCTCATGTGTCTTTTATCCATGATGATCTCATAAGGAATTTAAATGAATCATAGGCAATACAAACCATAAACAATTTTAATTTGGCATTGAAAGCTAAGGCATGTAGGATGAGGAATGAGTCTTATCATAGCGCTTTTTTTAGAAATCAATGATCCAATAGCCAAAGATAAAGTTCCAGTATCCCATGTCAATGAGTTGATTGAAGGTGTTGCTCCTTTTGTATTTGATGGTAGATCTATGAGGTCAAGAGGAAAGAAATATGTGAAGAAGGTGAATCCCCTATAGAGCTTCTCTCCCCTCCAAGCAAGGGGTCCTCTGATGAATGTGTATCACAACCCAAAGAGCATGTCCTTAGTGATTAGATTGACCAGATACCTTTAGGTAGAGCTGGGGAGTATCACATTCCATTGGATAAAAGAGAAGAAATTGGTGAGAATTCTGGTAGTGCAAATGATGATGATGTAAGGATAACAAGGGATCCAATGTAAAGTCAACCTTGTATGAAAAACTTGTTGGTATTTTGATGTATTTAACAACCACATGGCGAAATATAAAAAAATTATTACTCTCATTTCAAGTTTTATAGAGTCTCCAAAAGTGAAAAGTTTCTCATTGGCACGTAGGGAAAATAATTTTAAAATGCGTTAGTGGAATGAGGAACTATGGAATTCTCTATTCATAGATCAAATGATTTCAAGCAATTGTGCAGGTAGTATAGATCATATGAAGATCACTTCTAGTTATAATTTTCATGTTAGATCAAGGGTGGTATCATGGGCTTTAAAGGAACAACCAATTGTCACTCTTTCATCAGCTGAAATAGAGTATGTAGCAACTACATGGCAGTGTGTCAAGAAATATGGATGAGAAGAATGCTGGAAAATTTAGTCATGAGCAAGAGGAGGCAACAAACAACTTAGCTATATAATTGTAATG
The DNA here is from genome assembly GCA_018584345.1 of Thuja plicata. NCBI lineage: Eukaryota > Viridiplantae > Streptophyta > Pinopsida > Cupressales > Cupressaceae > Thuja > Thuja plicata. The sequence goes on along the minus strand of MU223055.1, from coordinate 952,149 downwards.
GTAACTCATTTTTCAGCAAAGGAATAAACATTTTGACACAAGGTATCACTTCTTTAGGGTGTTAATCAATAATGGTGAAATATTTTTGGAACAATGTAGGTCTATATATCAATTTGCAAACATCTACACCAAGGCATTGGGAAAAGAAAGTTTTTTGCATTAACGAAGCAATTTAGAAATTATAGATGGCAATTATCATTAAGATAGAATGTTGGGAATCATTCCTATCTACCATATTAACTCTCCTCCCATAATCTTTCTTCTCTTGTGGTCTCCTCACTCTTACTTTCAGCTCACAGATGTCAAACTTCCTTTCTTCAGCTACTCTCATTCCACCTACCTCCATTTTGAATCTCTTGTGCTCTCCTCACTCTTACTTTCAGCTCACAGATGCCAAACTTCCTTTCTTCAGCTACTCTCATTCATCTACCTCCATTTTGAATCTGATTGTAATCTCTTTAGAATATTGTCCACTTAGTGCAAAACTTTGAATCAAATGCAATTTAATAGCAGCCAATTTTTTTTGCTTTTGACTCCTTTGTTGGATATACAAATGGAACATAGTTGTATTTTGTGGGTTGTAAGTAATGAAAGATGGCTGAAACTTGCCTTTGTTGTAAGGAAGTTCATATCTTGTATTTTGTTGTGTGTATATGTTCAATTTTTGCAAGGGTGAGATATGTACCTCTTATTGTTAATACACTTAGGTGTCTCTTCCATTGTGTAGGAGTAGTGCCCAAATTAGTAGAAGTCATTATAGATGCAAAAATAGATCACCCCACATCATAGACTATATCCATATCTCTTTGTAAAATTAGATTACAAGGGTGAAATGTGTACCTCTTCCATTGTCTAGGAGTGGTCCCAAATTATTAGAAGTCATTATAGATCCAAACACAAATCACCCCACATCATGACTAAAAAAAATCCATATCCATACCTCTTTGTAAAATTAGATTCCCTAACACGGCATAAACAGTGGATTGCCAACGGGATGAGATGTAGACAGTTGCGTCTTGAAGTGGATCAGTTCTATTACGCACGTTGAAGTTTCATAAATTCACTTTAAAAAGAATAAATTATAGAAGGGCCGCCTACGCCTGTGACAACTGACTAACACTTCCAACGATAGATCTTTCCAAAAACCCTAATACTCTACAATGATATGTGGCTTTCAACCCTTCAGAAGCGACAGTAAAATATATTATCTTGGTTTCTTGTTTGGAGGATACCACCGGCCATATATGTTTCATCAACTTCAGTCAAAGACGTCACCCAGACCAAAGAATTGTTTTGCATCAGCTTTTTTGTCTCTCTCTCATGGACCCCAAGGTTGGCAGTTCACCATTAATGGCAAATACATGTGCATGAACAGTTTGACAATCCACACTTTCTCCTTTTCCTTCATTTTTGGGATTTTTGGGATAATGGCTTTGATGCATTTCATTTTCTAGATTGTTTCGAAAGTGGGAAACAATTACATTGGTGAATAGGATTGTATTCAAATATTCTTATGGTGTAGAAAGACCTCAATTTTAGATAAGATTTGTATTACACTAAAAATTTTGTGGAACAAACTCAAATGTCTTGAGCCAAATTATTGATAGGTCACTCCCTACTAGTCTATGGTCACACGTTATTGGTGTCTTACCATGTCAAAGATTTAACATTTACAATCAAATCAAGAAAAACTCAGCCGCCCAACAAAATTTCTTCCAACAAAAAAGATGAGTTTGCAACAAAGTTCATTTTGAATTGTTCTTTAGGATATATTCTGCCATGAAGTTACTTTTTCTTTATGGAATGTACAACTTCCTAGAAATTTCCGAGAGAATTTACAACCAATCTCATCACTTTCTTCTGTTGTTATTGTATGTGGAATCCTTAAGTTCACCCATTTGGATGGATTCAAGAGTGAGGTCATACCGACCTCTACATAACAAAACGTCATGAACCATGATCCTTTTGACTTGTTGCAATGTTATAATTTGTGTTCAACAACCTCTCTTAGTGTTGAAAGATGACACTTTGACTTGCTGTTTGAATGGTCTAATAAATATTATGCAATAATTCTGCTTTGGATGAGATTAACAATTAGGTTCACTCATTCTTAAGCCATTATCAAGTTTAAGTTTAGTGAATTAAACATGAAACTTATAGCTCACTTTCCGTTAACTCCCAATGGACGTTCTTATCAAGAGTTTGAATTATGACATATTAATTACTAATCTAGGCTGTTGAATGTCCTTTAATAAAATTAATTAAAATATTTAAACAGATACTTTCTCAAAATCAAGAAACTTTATTCATAATTATATTTGTAGACGCTGTAATTTCTTTTGCATCTTATCATTTCTATCCTTTAGTTTAGTATGATGACATGGAAAGCATTAAAAATATAATAACATGAGAACAATTTAATGATTAGGCTGTAATTGTATATTTTCAATCAATGTCACATTCAGTAATCTATATCAATAAAAGTTGATAATAGAACAGTAAGTGTGATCTGAAATTTCAATTAAAAAACATACACAATTAAAACTAAAAATATTCATACTTTCTTTATGAACTATAAAAAAAAAATTATACTACCATAATTTAATGATCTCTTCCTTTACACTCTTAATTCATTATGTTTTGTTGATTCCAAAGATAAGAAAAATAAGTTGAAAGAAAATAAAAATTGTAAAAAAAAGAAATTATCCTATTGATTCAAGGGATTATAAGAACTTCTTGATCAAGAATCAAATTAATTGATGATGAAGCAATTATGACTGCCTCAGTATTATAGTGATCTTGGATAAATCTAATTTCATCATATAATTCTTACATTATTAATTTTAAAACAAAAAACTAAAACTTAAAAAATTAATAAACTAAAGTGAAGTGGAAGGAATTACTAAATATTCCAACATGAGCACCGACAAGGTAAACTGTGGGCCTAATGGGGACAGTGAGCCAGCTGACTAGTAAAACATTTACCATGGTTTATGACAAATAAAACAAAAGTGATATTAAAAGGGAAGAAAAAGGAATTATAAATAAGAAGAAAAATAGGTGCCAATGACATTAACAGTCGACGATCAATTTGTTTTGTTGTATTACAGAGGCAGATTCGATATGCATGAACAGGAAGAGGAGATGAGATCAGGTACATGGACGATGGAGGAGGATATCCGGCTCATTAACTATATATCATTACATGGGGAGGGCCGTTGGAATTTCCTTGCCAAAGCTGCAGGTAATACCCAATTCTATGATAAATTACAGTTCTAGCATTCATAAACTAAACTGAAGGAAAACCCTTGTATCCACATTGGTAAGAGGTTACTTTTAATGTAATGATCTAGATAAACTCTATTGCAGAGCCATTTTGTCATTCAAATTTTCTTCTCGCTTGTACTTAGCCTGCAATCATGAAGTTGAGATGCACCAAATTCGAGCTTTCACACACATAATGAATTAGTTTCTAGGGTTGGACCTAAAGAGTTTTTTTTTTTTTAAACTGTGTGAGCTATCATAAATGTCTATATATATTTGATCATACTTTGTGATCTATGATTGGTAAATAGAAAAAAGAATAATGTTCTATGAATCACATAATTCTTTTTCGAAAACTTTATATATACTATAGTCTGAAACTTTAATGTCTTTAATCCTAATGTTATCTTAAAACAAAACTGAACATGCAAATATTTTATTATTGGGTATTTAAGATTTGAAGGAATATCGTTAGATCACTGTTCTAATAAGCTGCATAATGAAAGTATTTCTATATCCTTATTAGATGATGTCTCATACATCCTATTAAACAACAATGGAGACAGACATTTAGCTGTAGCTTAGAGTAATCTAATCGATCCATTGGAGGATTAGTACTGTTAAGGATTGATTAGTAACTATGCTAAAGATTGATGGGTAAATACAACTGAACAGGTCTGAGGAGAAGTGGGAAGAGCTGCAGGCTGAGGTGGGTTAACTATCTACGCCCAGATCTCAAGAGAGGGAAGATTACACCAGAAGAAGAAGGTTTAATCATAGACCTCCAAAGCCGCTGGGGTAACAGGTACTCTATTATAAATCCACTCATATGGGTAATGGGTACTGAATAAATTGGTCTAGAAAATTTCCAATGTTGATTGAATATCACAAACTGTACCCAAAAAAAATTGACTATTAATGTATATACAATCTTCTGATTTAAATAATTATGTATGTTTTTACAGTTGATATTTCAGATCATGTCAGTGATTGTGGTCAGTGATTTTGATGATAAATCACTGAGCATGATACAAAACATCTATTAAATTTGATGATAAATCAGTGAGCATGATACCAAACATCTATTAAATGCAATCGTTAAATATGATCTGAAATATCAATAGAAAAATTATACAATTTAAATCACAAGCTTATATATCACTACTTTATAAATTGTAGAAAACCCATACAACTATATATACAATTTTGCGAAGTATTCAAGTTTGTCAATAGGTATGTACCCAACTTCTTTTAAATTATATGTAATTTTTCATAAAGCTTGAATTTCTGATTTTGATTGTGTATGTTTTTTAGCATCAACGTTTCAGATCACACTCCCTGATCCATCATCCAGGGATCACACTCCCTGATCCATCATCCCTGAATGATGGATCAGGGAGTGTGATCTGAAATGTTGATGCTAAAAAACATACACAATCAAAACCAGAAATTCAAGCTTTATTCAAATGGATTGTGGAAATCTGATGATTTAATTATGTGATTTTTAAGTCAATATTTTAGATCATATTCAACAATTGCATTCAATAATTCTGATAAAATAAAATTGCTAAGTATAATACAACATACACAATTTAAACCAAAAACTTATAGACACTGCCTCATAAAATATAACAACTCATACCAAGTACTCTAAATTCTAGTCTACCAGTATTCTAAGCCATGTTTATAAGAAAAACAAAACAAATTACCTGTTGATGGAAATCTTTCTACTTTTATTACAGGTGGTCTCGAATTGCCCAACATTTACCCGGCCGCACAGATAATGAAATCAAGAACTACTGGAGGACAAGGATTAAGAGAAAGCTTCTTACAAAAAATACAGGAAATCAATCTTCAAGGATCTCAGATTATTCTAACTCTATACCGCATTCATTTTTCCAGCATAACAGTGAGGCAGAAAGGAGCAGCATATCAGAGAACAGCCTGCAGAAAAATGGAACACTCAATGACAGAGTGGTTTATTTTAAGGAAGATGGAAAAGAGGAATTAGATTCTATTATCCAACTTGATTCAATTATGAACTCAAATGAGTGGAACAATTTTCATGACAGTGGTGATCTGCTTGACAGTACGACGATGTCTTATGAGATGGAATCTTTTGCATGCATGATATCCGAGTTATGTGAAGATCAGTGCAGCATCTTCATTCATTGAATTTTGAAACTAGGCTAAAGTTCTAGTTGTAAACAGAACACATTTAAAGGTGAACTGCACAATAGATTTGGATGTAATTAAAAGTTGAATTGAAATGACTGTAATATAGCATTGGGTTTTATTGTGAAGAGGAAATTCAGTTTCTTATGATTGTGAATTAGAAATTCAATTTTGTATGATTGTGAAGTAATCTGTTTTCAAATCATTAGGCTTGTCTTAATTTTGGAAAACAGTTCTATTTGGAAAATCAGCCATATAGATGGAAACCATGGACAAAGACTCCTTTAATTCGTTCCTTGTGGTCTTTTCTTTATACATTTTAAATATTATCAATCTTATTAAGTTTGATGCGTTACGTTTGATAACACCTTTCCCACATCATTCCACTTAATGAATGTTTTCTTCGTACCAGTTAAAGATAATTAATCTTATCCAAATCTTTTTAAATAAATTAGTCTTAATGATTTCTACCCTTAAAATTGGATTTTGAGAATGTTGATGAAAAGCTTCAGTGTAATGGTGATGGCAACAACTTCGTAATATTAGTTTTCTGATATTTTTTCCTTGGACTACACTCACGTGTTTAAGAGGGGTGAGTGGTGAGATTATCTTGTACTTATAGTTATGCTCTTTGGTAGGATTGGAATCTTTTATAATATTGTAAGATAATTGACAATAGATTTTTTTATTATTTTTTAAATTATATTGTAAGTTTATTGATTTATAATCATGTTTTGATTAGATAAATTAAGAGAGGATCGAACTCTTATAAAATGGTTTCACAAATAGATAAGAATGAGGAACTCACAAGTTGTGAGACCACCAAGACCAAAAAGTGGAGTCCTTTTAGAAAGTGATGCTTTTACCTAGAGTTACTATCTAGTGAGAACAAAGGTCCCAACCTAACAAGGGATCACCTAATCAGAATAGAGGGGTTTGGAAAGTAACCCGAAACCAGCTTCTTGGAAAAAAACCTTGCGCTGAAGCCTATGCAACTAGGAGAATAGGTAATTCACATCAGATTTTGAAAGGCTTCCGACAATCTTTTATTGATAAGACCACCTTGAACAAAGAGTCTCTCAACCAAGGAAGGAGGCCACAAAGAACTAGAGGCATCCAACAACCTTGTGACCACAAAAATATCTAGTCATTCAAGAGAAATATCAAACAAAATAACTAGATAATGAACTAGCACAAAAAATTCCAAAGGGTTTTGAAATTCATCCCTAAACCTTTTTCTAGCAGAAATCCCTGCTAACAAAACAACATGGACAACCTCAATAGGTCCACTATCAAGAGTATCAAAAACCTTAGCAACTACAACAAAAAAATATGTATCCACCTCAATAGGCTCGTTGTTACCAAAGCAACTTGCAAGGTCTAATGTTTTTTACTAATGATTGCCAACAACCATCATAGCAAGGACTACCTCAATAGTTCCATTGACAAAAGACTGAGAAGCAGTGAGAGCCACCTCAATAGGACCCATAGGAGAAGGAAGGGATAAAGGGGCAATTGTAGAGACCCTTGAAGAGAATAGAGCCACCCAAAAGAAGACAGATACATTTGTAGAAGAAGGCACAAAGGAAGAAGAGCCCTCTTTAATAAGGCCCACACAAGAATATCAACCCTCAACACACAAAAAACACCAACCAACCACTCCAGAACCACATCCCGCTTGAATAGAGATGCCATCATCCTTTGAAACTCACACAATCACTAGACCTTAAGCTGATCAACCCATCTCCCTATGACACACGCAAGAAAAAGAAGAGAAACCATTATTACAGACTCTGGAACCTAGCAAAGGGTTCCGAAAAACACACCCCACTAGGAAAAAACATGTGATGGATAGCAACCAAATAAAATGAAGGACCAAAGTTGAAACCTAGGCTCCCTAAGTTGGAGCAACTATAGCACCAAAACTCACAACCCAAACAGTCACAAACAACGCCACAAGAAATTTAAAAGACCTAGATCATGAGGGAGAAGAGACCCTAATCCTTAAGAAAGGAGTAATCCAAGCTGGGATGGAGCATATCCACTCGAATAAAAACTCAATGGGGGAAAACATGTCCAGACAAATGGAAAACAACAAAGGAAGCCAAAAACAAGCATCATGGAACTGATAAATAGAAATAACCCCCCAAAGGCCCTCAAAGCCCACACCATCCAAATCACCTCACTGAGCATCATTACCAGGAGGGTGAACACTTTTGACTTCATTTTTGTACATCCACAAAACTAAAGGTTCTAATAANGTAGACAAGGGGAACACAAACCACTAGAACCCTCATAATGAGACAAGCCAACATAGCCAATAGGTCAAGGAAGGAGACTTGGACAAGTTGCGACTTCAACAATGCACCCAAATAAAAACCATAGGTAGTCACATCACTAATGCAAGAACACTCCAATCTCTAGAAAAGGAAGGGCATAAAAAGAGGGTTAAACCCGTACCATCATCCCATACTTCCCTATCACCTTCCTCTTCTTCATCCCCATCTCTACCATCACCTCTGGTTTAGAAACCCTTCTGCCCATTCTTCTTCCACTCATCATTCTCACAACATCGTCAATACATCTTGATTATAATCATGGTATTAGTAGTATCATATCATATTGTCTTTCTTATTGTTTGTTGAAGTATGTGCCTCTTATTGTCCATGACTCTCAAGACAAATAGTTCGGCCTTCATGTAGGGAAACTCATTGCCTAGTCCTTACCCTTGAGGATTTACCATCTCCTCCTTTTGGTGTGATTGTGTGCTTCATTAGGTAGTGCTTTTTTGTCTTAGATATTTCCTATTATTTTAATCATGTTTAAATTTGGGATACATACCAATTGACAGTGTCAAGTTAACATACACACACACGCACGCATACATGCCTGCACGCACACATGCATGCACCCACACACACACACACACACACACACACATAAATCAAAGATATGGCAACATATTTGTCACAATAAATAATGAAATCAAAATATACTATTTATTAAATTAA
>MU223055.1:925417-935716 GCA_018584345.1 Thuja plicata | reverse complement strand
TCATTTTGCTATTTTGTGTCAAATATAGGGCGTACACCCTATAGGGCGCACGTCCTATAGTGGGTATAGGGCGTCCACCCTATAGGGTGTATGCCCTTTTAATGACATTGAATTTTACCAAGCCGAAGGATTGGTTTTGCCTTGGAGTTCCAACCCAAAGGCTTGGAGGATTCAAACAAGTCTGAGACGTGTTTTCCACCAAACCTACAAAAAATAACATTTTTTCTTGTGTGCTCCTCGTTAGGTTTGCATGTGGTTCAATAACGATAGAATCAGACGACATGATATTGTAGATCTCTCTGATAGCTATCTAACCATGTAATTTATTTTGAATTCTCATTATATTAAGCATTTCATCTCTAATTTCTTTTCTAAGTATGTCTGATTTTTGTCAAAAACCAACGTGTATTCATTTGGGCTTAGATTTTGGCTCGTTCATCAAATTTTAAAAAAAATTACATTTTCAAAAACTAGACTCCATTCTACACGCTTAAAAAAAGAAGTTTTGATTTTCAATTATTTTTCAATGATTTCTAGGTGGAGCACACAAAAATTTCACATTTTCAGGATGTGTCCACTTCGGAAAATGACAAAAAATTACGCTTTCATCAAACAATTAGTAGAAAAATCTGGGATAAACTAGGTGGTGTTAGCTAATTTCTCACTGGGGTGATTGATTGGTTTTTTTTTTAAAGTTAACATTTTAGGGGGAGCACACCAGACGCTATGTTATGTTTTTTCACAAAAAATTGGACCACTTTTTGTGCTCCCCTTTTTTGAGGGCCTTAATCTCCACCATTTCTAAAATAAATTAGTAGTTTAGAAACTAGATTCGAAGTAGAACAACTCTTGTTTTTGTCACATTTTAAAATTTTGAGTGTAACTATCCTCAATTTCTCGTTGAAGCTCAAAGTTTGTTGATTTTATAAAGAAAAAAAAAAGTTGGCATCTTATACCCCCTTTTTGGTCCCCATCTTTGTGCACTTATCCCCATAAGAGTCTACATTTCCTTAGGACCAACCAACATCTCAGATTCACCTTGAGCATCCTCAATACTCCAGTTAGGCTCTCCTTCTAAAACATCCTTCTCTGAAAATTCCCTAGTAATAATTATGGTCACAAGGTCCTTTTTATTTTAGACTTTCTTAGCCCGTTTAAGTTTTAGAGGGCACGCCTTACCCCAGTGGCCAACCTTTTTACAATAGAAGCAAGCAAAGGGAATAGAGTCAAATTCAAGAGCCTAAGACCATTCACCAAGCCTAAAATTAATTGAGATTTCCCTGGGTAAATCTTTAGATTTTTAGATATTGACGCAAATACAAGCATACACCAATCTCTTTCAGATCACTTCCATAGAATCCACCGATAAGAGTTCCCCAAATTAAGCCACAATACCCATAAAAATTTCCTCGTCCCAAAATTCTAAAGGTAGACCTAGGTGTCTAAACAAGACTAGAGTAGCATCACACACCCAATCTAATGGCGAAAGAGAAGCCTTACCCAGCATCCAAGGGCCTCCTACCAGCACCGCCAACAAATCTTCTTCACAATTAAATGAAAAGGAAAAAAAAAACCTTTGGCCACGGCTAGAACATCAATTTGACACTTATTTTTCCACTTCCTAGCCACCCAAGAGCGAGCAAATTCTATATTGGGCTGCGGTCCAATAAATTTCCAAATCAAAGAACACTCCATAAATGTAATGCCTTTGTCAATCAGGTCATCAAGGATCGATATACAGGAAACTCTCGAAGAAGTATCCACCGAATGAGCCATAGGGGAAACATACTTATCTTTTAATCTGGAGCTGTAAAGATGTGTCCACTTTTCATTCTCCTGGTGAGGACCCCGACTGACAGAATAAGTACCCAACCCACAGATGCCACCTTCGAAGAATCGGGCTTGGATTCCTAGTGGGCGACACCAGGGGGAATCAGAATCCCCTGTTCCATCCGCACTCCCAACCTCTAACACCTCCGCATCGCTAGCAGTTGACATGCACAGAGTTCCGACCTTTGCAGAATTCAAACACTCACCTCCTCCCGCACTCGCCTCACGCAAGCTACTTATAAAATTATAATATCAATTATATATTTATATTTATATTTAAATTAAATTGAACTAAAAATAGTATAGTTATTTTTATTCAATAAAATTATTTTATTAACTTGATGATGTTGGAATATAGACTCCATTGTCTAGATTTACAACTTGAAAAATAACCTTCATGGGAGAGAGAAACGTCTCACCAAATAATGGATTGTATTGAGATGTTTAGCAATGTATAACAGATGCAAGCACCAATGAGGTGTGAGGGTCGGTACAACTACTTTCCAACTAATGACACAAATATTGATGCAATTAAATAAAAAAATATTAATGAAGTTTAACCTCCTAATAATTAGCCTAAGTTAAACTTAAGCTTGTGAGTTAATTGTATTTACTCCAATATATAATCTTATTATATACTAAGTTTACTATTATTTATTATCAGTTTATTTATTTTAGTCTTTAATTTAGATTTAAATTTAAAAATTTTCTAATTATTTATGTCTATTATGTGAAACGTAAAAATAAATACAAGCTATTACAAATAGTTTAATTAATAATTATTTTGGTGTAGTTAAAATTTTAATATAATTGTAGAATGATTATATTTTGAACTTTTATCTCTCTATCTCTCCCCTTTTCACTATATCCATGTAAGTATATGCAAAAAACAGACTCTTTTTTTTTGAATTGACCTTCCAGACCTATTTGACATACACATTGCACTCCAAAGTACAATTACTAGTATATATCTTAAACATCTTATATAATCCCATAAGAATTTTAGACATAAAATAAGATTAAACTTAATTCATTTATTATATTATTTGTAAAAACAAATTTTAAACCAAACCATCTTAACTCAAATGATTGTAAAGTACAAGAAAATATAACCAAATAAACATATGCCCATTTAATATGGAATACGTCTATGTGTAACTATCTTTACATGCAAGGGATTTGAACAAAACAATGATACAAGACCTGACATAAGAAATTGGAATTAATAATTAAGTTTTCAAAATTGATCTGAACACAAAAATAATTACATGGTCAAACATTAGGCCTAACAGTACCCTCCAATGTTCTTGCTTCACTCTGACTTATGACATGTCCCGTCTCTTGTGAACGGACGTCTCCATCTTCGACCATATTTTTCAAAAGACTGATCACCTTTCCTGCAATTTCAATGGCTCTTTCAATCCTTCCTTCATCTAAATTCTCTGCCCATTGCCTTGTGTATTTAACTATTAGATCGGGAGCTTCAAGCAGACAAGAAACAATGACACGACCCACCAATGTGTGTACATTGTTATAACAACATTCATCGATCAAGGGACCGTTAAACATTTCTTGACCCAACTTATTGAGGTCGCTTACTAACTTGTTTATTTTCTCTTGGTCTGCTTGAGGAGGTGTGGCCAAGCCCCGCTTCAACTTTTTCTCTGCATCGTAAATGTCTACTTCATTACCTACACCATCTATGAAGCACATGCTGTTGAAATTGCCAAATATGTTGAGGGGGTCCACCACCATGTTGTCTGGACAATCTACAAACCTGAGCACATCCCGTGTCTCCTTGTATGCTGCAAACACATCTTTCATATCCATGCCTACCTCAGCATTAGCAATAGCACTTAGTATTCTTGATATTGCTCCCATCCAGGAATGCTTGTTATGATCAAGCTGAAGACGCTGATTATCAGCAACTTTAGTAGTCTTGCATAATTTTGAAAGCGATCCTGTGTAGTTCTGTGCAATTCTACTACCTTCATCCATGCTATTCTTTATTCTATCAAATGACTTTTTATTGACTTTCCAGAAAGTGTTTTTATCTACAATTGTGTTCTCCAATATTGTGAAGTATTTAAAAAACTCATCATTTTCTAAAACACCCTTCTTGTCAAATTTGAAGATACGGTGGACAAATTTGTTGCCGAATACCAGTGCTGAGGTATACCAACAAATGAAGCAGAAGAACCACAGTAAGCTCACTGGTAAAATGAAAACAAATACAGGAAGGAGCGACACAAGGCAGGAAATGAAAATTAAAAAGCTTCTCGCTGTAAAATACCAATTTTTGAACGAGGATGCCAGCCTAATAAATAGGCCAGGGCATAACATGTGTCCTACAATGACAACCGGCATTGGAAAGACAGCAACTAAGCTTTAAAAAAACTCTGTCTCGAGTGAAGTTCCACAATAAAGAGCTGCCTTAAACCATCTGGACAGCATTGATATCCATCCTACTAAAATGAAAATGGCCTGGAGATAAAATATCAAATTACCTCCGTTATTATGAGAAATTAAAAATGAACGGTATGCCACCTTAACAACCATGACTACAACACAAATGGTAACAATCATTGCAGTCCCTGGACTAAATGCTGAGTTGTGAACAAAGTACCATGTTCTCCATGTACGAACTGCAACCCACGAGTTCAAGACCTTTTTACTTAATCTCTCCCACCTATCAACTTCACCTCCCTCGTCTTGAGAGAGCAATTTAGAAATATGGTGACGGTCAGAAACACGTCCAATCTTACCGGCCAGCATGACCGCCCCTAACAAAACAAGGAGAGAAGAGGCTCCTAGAGAGAGAAGCACTCCAGACGACACAAACCAGGGCCCCGCTTCCCTTTCCACTTTGGAGTTATTAGCATTGTAGATTGCATAAATTTCTGTAGCCACATGAAAAGACAAACTTACAAACAAGGCGGCTACATTGCTCCAATTACTTCCTTCGGTGCCGGCCATGGCTATCCCAGGCAGAATACATCCCAAGAACACACACATTGTCAATCTCGCACCATCCGTTCTCAGCTGGTTATTAACTAACCCTTTCAAGTAGTTTTCGTCGGATGAGCTAAGAACACCATTTCCTTTCTCAATATCTACATTTCCGAGAATTAGAATTGTAAGGGCATTTAAAACAAAAAGCTTGCCTGGGATCCAGGAAGGAACTCTTACATAACCCTTGAGTATATCCAGTACAGTGTCCCAAATCAGGCATATGAGAAGAGCAGATGTTGCGAGAATCATCTTCCAGTCATCCAGAGAGTAAGCCATTTGCAATCCGAATGTTCGCAAATTCAGAACAAAACCTTCGAATGTTCCTAAACTCAGAACAAAACCAATGATCTACACTTATAGCAGACTTGCAACAGATGAGGATTTATGCATTCGAATGATTGAATATAGATATATAAATACTACTAGATTTATGGAATAAACGCCCCACCAAATCGCTGCCAACTTTAACTTTGGAATTCAATTCTTTTCTTAGGGACAAGTTAAATACGTACCACTTTAAAGCAGTTGAGTGGGCCTTGTGACAGCTCCATTAAATTTATGAAGGAATCCCTCTTTCTGTGGTAAATATTTACATTGTGAGGTGCTTATACGGTTTTTTAATTTAACCCGAACGATGCCGGTTACATACTTCAAAACTTGGGTGCCAAACTTATTTACGCTTTGTTAAGGAGGAAGAAAAGAAAATTCCTACAGTTAAAATTAGCTTCTAGAAATGGCATTTATTGAGAGAATATTGCTACAGCATAGAGAAATGGCTATTTCACATTGATTTAAAGGCAAACCGTAACATAACTTTAGTATTCCTTAATTGAGAAGCGATTTCTAATAGTGGAAAGCAATATATATTCTATTTACGTTTTATCCAAAGTAAGGTGCTCCTCATTCTTTACTTGTCCAACACTTCTTTATTTTGCATTGTGTTGGTTTAATTAGAGCATCTCAGTGAAGGCTGCAGGGGAATAACTTAAAAATACAGAGTACTGAAAAACAGAACAGAGCAAATAAAATAAAGAGACCGGAGCATAACATACCATTCAAAATCAAATAGATATTTTATTAATCTTTAAAAATAGATACCAGAGCATAACATACCACAGCAAAGAAATAGAGCCAATATATTTTATTAACTCTTAAAAATAGATACAAATGTCTCCATTCACTGCCGGCACTGGTAGGAAAGAATAGAGAAGAAAACCTCCACTCTTGCCCGGGACCGAAGTCCAAATTATAAAGGTACAAAAACAAATTTATGAGGACATTCCCTCATTTACAAAGACATATGAAGGCCTACCTTCATTTACATAAATTATAAGACATAAGGGCATACCCTTAGTCTTATAACTTTGATTGATATTTCATAAGCTCTAAATCTAAATTCTTTGTTGGTTGGGCCCTTGATAGCTTTTTCGATAAAGTATCTTTGTATTTGCACACATGGGAACACGAGAGAAACCATATCTAATACTACAAGATTTTGGTCAACTATTATTCAGAAAACAATTATCTATAACTTAAGTTAGTAACAACATTTATATATTATTTAAAAAATATTTTTAATCTTAACTCTCCACAGATTCTTAGCAAGCTAGGTACTATCTTACATTCCTAATCATGAACTATATTCATAGTTAAATTTAGTAATAATACTTCATCAGAGTCCATATATTTAATAAGAAGCACAATAGATGTGTAAGGAATGTAGGGAAAATAATTAGAATGTAACCATACTCGTTTATAAGGTTTCAGCACTATTTTGTGGTTGATATCGCCTCATATTAAGAAGATTAATCCATTAATATATTAAGACATACTTCTTCCTTTTCCTCCTATAAATATTAGTCTGTAGCTTCCTCCCTAAGTCTTAATTTTAGTATGAGAAGTGAATATCTTCAGAACATTACTGTCTATCCAATCCTTGGTTTGAAGCCGTATCTAAATGACTTCTTGGGAGGTTTATCAAGTATTTAATCATTTTGTTGTTCATTTCAAACTTCAAAATTAAATTTCTATGTTTACTCTTGATCTATCCACAACATCCTATTTTAGAAAAACCATTAGTACTGGATACCGTTTAATCATAATGTTGTACAAAAATAAGGAAATGTCATTCAGTAATATAATATGAATTTGAGGATTCTTGTCCAAAAGCCAACATAGAAACCTCTATGTTGAATTCAAGACAAGAGATCTTCAAATGAGATTATTCCTTGTGTATACCAATTGGAAAGAACAGCATTTAAATGTCATTTGATTATCAATTCCTTACAATTGTCAAAGATATTCTTATTCTAAGAAACCAATGTTTGTTGCAAAGATACTTATTGCAGAATAATATTCCATAAGCATACTGTATGTTTGTACTAATTTATAAACAACAAGTTATCTTACATCGGTCTGTTTTTCAGAAATAATGCTACAGCTAAAGAATTTATTATATATCTACCTAATGTCGGCGAATCCTTTTGCAAAAACCTGATTTCAAGTAAACAATTTCAATAGAGGAATATTTTCAGAACAATAATTCCTAATTTATCCCTAGTCTGGGATAATCATGTATCTAGATAATCATACTACTGTACAATCTGACCCAGGGATCTTACTTATACTTCCTAAACTCTTTACATCTAGGTTTTGTTTAACGTTTACCTTGATCTTATCAGCAGGTTCATATAGTAATTATTGAGTCTGATCTTTGTACTTTCTGTAAAGTATCATTTTAAGCTCCTAGATAGTATTCCTGATTTTGTAATCGTAATAAGCTCTTTCCAACCGAAATCCCCAATATTTTATACCTTAAATGATTTTTGAATATAAATGGGTAAGTGCACAAAGATGGGGGACCAAAAAGGGGGTATAAGATGCCACTTTTTTTCTGAAATCAGAAAACTCTAAACTTCAGCGAGAAATTGAAGATAGTTACACTCAAAATATTAAAATGTGACAAAAATAAGAGTTGTTCTACTCCGAATCTAGTTTCTAAACTATAAATTTATTTTAGAAATGGTGGAGATTAAGGCCCTCAAAAAGGGGGAGCACAAAAAGTGGTCCTCTTTTTTGTCAAAAAATATAACATAGCGTCTGGTGTGCTCCCCCTAAAATGTTGACTTTTTTAAAAAAAAATAATAATCGCTCTAGCTATAAATTAGCTAACACCACCTAGTTTATCCCGGATTTTTCTACTAATTCTTTGACGAAAGTGTGATTTTTTGCCATTTTCCGAACTAGACACATCCTAAAAATGTAAAATTTCTGTGTGCTCCCCCTAGAAATCATTGAAAACTAATTGAAAATAACTTCATTTTTTTAAAAGTGTGTAGAATGGAGTCTAGTTTCTGAAAATATAATTTTTTTCAAAATTCGATGAACAAGCCAAAATCTAAGCCCAAATGAATACACGTTGGTTTTTGACAAAAATCAGACATACATAGAAAAAAAATTAGAGATGAAAAGATTAACATAAGGAGAATTCAAAATAAATTACACGGTTTGATATCTATCAGAGAGATCTACAATATCATGCCGTCTGATTTTATCGTTATTGAACCACATGCAAACCTGAGAGGGAGCACACAAGAAAAAATGTTAATTTTTTCTAGGTTTGTTGGAAAACACGTCTCAGACCTGTTTTAATCCTCCAAGCCTCTGGGTTGGAACTCCAAGGCAAATCCAAGCCTTAGGACTGGTAAACTTCAATGTCGTTAAAAGGACGTACGCCCTATAGGGCGCACACCCTATACTCACTATAGGGCGTATGCCCTATACTAGACACAAAATAATAAAATGAGAGAGAGAGAGAGAGAGAGCGAGAGAGGTCATAAGGGGTCTTATGGTGTCCTAAGGCACAGTGATATGTCCTATGACCCCTTAAGACCCGTTAATGTGTACTAGGAACCCTAAGATGTATTCTTAGGGTTCCTAAGGGGTCGTAAGGTTTCTTAAGGGGTCCTAGGAGACATTAATGCATCTTACGACCACTTATGACACCTTACAACCCCTTAGAAAGCATAAGAGTACATATTAAGGGTCGTAAGGTGTCTTAAGGGGTCCTAGGACCCATTAATGTGTCCCTACACCCCTTATGACCCTTACAACTCCTTAAGAAGTCTAAGAATACATCTTAGAAGTCATAAGGTGTATTAAGGACCCCTTAAGGCCCCTTACAACCCTTGAGATGTACTTTAAGGCTTTCTAAGGGGTTGTAAGGTGTCATAAGCAGTTGTAGGACACATTTATGGGTCCTAGGACCCCTTAAGACACCTTAGTACCCATTAGGAACTATAAGAATACATATTAGGGTTCCTAGTACATATTAACGGGTCTTAAGGGGTCATATAACACATTACTATGACTTAAGAGCCCTAACAACCCTTAAGATGTACTCTAAGGCTTCCTAAGGGGTCGTAAAGTGTCATAAGCAGTCGTAGGATGCATTAATGGGTCTTAGGGCCCCTTAAGACACCTATTGCTCATTAGGAACCATAAGAATACATATTAGGGTTCCTTGTACACATAAGGGGTCTTAAGGGGTCATAAGACACAATATTGTGTCTTACGACAACATAACACTCCTTACGACCCCTAAGATGTATTTTTAGGGTTCCTTATAGGTTGTAAGGGGTCATAAGGGTTTGTAGGACACATTAATGGGTCCTAGGACCCCTTAAGACACTTGAATACCCATAAGGACCCCTAAGAATAAATATTAGGGGTTAGATTACACATTAAGGGGTCATAAGACATATTACTATGTCTTATAACCCCTTGAGACCCCTTACGACTCAGAAGATGTCATCTAAGGTTTCCTAAGGGGTCGTAAGGTGTCATAAGATGTCGTAGGACATATTAGTGGGTCCTAGGACCGCTTAAGACACCTTAGTACCCATAAGGACCCCTAAGAATACATATTAGAGGTTTAATTACACATTAAGGGGTTTAAGGGGTCATAATACACATTACTATGACTTAGAAACCCTTAAGACCCCTTACGACCCTTAAGATATACTCTAAGTCTTTCCAAGGGGTCGTAAGTTGTCATAAGTGGTTGTAGAATGCATTAATGGGTCGTAGAATGCCTTAAGACACCTTAGTACCCATTACGAACCATAAGAATACATATTAGGGGTCGTGGTACACAGTAATGGGTCTTAAGGGGTACGACCCCTAAGATGTACTCTTAGGGTTCCTAATAGGTCATAAGGAATCACAATAGGTCGTAGGGCACATTAATGGGTCCTAGGATCCCTTAAAACACCTTAGTACCCATAAGGACCCCTAAGAATACATATTAGGGGTTTTAAGGGGTCATAAGATGATGACATGTAACTGATTGAATGTTTGATAATGTTAAGTTGAAGATAATGCAAGGCATTAAATCAGTTAATGGTTTGTATTGTCATTGATGTCAACTTGATATCATCTATACAGTCATGTACATAA
>MU223055.1:896976-907909 GCA_018584345.1 Thuja plicata | reverse complement strand
ATATATATATATATACATACATACATACATATATATGTGTATGTGTGTGTGTGTATGTATGTATGTATGCATATATATATATATACATATAAGTATATTTATCTCATATATATACATATATCTTACTACCTTATATATATGCAGGCACTAATATAGAAAACAATTATCTGATTCTTCAAGTATTTACAGAGAAGCACATATTAATTTTAACCATCATAATGAGTCATTTTAATAATATGTTAAAAGAGTGATTTAACTAGGTCCCTATCATGGCAGATATATACCTTAATATAGGATATTCCATGATTTTCTATGCATTTTAAGTTCTAAGCATTATCAGCCATACTATGCTGATATCAAAATTAATATGCTAGTC
This sequence comes from Thuja plicata, assembly GCA_018584345.1. Lineage (NCBI taxonomy): Eukaryota > Viridiplantae > Streptophyta > Pinopsida > Cupressales > Cupressaceae > Thuja > Thuja plicata. Next base: position 907,533 of record MU223055.1, on the reverse strand, counting down.
CCTTCTAGTATCAAAGTTTTTCTTTAAAAAGAGTAAATATAAAAACCTAAAATTTAACTAAGTAGCAGTACTATTAACATTATTTTTCCCCTATTTCTTCCTAGCTGGGGTATGAAACACTAGTTCTTCCTCGTCATCAGATGAGTCTGCAAGACCTAGGTCAAATCTTTGTTTACCCTTGATTGCCTTGAAACCTTTAGTTGTTTTTTTAAATTGTTGGTGAGAAGATTTGTATATCATCTAATGTCATAGCTTCAAAGTCTACTTCAACTTCAAATCCTTCTACGTCTAGATACTGACTTGACATTATATTTTTCCATTAGTATATGCAAGGAAAAACATTATAAACATTGTTGATTAATACTACAACCGACAGACAAGGCACAACACTACTCGATGCCAAGGTTACCGATATTGCTAAATACAAAGCATCTCAATGGAACACTATTTGGTGTTAACCAATGAAAAAAAAGACAAAGGAACCCGATGTGTAACCAATAGTGCAACCCGATGAAACAGTCAAGAGTGGACCTCAATAGGTCAAGGGAAGCCAAAAAATAGTTCAAAGAAGGAACACCAACAAAATTTCAGTTCACACCGACAATCAGATACTGAAAGTCAGTTACATCCTGAAAAAAGTGGATCTGACTTCCATGTCAGATAAATCACTAAAGTTTTATATTTAGCTTTTTGATTTTTTTTTAAATCCATTACTTGAGGGAAAAGCAATGTAATTATTATTGTTTTTATCAGTCTAACTAATTAAAAACATGCAAACTAAAGGATCAAGGTCAATTTGTATACCTTGGATCTAGAGTTAACATTGTAATGTATGATTCTAGAATAGGTCAAAGAACTTGTATAAATAGATGCTCAATAAATTGTGAACATGTTGTTCCATGATGATTGTAGCCTCTAAGAGAATCTAAGGTTTAGACAGGAGAATTCATGCAGAAGCACAGACAAAGATCAAATCCATTTTCAAGAACAAGAACCAAGGCTACCGACAAGCAGGAAGAGGTATTAATCAATCACTATAGGTGATATTCATACTCTGTAAGAATTAATGGATCTGTGATAAAAAAATATAGATTGCATACAGTCAGGTCATACATATTGTACACATTCTAACAAGTGTAGTACACTTAAGAAATCCTTTCAAGGAAGTTGGATTTAACAATCGTATTGTAAATCTCTTAACTGAGTGCACACTACATCAGTGTTGCTAAAGCTCTTAACATAGTAGATCCTAACAGGTCTCCACATTAATACCCCTAACAGGGTAGATCATCAGAAGTGGTCAAATTGTAAGCCTTAACCAGCTCCCTTCCAATCTGCAGATAGTGAAGTTTTGTGGGTGCCATCCGCAGAGCAATCTTTACTTCCTAACAAGAGTTTTCTACAATATCATATCTTGTGTTATGTTTCTATTACTTTCATGAATGTTTCTATGAATGTTACTTACAATTAAGTTTATGAATTAATATTACATGCATAAGAAAGAACATCAGATTGGGTTGGTAATACAACAAAGATTGATTGCTAATGAAGTAAGGTGAAAAAGTGTTAAAAGTTTAGAGGTACTGATTCACCCCTCCCCTCTTTGTACTACTTCCCATTAATCTCAACAATTGGTATCAGAGCAGGATTTCTTTCTTTATTGAAAATTTTAAATACTTAAGAGAAAAGATCATATAATGGAGAAGTACAAGCTTGATAAAAATATTGAGAATAAAAAGATAGAAATACAAATATTCTATGAGAAATACAAGGCTGCAAGAATCAAGATGAGAGAGCTATTGGATGAGAGAAAATGTATAGAAAATCATAGCAATGAAAAATATTATCAAGAAGAAGAGATACCAGACTTCTTTGAATCATTAGAATCTTCAACTAGAAAATCAACAAACACATCGGAAGAAAACATCACAAATCTAAAAGAGATCAATCAACATCTAACAGAGCAAATAAAGATGCTGCAAATTAGTCAAGAGACCCAGACAGTAAGAATGATTGATGTGATGAATTCTGCTAGACAGACTGAAATAGAAGGAACACTAGCTATTTATGATAGGAGGAAGATTACAAAGAAGCTACAAGAAAAGGAGTCATAAATTCAAAGACATGATGAGCATCACCATGAGATTACAAATTAGATTATTCTTATGAGTCAAGAAGCAAATAGAATGAATATGGAACTCATTGAAAGAATACAGACTATCAGTGAACTAAGAGAAGAGATTAAAAAACTAAAGCATGAGGTTAGAATTCAAAAACAACACAATGACATGATTAAGAGGGCTGAAGAAAGTAATAAAAGAATGGATGCTTTTCTTGAAGGAAACGAAGAGTCAACAACAACAATGGTCTAGGTTTTACTGAAAATGGAGAATCATCAAATCAATCCAATCCAAAGATTGTCTATGAAAATCCAAGACCAAGAAAGCTTACATGCAATCACTGTGGAAAACAAGGCCATACATCAAATGTATGCAGAGGAAAAATAAAAGGTATTCCTAAATCTACATTTTCATTCATAGGATTCTGTTATAAATGTAACAAGAAAGGACATAAAGCATATGAATGTAAGTCTGAGATGCAACAACCAAAGAAGGAAACCTACATGGACAAATACTATCCTACATGCAAAATGAATGGGCACACAACTCTTGAATGCTGGAAAAAGAAAAGGAAAGGAAAGATTGGATCCTAAAGGTCAAGAAACTCCCTATCAATCGAAGAGAATCAGTAATCAGTATGTATGAGACTACAATACTTGGAAAAATTGTACAACATGTGGAAGATACAGTCACATTACTGCTAACTATATGAGACAATGGACTAGAAAATCTAGAGGTTGGACAAACCCTAGAATGGCATGCTTACACTGTCATAAAGTTGGTCATCTCAAGAAAGACTGCAAAGACCGAATGACAGAGACAAGCATATATCCCAATGGAAACACCATTTAAGATATCTGGATGGATAGAGACAAAATATGGAGAAAATCTTCAAGCAATGATGAAGCTGGACCAAGCAATGCAAATGATGACACCCCATCCAATGGATTTGGTGACATCACCACCCTCACCTAAAAGATGAACAAGTAAGTATGGAACTGCACTACACCAAGTCATATTTTGCATCAGCTCCATTATACAAATTGATAGATAGTCAAAATCTGCATGAATAAAGATGTACATTATGTTACTTGTTACAATTTTGAGAAAAAAAACCCTGTCAGTAAACACATACCAAAAATCATCNTAAGTATGGAACTGCACTACACCAAGTCATATTTTGCATCAGTTCCATTATACAAATTGATAGATAGTCAAAATCTGCATGAATAAAGATGTACATTATGTTACTTGTTACAATTTTGAGAAAAAAAACCCTGTCAGTAAACACATACCAAAAATCATCGGTGAACATAAAAGGATGAGCTGTCTACACTTACCGAGAATTTTTGGTCAAAAAAATAAAAAGGGCTAAGTCACTAATGTAAACTAACACCCGTCGGTAAGGAAGAAAAGTTACAATGTTGTCTTGACACTACACTGAGATCCATTAGTGAAAGCAACAATCTTAATAGCTATCCTGTGGATCCTGTCAACACCGAGAATGTTGTTTGAGAGTTTAACCGATGAACTCCGTCTTCATGAACTGACCAGTTGTTGAGCATTTATGATAGACTTAGGGCAAAAGTCTATAAATAATCGATGGAAGCACTTCATTCTTCACACATGAATTGAGAAAATAGAGCAGAGTGAAAAAAAATAAAAAAGAGAGCAGTTAGTAGAGCATCCTCAACTTGATCCAATGCACTCCAAACCAATCACTCACAAGCTACAGGGATTGAAGTAAGTACCAAGCGTGCCGAGAACTCTATTATTATTTTTGAAAAAGCCTTAAATTTGAAACACAATGGAAATGACTTCAAGAATAGCCAAATTGAAGAATAAAAAGAAGAATGTCATTAAGTTAATCAAGAATAGCACTTGTGTCAAACCAAAATACAAGATATGTCCAGAGATTGCCTCACAACCCAATGATTCTAGCGCATTCTCAAAAATTCCACCTAGGGTTTTGTTGATAGAAGACATTAGATCATATATCCACTACAAGATCACTGAGATTGGTGATCTAGATATAGATCAAGCTTATAAGAAGCTATGTGATGATCAAGGGAACCTAAAGGAAGAACACAAGCACTTGCAAGTAAAAGGGATAAAAAATGCCCTATATTTCCCAAGGGTTTTCAAAACTGACCGAATTCAGTTAGTACTAAGAAGAATGCATGATCAAAATTTATGGCTGGATGAACCCAAATAGATTACAAAGGATGTATTACATGCGGTAACATGTTACCCTATAACTGACAAATCAAAATCTCACAAGCATCCCTCTCGACCAGAAGTTGAGAAACTTACCAACGCTATATGGGATAACCGAGGACTTAAGGTGAACACCATCACCAACAGGGAACTGATATTCGGTGCATGTGTCATAGGGTACAAAATATTTCAAGATAGCAGGATAAAAAACATAGCATCAATAGCAGTAAGCACATCTTAAAAGATTGTCATGAAAGGAATAAAAATGGATCTGTGAGATCCTACTGAAACAACTTGATGAAAATATGACAACAATTAGGTCTTCCAAGACAAACACATGTAAGTTTGGCTCACTTATAATGTGTATATTCTTTTATTTTCAAAAATACTTTCTTTTAATTGGGAAAGTGAAGTGGGACACCACCAAGCTAGTCACATTACAAATAAATGACCTTATCAAGTCACTAGGTGACAACCTTGGTTCAGTGATGACTGAATACTTCCTTGATTTCAAGGAAAAGATGATGGAGAGAGTAAGAATCCCTGAATAGTTAATTGAAAAGCATAAGGAAGAGATATGCTTTATAGTGGATTCAGATTTTACTCATTTTAAGCCAGTTGTACCGAGGACAGCCTGGTTACCACCACTTGACTATGAGATAAACATAGATAAAGAAAAAAATGCAATTGATACACTGTTGAATGAACCAGTTGATAGTAAGCAAAAAAGATTCAAAACATGTGAAGAGGCCAAGACTAAAATAAAAAATGGGCCTAGTCATAAAGAAGACTGTCAACAAGAAAAATAAGATGGTAAAGAATCTTGAGAAGTTTTTGTCTACAAATGAGGAGGAGAAAGAACAAACAAAGGACACTGAGGGACAAGGTGCCATTGGTTAAGAGGAAGATAAGTAAGCAGAAAATTCTGAAGCCACAGAGCCTAATGTGCCTGCACCTCCAACCAAGAAAACAAGGACTACACCAGCTCAGAGGAAAAGGAGCCAAACTACAAAGGAAGATACTAAACCTCTTAAGAAAAGTCAATTAAGGACCTATAAGTGGAAGCAACAAATAGATAAGAAAACACCTACCAAAAGGAGGAGAAGACTCAATAGAACCAAAGCCAACATCGAGGAATCAAAATAGGATGAGCCTGAAGAAGCTAAGAAGAGCTTAATCCCTCAAACAATTGATGAGATTTTTGATTCAATTGCTACAACATGTACCATGACTGAAAGGAAAATTAGACAATGGGTAAAACTGGAGCCCGAGGACCAAAATAAAATAGAAGATGCAATAATCAGGTCTATGGTTAGGTTCAAATATGTACTAGTTGAGTTTGCTAACAAAATTCCCAAAGAACTGAGTGACAGAATTTCAGCATGATGGTCTAATGCTTTACACTCAGAAAAGGAAGTAAGTGAGAGGATACTTGTAATACTCATGCCTCCCGAATCCAAAATGGAAGAGATAAAAGAAATGATGAAAAAGAATTCTAATAAATTTGTGGCAAAGATAAGAGCCTACAAGGTGTTACAGGGGAAGATCATAGAGCTTGAAAGCATGACAGATGCTAAATGGAGAGAAAATCTTGATCTACCTGTAGAATCAACAAGCTGTGAGAATCCAGTAATTCTCACCGAGAGACCTCATATAGGGGAGCAAAAAGAAAAAGAAAGTCCAGAGCACATTGCTTTAGATAATATGGAAGATACTGAGCCCATTGACTTAGATAAAGTCATGGATGATCTTGACATTCAAGATATTACTCATTATGATTCTGATAAGGATCCAAAGAAGGATGATGATGTAATATTCATCTCTCTTAAGGATAAAGAAAAGAAACAAGCATTGAAGACACCAGGAAATAAGGACATGGATGTTGCTAACAAGACATAGCCAGACACTTCAATCATTGACATAAAAGGATTAGACCCTTTAGAACAAATTCAAAAGGATGAAGATGTCACTATTCAACAAGCTCAAACCGATGAATAGGACACAACTACAGATGCAACACATGTAAGCACACAAAATAATATGCCAGTATTGATGAAGGCCATCAATTTTATGGAAGGACAAAAAGAATCTACTACAGATACAAGCATACCCAAAGACAAGGGTGATGTAGAAACAAAGGATACAAAATATGAATCTAAAGATAAAACTGCAGAATAAGATGCTACCCATGATTAACAAGACAAGTCTACTGATCAGAATCAAGGAGAAAAATAAGTAGAAGAGGAAAAGCAGAAGGAGAAGAGTGAAGAAGAAAATATAGATGATCCACAAAAGAAAACATAAGAGAGATTTGATGATATACCCGAGGTTGATGAAGAGACGTCTTCACCTAACCGACAGGTGAACACCGAGAAGAAGGTACAATAAGTTTCATCTACAAAGCCTTCACCGAGGACCTTAGAGAAAACAAATGAACTAGCAATGGTAGTTCATACATCTGATTCTACACAAGTATCAAGGAAGAAACAGAAGAGAAAGATCAAAAATCTAGTCACTCTGGATGAAATAATTGAGATTCCAGTATGTGATCCTAGAACATTGGATCCTACTAAGTTAACAAAGTATGCTAGATTTTGTGAAAGGAAAGCTATCCAAGATAAGCTGAGAAAGGCCACAAAAGAATCAAAGGTACTCGATGTTGCAAAAGGAATCCTCCAAAAAATTGTACCTGATACAAATGTTGATCAAACAACTCCCATACTTGATCAATTAGTGATTCTCATCGACACTATCACATCTCAAAATATAGATGTTGAACAAGCTATGGAAGTAAGACTTGAGAAGAAATTTGAATTCAAGTTAGCAGAAAAAATAAGCCAAGAAGTGGCACTTAACAAGGTGAATCTATCTAAACTGGTAAGCACATTGGACCCTATAATTTTAGAAGCTATAGCCTTAATTCAAAAATTGTGCACGTTGGATCAACTCACCAAGGATTATACCAAAAAGATAGCACAAATTGATGATGATCTTCAAGCTAGTGCACAAGTTTCACAAACACTGAAGATGCAATCAAATTGCACCACGACCAGCTCAAGCAAGCTAGGAAGCTGAGATAGGATATTCAGATTATAGAGACAAAGTTCAGAGATGAGATGAATGAGCTTCAAGATCAACTTTTACCAACTCTCACATTACTGCAACAACATATGACACAGGCAAGAATAGTTATTGCCACTCCAAAAATGTCTATCCTAGATAGCATTTATGATATGCATGCCAGGATTGCACTAGAGCACATGACACTAGAAATCCTCACAGAGAAATTGGAGAAAATGATGGAAGATATCAAGAACAATCACTCCCACATACTTGACACTTTGTAAGTTGCACACTTTTGTCACATTTTTGACAAATTATAAGTTGTACATATTTGTCATGATTATCAATAAAAAGGGGGAAATGATATGTACAGTCAGTAAACTTATATCACTTAAAAGAGGAAATATTATGAAAAAAAGGGGAATGTATAGTACAAAGGCAAGTATAAATGTACATATACTTATACTATACCGATGCATACAGTTAGGAGGAGTCATATAATGACAAGGATATATACATGGTATACATACTAAACACTTTAGTATTTTGCACATATCAATTTTTGATACTAATGTCAAAGGGGGAGATTGAAGATATTATATTTTTCCATTAGTATATGTAAGGAGAAACATGATAAATACCATCATTTAATACTACAACTAATAGATAGGGAACAACACTACTCGATGCCAAGGTTATGGATATTTCTAAATACAAAGCATCCTGATGCAACACTATTTAGTGTTAACCGATGACAGAAAAGACAAAGGAACCTGACGAGTAACCAACAGTGAAACCCAAAAAAATAGTCAAGAGTGGAACCCGACAGATCAAGGGAACCTGATGAATAGTTCAAAGAAGGAACACCAACAGACTTTTATTTCACACCGATAATCAGATACTGAGAGTCAGTTACATCCTGAAAAAGTGGATCTGACTTCCACATCAGACAAATCACTAAAGTTTTATATTTAGCTTCAGGATTTGTTTTTAAATCCATTACTTGAGGGAAAAGCAATGTAATTTTTTTTTTTTATCAGTCTAATTGATTTAAAACATGCAAACTAAAGGATCAAGGTCAAGTTGTATACCTTGGATCTAGACTTAACATTGTAATGTGTGATTCTAGAATAGGTCAAAGAACTTGTATAAATAGATGCTCAATCAATTGTGAACATGTTGTTTGATTATTATTATAGACTCTGAGAGCATCTAATGTTCAGACAAGAGAATTCATGCAGAAGCACAGACAAAGATCAAATCAGTTTTCAAGAACAAGAACCGAGGCTACCGAAAAGTAGGAAAATCTATTAATCAATCACTATAGGTGATATTCATACTCTTTAAGCTTTAATGGATCTATGATCAATAATTATAGATTGCATACAGTCAGGTCATATATATTGTACACATTCTAACAAGTGTAGTACACTTAAGAATCCTTTCAAGGAAGGTGGATTTAACAATCCTATTGTAAATCACTTAACCGAGTGCACACTACATCAGTGTTGCTAAATCTCTTAACAGAGTAGATCCTAACAGGTCTCCAAATTAATACTCCTAACAAGGTAGATCATCAGAAGTGATCAAATTGTAAGCCTTAACCAGCTCCCTTCCAATTTGTAGATACTGAAGTTTTGTGGGTGCCATCCCAAACGCAGTTTTTACTTCCTAACAGGAGTTTTCTTTGATATCATATCTTGTGTTATGTGTCTATTACTTTCATGAATTCTTCTATGAATGTTACATACAATTAATTTTATGAATTAATATTACATGCATAAGAAAGAACATCAGATTTGGTTGGTAATACAATAAATATTGATTGCTAATGAAGTAAGGTGAAAAGTTTAAAAGTTTTAGAGGTACTGATTCACCCCTCCCATGTCAGTACTACTTCCCATTAATCCCAACAGATACACCTTGACCCATTTGACATCCTTGCATGGCCTCACTCATGTCATATGAGCCTTCTTGATTTTTTGTTTTTCTTGACAACTATTTAATTTCCTATAATAAAGGAAAAGGTTCTTGTTCTTTAGTATTATGTAAAGATGACTTCTTCATCTTTCCCATCTACTCCTTTGTTAGCTAAAGAGTCAGCAATTTGATTTCCCTCCCCAAAAATGTGATTAATTGTATAATGGTTAAAAAGGAATAATAAATTTATTCCTCTCTTCACTAATCCATTTAATTTCCAATTCTGGGCATTACCTGTTCCGAATGCATTTATAATTAGAGCTAAGTCACCTTCTATTTTGATGTTATCTAATTCAAATTTTCTACAGAGCATTAATCCTTCTATAAGAGCATTACACTCAGCTACATTATTAGTTGCAATTCCTAAGTTCCCAATTTTATATGCAATCATTTTTCCTTCCCAATCATGACCACAACACCCAATCCCCACCTTACCTGGCTTTCCTTTTGATGCACCATCAAAGTTAATTTTGTACCATCCATGAGAAGGGGGTTTCCAAACACAATTGCGCCTAAGGTATTTTTAATCTACTCCTGGCTAGCCCACAAAGGGAGGTATTTTTAGCCCAAACCATAGTTTCCTTAAATTATCATCTTCTTGAGTGAAATTCAAATCCCTTCTTACACTCATATTCCAGTTATTAACTACTTCCACTATGCATGCTTCTATTTTATTTTAAAATTGATCTTGAGTCTGTTTCTTTCCTTTGAATACTCTCCTATTTGTTTCCTTCCATAGTTCCCATATTATCATGGAAGGGGCAATGACCCATATCTTCCCATACATACCGTAGTCCCTCTTTCTTGGCCAATATTTTAGGAAATCTACTAAGTTGTTAGGAAAGACTCTTTTCCAATTTAATTTGTTAGCTAACCATGTCCAACAATAATATGTAAAAGTACAATCTATAAAAATATGATCAATAGTTTCACATGCTTTTTCACATAGCACACACCTCGATGGTCCATGATATCCCATTTTCTAAAACCATTCAGAAGTCAAAATTCTATGTTGAGCAGCTGACCATGTAAACAAGCCTACTTTTGGAAGACAATTCTTGTTCCAGCATGGATCAATTGGTAGTGTCATCTGATGGTGTACTACATTTGATAGGGTGTCGTACCCATCTTTAGTGTTTTACTCTCTGTTATTTTATTTGGCCCAAATAATTCTATC
>MU223055.1:862189-879109 GCA_018584345.1 Thuja plicata | reverse complement strand
CGTAACCAGTCCTAACGGTTCCTAGGACCACCTAGAACCCATTAAAACCCCTTATGAGACACTAGTACACATTAGAGCCCATTAGTGCATCCTATGATGATTGTTGTGTTGTAAGGGGTCTTACAAGGCCCTAATGTGTCCTAAGGGGTCGTAATGGGTCCTAAGGGGACCTAGGACCACTTAGGACCCAATATGATACATTAAAACCACTAAGAACCCTAAAGGGTGTCCTTAATAAATTCAAGGGCTTAAGATTATAATCAATAGTCCACTGAGAATCATGTTCAAAACAATGTGTTGATTCCTGAAATTTGGCTAAGTCTGAAATTTCCTAAAAACCTTCAAAATCCAGAATCTTTATCTTAACTCCTATGAAGCTAAAACCACTCTCAAACATCCTAGAAGTATATAGATAAAATATAACTTAATTATAAGAAAGCAAGAGTATGTAACTTATACTTAAATGTTACATTTTATGTATTGGCCTAGTGCTGAAATTGGTCTGGCAGGGCCTGTTGGGCTTTCTTCCTCTCTCCCTTAAGCATTTTTTATAATGTTACATAGGGCTCACACCCTATTGGCTTTGATTTCCCAAGCCTTAGGCTCGAGCAATCAAATCCATAGGGCGTGCACCCTATAGCACATGCGCGCTATAGGGTGTACGCCCTATGGCTTTTGGGGGACCAAAAAAATGCTTGGCACCTTTTTGGTCCCCCATCTTTGTGCATATACCCATGCAGAGGGATGTTGTGGGGGAACCTGAGGAGCATGGGGATGGTTTGCTCATTTTTTCCCCTCATCTAAATAATGATGGGTCTAATATTAATTTAATGGTTAATATAACGGAGGATCCCTCTAAATCTCATGAGTAGGGTTTGGTTGTGAATGGATCTGATGAGAAAGAATCTCAATCTCAGTAGGGGTGTGACAGAATGGGTTTTATGGAAAATGGTGATGAGCACTAAGAGGGTGATTCTGATGCTTCATTTACCTTGGTAAATCCCAGGATCGGGAAGAAAATTAACCCACAAACTCTTGTAATCAATACTAGAAGTCATTTTAAAATGGATTATGTGATGAAAGGATGATTAGTAGGAGGGGCCTAGTGCACTCCCAAGTACCAAACCAACCTTGTAGACATAATGTGGAAACAACAACACATAGAGAGAGAAGAAACAACATATATCTTTGATTAATTGATCAAACTTCTTACATGTTGGGCAAGAAGGCCTTCCCGGTTTCGGCCATATACATTCAAATGAATTAGAGAATAATCTTCTTACATGAAAGGTCATAGACCTTCCTTCCAAATATCTCAAGATTTAATCTTCTATCAAAATCTACTATCTTCTAAAACTCCCCTAAACTAAGAACAAAGAAACAAATATATACAAGAGTCCACCAAAGAGGTCGACGCTCAAATCCCTAAGAAAGACCCAAATTTAGGTCCACAAAGATCCCAATGAGAGATCCCACATTAATTATGCCACAAAAATTAAATGTAGAAGTCAAAAATATCAAGGTAAACAACTCAGGAAGAGATCACCAAGAAACAACAACCAACTCGTTAAAAGCATACCCAAGCAACAGAAACCAAATCGGTAAGAGCATACTCAAGAAATAGAAACCAACACACATCGAGACTCATTGGTAAAGAAATATAGAAAGAGTACCCAAGCAACAAGGTAACTAAGAACTTCACCGAGCAGTCTCCAAACAAGCTAAAGAACAAAAGCAAACATATTTTTGGTTGAGCAGGATTTCCAACGACCCAAGATGCTCCTGCATTAGACACCTGGGGTTAATAGAAATGATTCCCCAAATCATATATCAGGTCCCACCTGAAATGAATCCAACTTAGATTGAGAAATCCAAGATGAGTCCTCAATCGGTTTGTTCTTCCATTTTATCAGATACTCCATGTATTCCTTTCCTCTTGTGCTTCTGCCAACTCTCTGTTTCAAGATCTGTTCAACTTCTTCTATCTATTTCTTAGGATAATCACTCGGGACTATCACTTCTTCATTAGGTTCATGATATTCATACAAGTCTGAAATATTTAATATAGGTGATATATCCATGTCATTAGGTAATTCCACTTCATAAGCATTTTCACTATCGAATCTTCTCAGAATTTTGCAAGGACCAAATCTCTTCAATTTCAATTTAGTGTATGTTCCAATAGGAAATTTGGCTTTGTTCAAATTAAGCATTACTACATCACCAACTTCAAAAAATTTATGTCTTCTTGATCTATCTGCACTATCTTTGTAGTTCTGATTACTTTTCTCCATCTTTTGTTTTACATTTTCATGCAATGTCTCCATAAACTCAGAAACTTCAGCACTTGTTTTCTCTTCTCCAACAATATCTCTCAAGTTTGATATACCTCTCAGTTGTGTGCCATGAACAATCTCAAAATGTGTCTTTCCAGTACTCCTATTCACTAAACTATTGTATGCAAACTCTGCTTGAGCCAACATCAAATCCCAATTGCTTGGTGTGTCTCCAACAAAAAATCTTAACAAATTACCCAACTTTTGGTTTACAACCTTTGTTTGTCCATCAGTCTGTGGATGAAATGTAGAACTATATTTCAACTCAGTATCCAACTTCTTCCAAAGTTTTTTTGAGAAATAGCTAACAAACTTACTATTTTAGTCAGAGATGATACTCCTCAGTAATCCATGCAATCTGACAATCTCCTTAAAGAAAATATTTTCTATATGTACTTCATCTGATGTTTTTCTACATGGTATGAAATGTGTCATCTTAGAAAATCTATCCACAACCACAAATATGGAATCATTACCTCTTGTTGTCCTCGATAAGCCAAGAACAAAATCCTTGCTGATATCACTCCAAGGTTTCTCAGGAATAGTAATCAGTGTATACAAACCAGTATTTTGATTCACTCCTTTTGAAACTTGAAAAAATCCATAGCTTTTCACAAATTTCTAAGCATCCTTATACAACTGAGGCCAAAAATACCTTTCCTTTAACAAACTCAATGTTTTATCAATACTAAAATGTCCGGCCAAACCACTGCTCTATTTTTCCTTTATCAAATTAGTTCTGATTGATCCTCTCAGTATACACAAATGAATAACTTTGAACATCATATCTTCTTCAATGAAATAGTCTTCATACTTACTTGATTGATTTGAATTAGGTTCTCTACACACTCTCCACTACTCAAAAAAATCAGGATCACTTTCATACAAATGCTTCATATCATCAAAACTAAGAACTTCAATTCTCATTTCAGTCAACAAAGATCTTTTTCTACTCAATGCATCAGTAACTCGGTTAGAAACTTCACTCTTATGTTTTATCACAAATGTGAAACTCTGCAAATACTCTACCCATTTCATATGTCTATGATTCAACTTATTCCGACTACCCAAATATTGTAAAGCATTATGACCAATATATAACACAAATTCATTTGGCATCAAGTAATGTCTCCATTTCTTCATAGCTTGAACAATAGCATAGAATTCTTGATCATAGATAGAATATTTCCTTTTAGCATCATTCAACTTTTCACTAAAGAAAGAAATAGGTTTACCTTCTTGAGTCAACATAGCTCCAATTGCACTTCCACTTGCATCACATTCCACTTGAAATACCTTATTGAAATCAGGTAAGGCTAACATGGGTAATTCAGCAACCTTCAGTTTTAAAGTCTCAAATCTCTTATCAACTCCATGTGTCCATTTGAATTCTTTTTTGTCTCCTCTCATTGTCTCAATAATAGAATTACAAATAGAACTAAAATTTCTGATAAAATTCCTATAAAAAATTGTCAATCCATGAAATGATCTTACCTCACTGACATTCTCAGGCATAGGCCAATTAAGTATAGTGTCAACCTTCTCAGGATCCATTTTCAAACCATCAGCTGAAATCGCAAAACCCAAATACACAAGTTCTTCTTTCATGAAGGAACACTTCTTCAGATTTATCAACAAATTTTCCTCTTTCAATCTCTGCACTACTTGCCTTATGTGCATCAAACGCTCTTCTCTAGTCTTATTGAATATCATAATATCATCCAAGTATAGAATCACACATTTATTCAATAATTTATTCAAAACTTCATTCATTAACCTCATAAATCTACTCGATGCATTAGTTAATCCAAAGGGCATAACCAACCACTCATATAGACCTTCCTTTGTCTTGAAAGTAGTCTTCTACTCATCACCTTCTCTTATTCTAATATGATGATATCCACTCTTTAGATCAATTTTGGTAAAATATCTTGCTCCACTCAAACAATCCATTATGTCATCCATCCTCGGTATAGGAAACCTATACTTCACTATGATCTTATTGATTTCTCTTGAATCAGTGCACATTCGCCATTCACCATTATTCTTAGGTGCCAATACCACTGGTACTACACATGGACTTAAAATTTCTCAGATCAAGCCCTTGTTCAACAATTCATGAACTTGTCAGTTAAGCTCTTCATTCTCGGCCAGTGTTGACCAATGTGGTGCCTTCTTTGTAAACTAGCTCTAAGGATTAGATCCATAAAATGACTGATATCTCTCATTGGTGGAAAACCATCAAGTACATTATCTAAAATGATCTCCTTGTATTCAGTGAGTAACTTCTCAACTTCTGCTGGAATTCCATCTTCAATATTGTTACTCAGTTTTTTAGGAATCAAAGAATAACAAATATCATTTCTTTTCAAATCTTCAACTAGCTATCTACCTTCCATCAAACAAAATTTCACAGACGTACATAACTCACCAATAGATTCTTCAACCAAAGGTAACAAGATTTTTTTCTTACCATCAACCCAAATAGAATATCTATTCAATCTTCCATCATGTATAGCATCTCTATCATATTGCAAAGGTCTACCCAACAAAATATGACAACAATCCATTGGCATAATATCACACAACACCTTATCATAATACTTTCCAATTTTTAGATTCATAAAACATTGTTCACTCACCATTAATGTATGCTCATCCTTGATCCATGAGATCTGATAGGGTTTCGTATACTTCATCATTTCCAACTGCAACTTTATGATGATTTCCTCAGATGGCAGATTCTCCAGGCTTCCACTATCAACAATCACCTTCTAAAATTTGTCTGAAACTCTACATCTGGTCTTGAACAAACATTTACTAACAGGATCTTGCTTATCTTTCTCACTCCATAGTATGCTTCAAATCATGAGATTTCCTTCTTCCTTAGGTTCATTCGTACAATCATGTGTACAATCAAAAGACTGATGTCCTTCTTCACCACAATTGTAACAAGTTCCTTGGAACCCTCTTCTGCTATAACCACCTCGGGAGTATCTTCCTCTTCCTTGGTATGAACTACCACCTTTCCATTTAGTCTTTCCTTTATCTTGATATGTGTCTGAAATTGACTTGTCTAGTTTAGATCTACTATTTTCACCATGATATCTACCTCTATCTCTAGGGAACCCACAACCTCTGCCTCTTTGTCTATTTTCATATCTTTTGTTCAATTTCTCCTCAGCTTTTAGGGAAAACTAATATACCTCTTCAATGCTTTCCATCTTGACCATGATGACCTCATCTTGTATGGAAATTCTAAATCCATTAAAATATCTTGCTATTGTTTCCACTTGATCTTCAACATGTCCAAATTCGATGTCCAATTTGTAGAATTCTTTAGTATAATCCTTTACCGATCTATCTTTCTGCTTCAAACTTTGCATTCGCCAAACTAGATTAATCTAATAATCACAAGGTAGAAACTTTCCCTTCAATTTTTTTACCATCTTACCCCATACCTTGATTTTTTCTTTACCTTTCTGCTTTTGATCCAATTGGAGATGCTCTCACCATAAGGATGCATGACCTGTCAGCTTTGTACTTACAATCTTGACTTTCTTGTCCTCTGATACACTCTCATACTCAAAGTACTTTTCCATCTTAGTAATCCAGTCTATCAACTTATTAGAATCCAACTTTCCACTATACTTAGGAGGATTAAATTAAGGTTTGGACTTCAAAATTGTTAATGCTCGCATGAATCTCTCTTCTTCCTGATCTGTCAAAGTTGCAAGTGCAGCATCACCTTGAACTTCTTCAACTTCATCATCACTAACATCCTCAAGATGTCTTCCTCTACGCTGGGTTGTCCCAACAGCTTCCAATCTTTTAGCCATCTTTCTAAGCATATTAGCTAGACCTGGATCTATATTTCCTCTCCCATGAACCATCTTGAATCCCTCTGCAATTATAGGTCAGATCGCAATCTACTTATACCCCACAACAATATCAATGAACTAGGGTTAGGGATTACAAGAAGGAACTTAGATCTAACCTTCACTCTGATACCACCTGATGCAAGGGTGATTAGTAGGAGGGGCCTAGGGAACTCCCAAGTACCAAACCAACCTTGTAGACACAATGCAGAAACAACAACACACAAAGCGAGAGAGGAAACAATAGATATCTTTGATTAATTAATCAAACTTCTTACATGTTGGGCTATAAGGCCTTCCTAGTTTCATCCATATACATTCAATGAATTACATAAAGATCTTATTACATGCAAGGTCATAGACCTACATTCCAAATATATCAACAGTTAATCTTCTATGAAAATCTATTATCTTCTAAAACTCCCCTAAACTAAGAAAAAATAAACAAAAATATACAAGAGTCCACCAAAGAGGTCGACACTCAAATGCCTAAGAGAGACCCAAATTTAGGTCCACAAAGATCCTAGTGAGAGACCCAACATTAATTATGCCACATAAATTAAATGCTGAAGTCGGCCAGATAAAGATAAACAACTCAGGAAGAGATCACCGAGCAACAAAAACCAAATTGATAAGAGCATACCCGATGATCAACAAAAACCAACTCAGTAAAAGCATACCTAGGAAATAGAAACCAACACACACCAAGATCCATCGGTAAATCAAGACAAAAAGAGTACCTAAGCAACAGGGTAACTAAGCACTTCACCGAGCAGTCTCCAAACAAGCTACATAACAAAAGAAAACATATTTTTGGTTGAGCAGGATTGCCAAGGACCCAAGATGCTCCTGCATCATTATGGCATAGTTTCAACAGGTGTGGGTAGGCCTTCCATCATTCAATCCTGTGATAAGGCTAGTAAAGTGGAGTTTGTAGATGGTCTGGAAAGGACTCTTCTAAAGATGGGTATTTTTGGCTCCCTGCCTTCTTTCAAATGAAGATAATCTCTTTGAATATTAGGGAGATGAATAATCCCCACAAACATGCCCTTTTATCAAATCGGATAAGGGAGCATAAACTTGACATACATGTCTTATTCAAGAGACCAAAATGCTAAAGTCTAAATTTTCTGAGTTGAAAGCTTTTAGAGGTTTGGTCACCTTTTAGAATCCCCATTTGGTGAGAGGTATGATTCTTTTCTCTTCTGTAAATCATATTGCCACAAAATTTCTTCATTTAAATGATGGTTCCTCTTGGATTGTCTCCAATGTTTATGCAACTAATAATAAAGTGGCCAACAGGAATCTTTGGGATGATTTTTCTTCTTTCAGACTTAACTGTAACTCTGATAGATGGATTGTGATGGGAGACTTTAATAGTCCTCTATTCAACACTAATAAGAAGGGAGCTACTTTTATTTCCTTGGATAGATCTCAAGATCTATTGGATTTCATTAACTCCTAGGTGCTATTGGATTTGGACTTGCATGGAACTTCCTTCACCTAGTCCAATAGAAGGGTGGGGGATGTCCTTATTCAAGTTAGGCTAGATAGGGCCCTTATCTTGCCTACTAGCTTAATGATTTTGTTTGCAAGCTTTCTTCTTTTTTCAGGATTGGGTTAGATCACTTCCATGTTTCTCTTTTGGTGGATAAATTGTATAGAAAGAATAATTTCCCTTCTGGTTTGGGAAAATGTGGACTTTGGATCTCAATTTAAAGAATAGGATTAAAGAGTGGTGGGATAATGATATTTAGGGAATGACCATATTCAGGATTTCTAATAAATTGAGGGTGGTTAAAGCTAATATTTTGAAATGGAATAAGTCCACTTTCAGTCATATTTTTAGAAACAAGGAGAAACTTAAAGTTGAATTGGATAGTGTTCAGATGAAAATCCAATCCTAAGGAGCCCTCATGGATTTAGTTGATTAGGAGATATCCATTGTGTTTAAAATACATGATATCATTGTGAAAGAAGAGGATTTTTGGAGATAGAGATCTAGATCCATATGGCTAAAAAGAAAAGATTGGAATGCAAATTATTTTCACATAACAACTCTAAACATAGAGCCACAAACAAAATTCATTCCATTAGATTTAATATTGGGACCCTTCAGAAGGATGAGGAGATCATGGAGGTGGCCATGAATTACTTCACCTTCCTTTTATCTAAGGACTAGATTCTTGACTATGGTGGTCAACAGAATCTTCTTTTGGTGATTCCTCCCTTAGTGAAGCTAGAGATAAATCATTCTCTCACCAAGATTCCCTTTGCCAAGGAAGTGGATGATGTTGTTTTCTCTGTTGAAGGCAACAAGGGCCCTAGCCTTAATTGTTTTACCCTACTCTTTTTCCAGACTTATTGGGAGGTTTTGGAGAAATATGTGGTGGTGGAAACAAAATAATTCTTTGGTTCATTCAATCTCTCCTGAAGCGGCTAAACGAAATATTTATTGTTCTAATTCCCAAGAATTCAAGGGCTTATTATTTTCAGGATTTTAGACCAATTTTTTTTTGTAACTCGATGTACAATATCCTTACCAAAATCCTTGTTACGCAACTTAAGCATTTCCTGTCCTCCCATATTTTGGGCCAGCATAATGGATTTGTGCCTACTAGGCAAATACTGGATTCGATTATGATAGTGCATGAAAACATTCCTTCTCTCTCTTCGAATAAGAAGGCTGGTTTTTTCTCAAGTTGGATCTTCTTAAGGTTTATGATAGAGTAAGCTAGAGCTTCTTATTAAAAGTGATATCTTCTATTGGGTTTGATGATTATTTTATTAAGATTGTCTCTCAGTTGATTTCTTCAGCTAACTTCTTGGTGATCATCAATTGATCTCCTACCAATTTTTGTCCTCCTCACAGGGTTTGAGACAAGGGGATCCCCTCTCCCCTTTTATTTTAATTTTGATGGATGGGACTCTGGGATGATATATTCAAAAATAGGTTTGATGTGTTATTTTGAAAGGTCTTTCTCCTTCCTCTAATAACCAAGTTTGCATGCATCAACAATTCATTAATGACACCATTCTCATGGCAGATAGCCCAATTTTGGATTCCAAAGTATTAAAGAATGTATTACAATGGATGAAGGAGCTTTAGGATAGATCATTAGCCTGTTGAAGAGTTATATCTCCTTCCCCAATACTCTGGAAAGGAGACAATAGAGGATTTCTCACATTCTTTCGAGTAAAATTGATGCATTGCCTTTGACTTACTTCAGGATTCCTCTATGTAGAAATGAAGTTCCTAAATCTTTTTTAGGGGTAACTTATTGAGATATTTCAAGTGAATCTCACTAGATAGAAGGGGACTTTGTTATCCCAGTAGGGGAAAGTGCAGCTGATTAAGGGTTCTCTACAAAATCTTCCTGTATATGCTATGAGCATTTTTATAGTTCCCAAAAAATTCTTGGCTATGGTAAAGAAAAAAGATCAAACACTATGTGCAGAAATTAAAGCCTAAAAGGAGGAATTTGTGGAGATTTTGTAGCAATCATACCATTATTTGGTTTAAATATCAATCTTAATTGTCCTAATATTCATGTCGCTCATGATCATATTGTATAATCATAAAAATTTAGCACCCATTATTGGATGTGTTAAGTACCTATAGGACCCCATTATAGTGATTTCAATATTTGAATATCTTTATGCTTGAAGGAGAATAAGAAAAAAGAGAGGGAGAATAAGAATATAGATATTAAAGGAGAATGAGTGAAGGATTTTAAAGAGAGAATGATAAATGAACACATAGGGAGAACAAGATCAAACAGCTCAGAGGAGAATGAACCACAACCTACCTCTTAGATAGTCAAATGCATCCTTAGGCAATGTTTTAGTGAAAATATTAGTAACTTTCTCCTTAGTTGGCACATACTCCAACCTCACTTCCTTTTCTTGTACCTATTCTCTAAGAAAATGATATTTGATAGCTATATGCTTAGTCTCAGAGTGCATCATCAGGTTCTTTTAAATGTTAATTGAGCTTGTATTGTCACAATAGATAACCATGGGTTTAGTTACCTTCTTCTGAATTCCTTTAAGAATCTTCTTGATCCATACTACCTATGTATAAATAATTGCAGTAGAAACATACTCAACTTAGGCTGTTGATTAAGATATATAGTTTTGCTTCTTTCTTGTCCAAGATATAATTCCTTCTCCCAGAAAGGATGCACCTCCACTTGTACTCTTGCAATCATCAACATCACCTACCCAATCAGCATCAGTAAACAAATTCAAAGAGAAATTACCTTTATGTCCATACCAAAGGCCATAGTCATTATTCCCCTTAAGATATCTATAGATTCTCTTTACTGCAACAAAATGAGATTCCTTAGGATTCGATCAAAATCTCGCCACTAATCCAACTGCTTGTGTTATGTCTGGTATATTGTGCACTACATAATTTATCTTACCGACCATGGACCTGTAAAGTGTCTCATCCACCTCTTTAGAATCATATTCCTTTGATAGTTTTCAATTGGTTATCATTGGGCTATCAATGGGTTTTGAGTCTTCTAACCCAAAATTCTTCAGTATTTCCCTTACATATCTGGACTGGCTTATGTAGATACGATCTTTAATCTATTTAACCTGCAACATAATGAAATTTTAATCTCACTGGTCATAGAAATCTCAAATTATTTCCTCATCTCATCTGAAAATGATCTTCTCATCTCTTCATTGCCACCAAAAATGATATCATCTACAAATATCTCTACGATCAACAACCTGTCATCTTTCTCAATCTTCAAATACACATTACTATTATCACTTGTCCTTAGGAAACCAATTTGAATCAGATGTGAATGAAATTGTTCATACCATGCCCTTGGTGCTTATTTCAACCCATATAAATCTTTCTGTAACTTGCACAAAATGTTCTTACCTTCTAAATTAGAAAATCCTTCAGGTTGCTCGATGTATACTTCTTCCAAAACACCATTAAGAAAAGATAACTTAACATCCATTTGATATACCTTGAATCATTTATAATCAACATATGCAAGAAATATCCTTACACCTTCAAGTCTAGCCATAGGTGCAAGTGTTTCACCATGGTCTAGGCCTTCCTCTTTTACATATCCTTCTCATACCAATCTTTCCTTCTTCCTTACTACTTCACCTGTCTCTTTCATCTTTTTTTTTGGAAAATTCACTTAGTACCTATCACATTCTTGTCCACCAGTCTAGGCACTAATGTCTAGGCTTTGTTCTTCTCAATCTTCTCTAACTCTTCTTCCATAGATTTCACTTAGTCATCATCCTTTAATGCTTCTTTCACAGTTTTAGGCTCAAGTTCTAAAATAAAACATGTACTCTCTCTTTTCTTACTTCTATTTATAACTCATGCATTCTCATCACCAACAATGTGATCAACAGAGTGATTCAATTTCACATACCTTGGAAACACTATTTTAGATCTAGGAACCTCTTCTACAGCTGGTACTAGTTCTCCCTCATTAACTTTTCTATCCTGATTCTCAGCATCTTGCTCCACCAGTTGTACATATACAAACTCTTGATAGTCGTCAGGTTCCTTCTTTCTCGATTCATCACTTTTCTTAGAAAATTCATATATTCTTACACTAGAACTTTCCACTATCTTATTGGTCCTCTTGTTCAAACACTTGTAGGATTTTCTATTTGAGGAGCACCCTAAGAATATCCCTCATCACTTATTGGGTCAAACTTACCTGTCTTTTCATCTCTCTTTATATAGAATCTACTCCCAAAAAATTTGAAATAACTTACACATGGAGATTGACCATTCCACAACTCACAGGGAGTTTTTTTTTGTACCTTTCTTCAAGTGAAATCCATTTGATATGTATACTATAGTGTTTAATGCCTCTCTCCAAAATATTTGTGCAATTCCCTTCTGAATCTTTAATGTCCTAGCACAATCAATGATAGACTTTTTTCTTCTTTCAACAATACCATTCAGCAGGGGTGTTCTAGGAGCTGACATCTATCTTCGAATTCCCTTTTATTCATAATATATAGTAAATTTATGTGAAGTAAAATCATATCCTCTATCAAATCTAATGCATTTCAAGGTCTTACCAGTCTCCTTCTCTACTCTCGCTTTGTAGATCTTAAACATGTGAAAAGATTTAGATTTATCCCTTAAAAATATAGCCCACGTCATTTTAGAATGATCATCAACAAACAACATAAAATATATATCACTATAGTAACTCTGAGTTCCCATTGGACCACACAGATTAGTATGAATGAGATCTAAAATATATTTAGAAGAATAATTTTTACTAATGAAATTAGAACTAGTTAACTTACCAACCTGACATTCTTTACACATTACACTTTCTGGTTTTACTAAGTTGGGCAAACCTCTCACTATCATCATCATACTTTGATAAAGTTATCAAAATTAACATGGAAAAACCTCTTATGCCATAATCAAAAATCTTCTACCTTAGAAATCAGACAACTCTTAATAGTAGAATTCAGATGGAACAAGTTACCTTTACTTTGTTCACCGATAGCAATCAACACTCCCGATTTCGAGCAATAATCCTACAAACACATCCATTGAACTCCATTCTATACCATTTTTTATTCAACTAAGAAACACTTAACAAGTTTTATCTCTGACAATAAACCTAGTAAACATCATCACAATTTTTTTTATCATTCAAAGCAATATATCCTTTACCTTTTATCATAAAGGGAGCATCATTCTCGAATCTCACCAAGCCTCCATCAACTTCTTCCATATTGATGAATTTTATTCTATTACCGGTCATATGGTAAGTGCACCCACTGTCAATAATATAGTTACCACTGTGATTCATGTTAGAAAAAAAAAATTCACCTTCTTTTCAGGGTTCTTGATCCTTTACTTCCACAAACACAATTTCTTCTTCATCTCTCCCATCAAATTCCTCATTAGTAACACCTTCCTCAGCTAAGTAGCATACTTTATTGTTATTATCCTTGAATCTTCTTGGCTTATCCTTCTTGTTATTTTCAGGGCATCTAGAGGAAATAATTCCAATTTTATTACATGCAAAAAACTTCAAAGGAATCTTACCCTTATATTTACCTTTCCCTCTAGGTAGCCTTCTAGCAAAGAAAGCCTCCAATTCCTCATGCTCTCTTTCTTCAGACAAGATGGATTAGAAATCATTAGAGTAATATGATAAGGAATTTTCAGATATCTCCTTTCCTTTCCTATATGGAGAAAGAGTCAATGATGACCTGAAAGCAACTTCAACTTTTGGCATACTATTATCATAATTGCTAAACTCAAATGCAGTAAATTTACCTATTAATACATCAAGAGTAAAAGTGAAAGTTCCTAGAGATCTGAGCTCTTGAATATATGAAACCCTAATAGCATACTAAGGAAATAAATTTCTTAACATTTTTCTTACCACATCCTCCTCGGGAAGATTACCACTAGCACCTCGGATAGCAGCAACAATTTATTTGATTCTCTGACTGTATTTTTCAATGTTCTCATTTTATTGCATCCTCATATAATCATACTTTCTTCTGAAACTATCAACCTTTTCCTTTTGTACATGTGGATCTCCACCATAGATGGTCTTCAACTTCTTCCACATCTTATTAGCAGTATCCAAGTCTTTGATATCAATAAACTCTAAATCTGAAAGAGTACTAGCAATGGCTTCCACAGTGGCATTATTCTCTATCCTTACCTTCAATTGATCTACAGTCAGGGTTCCTGAAGGGATAGTATACTTATTAACCACATAATCCCAATACTGATCATCCATACCTTTAAGATAGAGCTTCATCTGACCACACCATATAGAGTAGTTTTCTCTTGTGAATTTAGCACCTTCCTTTCTCATCATTGTCGAATATTTAACTCAAGTTATTAAGTTTCACTAAAATAGATGACTGGTGATCTAATACCAATGGTTAGTCCTAAGATCAGATTACTAAGAGGGGGTGAATCATTAATATACCAAATAATCTAACTTTTTAACCTCTCAAACTTAAACCAACATTCAGAAGATTAACCTTAACTTCAACAAATGAAAATCATAAACATGAAAGTACATCCACAAAGTTGACACAAAGATTTATCTCATGGAAAACCAAATAAGGAGAAAACCACAGTGGGAATTGGTACCCACTAAATGATACACTCTTCTAAAGTTCGCTCTGTTAGGAGCTTAACCATGTTAGGAGTTTATAAAAACACTGTTAAATGCTACCCGATTAAGGGATTTCCCTTAGGCTTATTAGGACCTTTACCCTATTAAGAGTAGTCTTGTTAGAGGAGTTTGAACACTTGAAAAGTGTCACCTTGTTAAAGGATTTACAAAAAAGATCTATTAACATGTGCCCGGTTAAGGGATTTAACCTACTGCAACAGTTAGGAAACAACAGAAAGAATGATATGTAGAACAATACTACATATACTTGATCAGATCTATTGAAGCACACAATTTCTTCAACACATACTTAACTCTTCCCTGGCTTCATCACAACTTGCACTTTTCACCACACCTCTTCAACACATGATCAACACACTTAAATTTAAACTTCATCCATTATATATTGAACATTTAAGTCCATTGCCTTAATCAAGCCCTAAATTAGAATTTCAAACATTCTGCTCAGATCCAACATGCCATAAAACAAAATTAAATGTACAAGACATATTTCCAAGATCGTGTCAACCAACACAATGATTTACATAAAATAATGTGTAAAGAAGTCAAACACATTTTGACCAAATGCAAGCTTCCTCTATAATCTTCTCCACATGCTAGCATCGAAAATGTGATGCCATATCATCACCTCCAATCATGAAGACATGTCACTAGCTCATGAATAACTCAGCTGATTATTGTGTGATAAAAATGTGTCACACTTCTATGAATCATTATATCCAAGATTGCTCAATAGTGAGGTCTCAAATGGTGACTCATAGCTCTCTATTCATGGAGTGCAAGGGTTCATAATGGAGGCCCTCAGATTGACCTAGTTTGTGCCCATGCAAGTACACCATAAAATGAGAGATTCAAAGAGGAAAAGCAAGAATGCTAGTCTCCATGATCACCAAGTATGCATGTAAAATGAAAATGGAAGCTATTCTATATGATAACAATGCAAGAAAAGAAATTAATCTATATGATAACGATGCATGATTATTCTATGAAAGGAAATACAAATGCAATATTATTCTATGAAAGTAAAAATGAATCTAATCTAATATGCAAGTGCAATTTAATCTAAATGAATTTCCATGGGGCATGAAAGAAGAAGACAAGAAGAGAGAAGTTGCAATATCCAAGCTCAAGTGCTCAAATTCTTCTCCAAAATTGCTCTCCAAACCTGCAGCATAACAATAGCATAAAAGTGTATCATAAAATGAGAATGAAAGGTTTTCCTTTTAAAGAACAATGCACGATAGAGATTAAGAGGCAAAAAGAAAATAAGGAATGGTGGAGATTAAATCTTGGTTGATCCATGTGCTCATATCTTCAAAAGGTAAAATCAAAGGCTATGATTAAGAGGCAAAAATCCCACCACTTAGGAAGATGTGTAGAAAAAAGAAACTGTATTTATTTTAATTTAATTTATTTCCTTTTTCAACAAAGAGGAATTTAAGTGGGGGTTTTATTTAATTAAAAGAGGGATTTTCTTTTATTTAAATAAGATTATATTATTTAATTAAAAGGGATATTTTAATTAAATAAGATAATATTATTTAATTAAGAGAGATTTTAATTAAATAAGATAAGATTATTTAATTAAAAGAGATTTCAATTAAATAAGATTATTGATGAAATGATCAAACCTTAGGAAATATTGAAATAATTGAATTAATTACGATTTGATCAAGGAAATTGATTTGAATTAAAATGTTGTAAAGCATTGATTCAAGAAATTGATAAATTGATAAATTAAAGAATGGTGGCCCATAGTCTAGGCGACCATTTAGGGTGCATACATTTGCCCCTCTTTGACTAATGTGTCACATTTATGGGAACACATGTAGTCAAAGAATACAGTTGAAGTGTGAGATTGATTTGGGATCACAAAACAACCCAAACATGTGATCTTTATGGGAACACATTAGGACAAAGATAAGACAATTGAAAAAGACAAGGTCAACACTCCTATAAATAGGTAATTGACATGTCCAAGATAAGAATCTCAAGCAAGGTTGCCCCAAGCAGAGCAATTGATAAGATTGATAAAGCTGAACCAAGGATTGAAGTTTGATAGGTACTGCCCCCCAGTGATCGAAATCAAAATGAGATAGAGGAGAAACAACAAATTGATAAATTTGATCAAATCAAACTATTGATAAATTAATAAATTTGATCAAATCAAACTCAAAGGCAAACTCCTCAAGAGTACCCAAGCTAGAAAAAAAAGAAACATCATGTAAAGCACATTTGGACAAGCAATGAAAGGCCAACATAGGATAAGTAACAAAATCGTAATGCAAGAGCAGGAAAGGATGCAATCCAAAGGAGTAGACATGTAATACCCACGTCTAAGTTTTCTTTTTATTTTTGGTTGCCAAACTCTTTTAGGCCTTTTCATGTATGTGTTTTCATTTCAGATGATTTAGAGGATATTTATGTATCACGTTTCAGTATGCTATTGATTCATTGCTTAGAGTGTTATATCTCCTATTTGCATATGATTTATGGTTATTTCTTGATGTTGATGTATAT
>MU223055.1:830105-855736 GCA_018584345.1 Thuja plicata | reverse complement strand
AAGAATGCTAGTCTTCATGATCACCAAGTATGCATGTAAATGAAAATGGAAGCTATTCTATATGATAACAATGCAAGAAAGGAAATTAATCTACATGATAACGATGCATGATTATTCTATGAAAGGAAATACAAATGCAAGATTATTCTATGAAAGTAAACATAAATCTAATCTAATATGCAAGTGCAAGTTAATCTAAATGAATTGCCATGGGGCATGAAAGAAGAAGATAAGAAGAGAGAAGTTGCAATATACAAGCTCAAATGCTCAAATTCTCCAAAATTTCTCTCCAAACCTGCAACATAACAATAGCATAAAAGTGTATCCTAAAATGAGAATGAAAGGTTTTCCTTTTAAAGAGCAATGGATGGTAGAGATTAAGAGGCAAAAAGAAAATAAGCAATGGTGGAGATTAAATCTTGGTTGATCCATGTGCTCATATCTTCAAAAGGCAAAATCAAATACTATGATTAAGAAGCAAAAAGCCCACCACTTAGGAAGATGTGTAGAAAAAAAGAACTTTATTCATTTTAATTTAATTTATTTCCTTTTTCAACAAAGAGGAATTTAAGTGGGGATTTTATTTAATTAAAAGAGGGATTTTATTTTAATTAAATAATATTATATTATTTAATTAGAAAGGATATTTTAATTAAATAAGATAATATTATTTAATTAAAAAATATTTTAATTAAAAGAGATTTCAATTAAATAAGATTATTTTATTTAATAAAAAGGAATTGTTTTCTTTTAATTAAATAAGATTATTGATGAAATGATCAAACCTTAGGAAATATTGAAATAATTGAATTAATTACGATTTGATCAAGGAAATTGATTTGAATTAAAATGTTAGAAAGCATTGATTCGGGAAATTGATAAATGTTAAATTGAAGAATGGGAGCCCATAGTATAGGCGACCATTTAGGGTGCATACAATTCTAACATAACCTCAACATTGATGACTAATCATTGATCAAATATTTATCACCTATCACTCAAGAACACAAACATTGTAACCTATAAACAGCTCTTTCTCTACTCACCAATCACCTAGCCTACTCATCCTGCCATTAACTATTCTAGTAGTTGGACTGTTATACTTCAACCAATCACAACTTTCACATAAGATCACTTCAATAGTAGCAGTCATGCATTAGTCATCCAGAGACACACCTAAGTCTCCCATTAAGATAAAAACCACTGAAACTCACCACAACCCTTCATTCATCACAACTATGCTTAGAAACATACTAAGAATACAAAGTCAATAGTTGACATGAATGGTTGAGAAATCACTTACCATCACTATATCAGATATGCCAACAACAGATACCGAGAGTGATTATCATCAATACTTTAGCATCATCCTTGTCAAAATTATTTTGATCTTCAACATCACTTGGATGCTTAGTAGCACCAATAACAATCTCCCATAAGTATTTGAAATGAACAAGCTGGGTGTGTGACAAAAGCACTTTTGGTGTAGACATGATAATGTCAAAACAAAATAATGTAGAAAATAGATACTTTATTGATATATATATTATTGATTGAAAATCAACATACACTTAGTATAAGTTCACACACATTCTTTTAAGAATAGAAAGACACATTGAGATGAGCATGGTAAGCTAGTGTAGTGAGATGTGGATGCTTACGAGGGTGGTCTACTTCATCTTCATCATATACATCATAGCTACATCATAGCCCGCTTCAAGATTCTTACACATCTTTTTGGCCTGGCAACGTACATCAAAGAGAAAATACTCGAGGAGCCCCTTTCAGATCAGTTCAACAAATTAGATATTTCCTGTATTTTAGAGAGCATTGAGTAAAGCAAAGTAGAATCTAGTGTTGTCATTTACTGCCCGTTGTGCTCCACGGTTTCTCTCCACACTGCAAGCATCATCTAGAGAATTCGACATCCACTTCAAACATAGGCAGAATGCGGTGTCTTTTATGTACAGAAACAAAGAGTGTGGGACTTCCAAAATAATACAAATAGCATCGTAAAGACAAATGACTACAAAAAAAAATCCTTCTTACACTTTGTTTGTTACGACAATGGTTTCTTTTCTTACTTGTTTTTTATCACAGCAACAGATGAGACTATCATGGCAGGAATCGCAACTACTTTGAAATTGTTTGCAATTGCTTTGAAACAGTTATTTGGCAACCGCAACTACTTTGAAACCGTTCCAATTCAGTGTGCAGCTTCTGAAATTTTTGTTAGCTTCCTTCTCTAATGCTTTTGTTTAGGGTTTCTTTCTCCCGTGATTCTCAAAATTAGCGATCAGAAGACGTTGTCTGAGGACTTCTTCACAGGCATATATCAACCAGACTTACTAAGTCGTAGCTCTGATACCACAATGACGTCACCAAACATAGAGAGGAATCCTATATTGCAGTATCAAACATATACATCACTACCATATTAATAGAACATATAAAGGTAGTTGGTTGGTTACGCAGCTGAAAACCAATAACCAACTATTAACTAAGTACTGCTATGACTAATATATTATAACCAACTATTAATTAAGTACTGTTATTAACAAGAGCTCTTGTACACTAGTGTTTCATGATTTGATGCCTATTTACAGGAAGGAAATAATCTCATCACCTCGCATCCATCAATTCATCCATTCAGGATAACTATATAGTAAGCTTTTAAATTTGGCCTGTCTTTTTTCATGATTGGCTAGTACTAATTTTGTTGATAGTTTTTTATTTTTAAACTAAAAAACCGTGGGGAAAATATTTTGGAAACATGATGGAATTTTCTAAGCACTCCACGTGCTTGGTCTATGCTTTGACAGTTAACAAATCCTTCAAAACGTGGGACTAAAGGTTTCATGCATGTTCTCTCCTCAAATAACACTAGCGCATATTTTTTTCTCATTGAAATTATCATATGATGAGTTAGTTGTGATCAATAGGGAAACCAATACTACATACTATAGCCCCACAATTTTCCCCTAGCAGTACTTGTACCCGATTATTACCCAATCATTAATATATTATATAAGAAATTTGTGCAAGATGCATGTGCTTTCTCAAAGAGTGACTATGATGAGTTCTAGAGTGTCAAACTATAAGGACCATCATAATACAAAAATTACATAAGTTGTAAAATACACATAATCAAGCATACAGTAGTGCCACGTGTTCAAATATGCATGGTCAGAGACATGAAATTATATTTCACCATAGACACAGTACATAAGTCAATAAAAAGGATAAACATACATAAATATATACCTTTACAATATACCAGAAGGTCAATACGATGAATATGTAATGCTAAAATCATGAAAACACCCTAACAAGAAATCTCAACACCTATCTCCTTTGAGCACACTACGAGTGAGAAAATTGTTGAAGCATGTTTCCACCCTACCATGAAGTGAAGGCAACTGAATCAAGAATGGTGATATGATGATCATAAAACAAACCAAAATGCAAAAGTGCAAAATTTCCTTGAAGAAATGAGAGGCATGAAATATTGTAAATAGAAAAATAAAAGGTAGGTGACATTATGGAATTCAACCATATTCTCCAATAATACAAATACAATAATAAATAGGTGCAACCATATTATTGATATGGGACAAAAAATTCAATAAAAGTTTTTGCAATGGGAATTATTTATGTCATTCTTCTCCATCATGACCATTGGGAAGAACAAAAGGTAGATCTATGAGCTTTTGGAAACTTTCACAAGCTAGATCCTTTGGGAATATATCTACCACCTAATCTTATATACTATAATACACAATTTTGATCAAATCTTGTTGAACAAATTTTTTGATATATTGATGCCATATCTCAATATGTTTGGCTCTACTATAGAATATTGGATTCTTTGTTATTTGTATAGAACTATTGTTGTCACAATACAACAAGGTAGGTCTATTTTTTATTTGGTGTAAGTATTCTAGTAGTCTTCTCAACCATACAGTTAAACAAGCATTTGATGTTGCAACATTGTATTCTACCTCCACTATACAAAGTGATACAATTGGTTGTTTCTTAGAGTTCCAAGAGAATACTACAAAACAAAGGCTAAAGATGCAACTAGTAGTAGACTTTTGATCATCTCTAGAACCTCCCCAATCTCAATATGTATAGCCAACCAATATGCTATCCTTTCAATGTTGTATTTTGAGACCATAACTCAATGTCCCTTTAATATATATAAGAATCAAGTTAGATACACACCAATGTGTTTCCTTAGGCTCTAACATGAACCTAGGGACCAATCTCACTGCATATATGATATTCAGATGAGTAGTAGTTAAATAGATCAAACTTCTAATCAGTTGTTTATATAGAGTGGGGTTCACTAGATTTGACACATCAAATTAGAAAATTTAAGTCCAAGTTCAATGGGTGTTACAATCAATTTGCAACTCTTCATCTAAATTTTTTGTAGGATACTTGAAGCAAATTATTTTGAGACATATATATTTCCTCTTTATTTTTCCGTAATCCTATACCAAAAAATTAGTGCATTTGTCTCAAATTCAGTAATAAAGGATGTTCTAAACTCTGCAAATAAAGTTTAATTATTCCCTATGTAGATAAAATCATCAACATAGAGAACGAAGATAAAAATATCGTTATCTGATCTTTTGATATAAATATGTGGATCTAACTGACTTCTTGAAAAATACTTTTACCATAGGTATGAGTCTATCCTTGAATACCATGCACTCGGTGCCTACTTGAGACTGTAAAAGGACTTCTTAAATTTGTAAAAATGATCTTTAGAATGTATTTTAAAACCCTTAAGTTTTGAAACATAAAATTCCTCATCAATATATCCATTCAAGAAAGCATTCTTCACATCCATTTGATAAACTATGCAACTCTACTAAGCTACTGATTCCAAAACCAATTTGATAGTATCCATTTGTGCTTCAGGTAAAAATGTTTTAGTGGGTATATGCACAAAGATGGGGACCAAAAAGGTCTCAAATTCTTTTTTGGTCCCCCAAAAGAAATAGGGCATACGCCCTATAGAGCGCATGCCCTATGGATTGGATTGCATGAACCTAAGGCTTGGGAAATCAAATCCATAGCATGTGTGCCCTATAGTGTGTGCGCCCTATAGCACATATGACCCATTTAAACTTCCTAAATGAATATGAAATGGATTGAGGGGGGGGGGGGAAGAGAGAGTGACAGGCCCTTTAGGGCCAATTTTAGCACCAGAACCATAAATAAAATGGAACATTTAAGTATAAGAAAAGAAGAGTAACTTAAGTATAAAATGTAACTTATACTTAAATGTTACATTTTATGAATGCTTCTGGTGCTAAAATTGGCTTGGCAGGGCCTGACTCTCTCTCTCACTCTCTTTGTCCCTCCCTCAATCCATTTCATATTCCTACCATAGGGCATACTCATTATAATGCATACGCCCTACAGGGCATACACCCTATGTAAAACAAGACAAATTTGATATTGCAGGAAATGCAAACTTTTTCAACATTTAGATTTGCATAGCGCGTATGCGCTTTGAACTACTTTGGAATCCACTAAGCCTAAGACTTGGATTTTCCCTGGATATCTAAACAAAAGGCTTAGCAGATTCAAACATATAATTTATTTTCAATTATGATTATGTTATGTTTTTCATCTCTAATTTATTTTGTATGTATGTTTGATTTTTGTCAAAAACCAACGCGTAATTTTTTGGGCTTAGATTTTGGCTTGTTTGTCAAATTTTGAAACAAGTTACTTTTTCAGAAACTAGACTCCATTAAAAAATACATTTTTTCAATTAGTTTTCAATGATTTCTAGGGGGAGCACATAGAAATTTCACATTTTCACGATTTGTCCACTTAGAAAATTTGTAAAAAAGCATATATTCATAAAATGTTTACCAGAAAAATCCAGTATAACCTATGTAGTGTTAGCTAACTTCTCACCAGAGCGATTAAAAAATTTCAAAAAAAATTCAACATTTTAGGGGGAGCACACCATACACTATGTTATGTTTTTTCACAAGAAAAAAATACCTCTTTTTGTGCTCCCCCCTTTTCAGGGTGTTAAACTCCACCATTTTCAAAAACAAAATAGTATTTTAGAAACTATATTCGAAGTAATACAACTTTTGTTCTTATCGCGTCTTAAAACTTTGAGTCTAACTATCTTTAATTTCTCGTCAAATTTTAGAGTTTGTTGATTTCAGAAAAAAAAATAAAAATAAAAATAAAAAGTGGCATCTTATACCCCATTTTTGGTCCCCCATCTTTTTGCACTTACCCGTATAATCAAAACCTTCTTGTTGAGTGTACCCTTTGGCTATCAATCTATCCTTATGATTATGAATGCTCCCATTAGATTTATAATGTGGTTTGTACACCCATATTATACCAATAATTTCCTTACTAGGAGGTAACTAAACCAAATCTCATGTGTCATTCCCCTTTAATTGTTTCTATTTCACTATACTCTATTGTAACTACAATAGTACTCTTGCAATTTCTTTTATGTGAATTATAACCTTATAGTTTTACTATACTTTGATACTCTTAATCTAAATTGAAAAATAGATGCTTATTAGATGGCATTTGTAAAGAATCTATATACTACACATTATTTTCATTCACATTTTTATTGAAGCGTGAAATTAAAAAAAATTTATCTTCGACAGTGTTATGAGTACTTCTCTTTTCAGTTTCACCTTGTTTACCCCAACATTCTAAAGTATAATGTCCAAACTGATTGCAATGAAAGAATTAGATATTTCTTTTACTGTTGTCTACCCAATTACTTCTACCTCTTCCTTTTCCTACTCCTCTAAAGTTTGTGTTTCTTCCTCTGGAATAATTTGCTCTTCCTCTAGAATTGATAGATTCGCCTTTGTATTCATTCTTACTGCTATCATCACTTTTACTATGATTCTTAAAGAATGTGTTTCTTTTTCCTTTTATATTTTATTTAGAGTAAAATTATTTCTCTGATATTTCTTCATTAGTTTTAATTCTTTCTTTAGTAGTTAATAAAATTCTATTTAATTCATCAATTTTAAAACTTGAGAGATCCTTAGAAACCAATTGTAGAGACCACAACTATAAATTTTGGAATCAAACTTCTCAAAATATTTTTGATGACATGCTTGTCATCTACATCTTCCCCTAATATTTTCATCTTACTTACTATATCTTCTACCTTTGTTATAAATTCATTGATAGATTCATTAGTTGTCATCTTAATTATATTTTTAAAGTATTTCCTCATTGTCTATAATTTGGTAGTTTGTGTACTTTGGTGTGTATTACTAAGTATTTTCCATGACTTTTGTTAGGATAATTTATCCAATACCTAAGAGCCAGTCTATAGACATCGTCGATAATCAACACAAGATTGTATTCAAATGAGGTGAGTACAAATTTACAATAAGTTTCCTTGAAATAGGTAAGAGCAATTACAAAGAATAGAAAAGGTTGAGACAAATGTCTCAACTTGGAGGAAGTAGACTTCTGATAGAAATCAACAATATCTCTAGGATAAGTTAGAATCCACATAGGACTCAATAATATGCATCTACCTAATACATGTGTTTACCTAATTAAACTTAAGTAAAGATTAAAATTGGAAAACACCATTTACTCCAACACATCCCCTTACGTGCAACTTAGGGAGTAGAGATCAATGCAATAGAGATGCTTTTTGGGTGTTGAAAACAAATCCATGTTAGGTGCCCATGTACAAATTCAATGCAATATCTCATAACTAGAGAAAAGGATAAAATCCACTATGAGAAAAATCCTCTCCAAAAGAGAGAATGTGAAGGTTTGAGAAGCCTTAAAAAAGATGTCATAAAATCATGAACATGAACATTGTTGAAGCACAATGAATCTATAGACTATTGTCGATGACTAATATGGTACTATATTTTATGATCCTCCTTTTAAATGATGATGATTAGGAAGGAAAAAATATGTATGAGTTCTCCAAATGGCACTTATTGAACATTGATTAGATGGAAACAATGGCAATAACATCTATTGATCAAAGATATAGATGGAATATGAATTTTCATGAGTGACCATCACTACACAACCAATGAAGTTGTTTGAGTGATACCATTATCACTTCTCAACCATGTCAAAATTGTAGGTTTAATAGTCTCAAAGGAATGTAAGAGTATCTTAACACCCTTCAAGAAAAACCAATGAGCCTCCACAAAAAGGAATACAAGTGTCTCAATGCACATCACGTGAAAACACAGAAGCATTAGCATGAATAGTATGATACCCCCATAATGCAAACTCAAGTGAGACAATACAAATCCACTAAAATGATGTGTCACCATGCTATGCATAGGGGAAAAAAGAGCATTTGTAGCTGAGAAAATGGTGTGTGTCAAGATACACACTCGCACGGGGCAAGAATATTGAATATTCTTCGATTGTCATGGATGAATTCTCACTTTGAAAAATTTGTGATTGAAAAGAAAAGGCTCTATACAAAACCCCATGGAAATTTATACTTAAGTGTGAGTACAATAATATTTTACATCATGTGTGAAAAATTCCCAAAAGACATGAATAAGAAACTTTTTCTAATATGTCTACAATAAAAGTGCTTATAAAGATGCTTAGATGATTCATAAGGACAAAAAAGCTCAAAAAACATGCACCAATGAACAATGCATAGGACCACTTTTGCGATGATACTATGTTTACCAAAAATTAAACTCTAGATATCCAATTTATGGTCATGTGAAGAAAAAATTGACTATTGGGGCCGAAAGGGGAAAAATAATGTCCACCCCTGTTAAGTGTTAGAATAACTAAGAGGAGGGGTGAATCAGTTAGCTCCCAATTATCCTACAGTCCCAAATTCTCCCAGATATATATAAAAACAATTTCAAACATATAAATCAACTCGGTGAAATGTAAACTATGATCTCAAACTTTTAGTCCTATACCAAGTAGCAGTAAATCAATACTGTGATTACCGATCAATGCAGATAAAGTAATGTGTAAAGTAAAATAACAATCCACAACAATCATACACATTAACACATATTTTTAACGTGGAAACCTTGCTAAGGGAAAAACCTCCTGGGACCGGTAACCCAAAATATTTCACTCTTCTGAAGTGAGCTCGCTTAAGAGCCAACCCTGTTAAAGGTTACAATGCACACTATTAAATGTGACCTGGTTAAAGGATTTAAATGTAACAGTTCTCTCTTGACCAATCATTCACTATGGCATCAAAAACAAAACACACAACATTCATTAGAATGTCATAATAAATAATTTCATGTCCTACTCGGTTAAGGTATTTATCTGTAACAATGGTTAAACTGATACAGTAATGATCTGATTCAAATACAACTTTGTTTGCATATTTTTAGATCTACGCAAAGTACATAATACCTCTGATCAATTTTTTCAACTCAATTCATCTGATTCTTCATACTTTATTCTTCTTGGTTAATTCTCTTTCCTTTGTCGCTCAGTGTTGTCTGCAGAAAATACTCAGTTCTGTCTTCAACCAGTTTGATCGGTCATGCATGAAGTTTGCATGTGTGTGCATCATATAATCATGTGATTCATAATGAATCTCTTGTCTCTTATATAGACATTATAACTCATTTAATTTCCATCCTTTAAATTTCACCGCTTAATCTCCATCATTGGATTTTCCTCTTAAACCTTCCTCAACAACTGTGTCAAAATCATGTTTCAATCTTTGTCATTTGATCTTCCTTGAATTTTCATAGCCATTTGATCAACATAACAAATCTTATCATTTACCTTGGAATCATGAATTTCTAGCTCATCTTTTTAGTCGGCCTCAGTTCAATTAAATTACTCGGTTAATACCTTGATGTGTCGGTGATCCCTAGCTCGGTTATCACCATGCTCAGTATACACTGTCTTCACTCGGTGTTCACTGATACTCAATGTATACATAACTCTTCAATTACTGACCACATTAACTTTGTTTTTTTCTAGATCTTCAATCCATAATAGATTTTTTTCACCATAATGATACTCAAATAAGTTGACATCAATGATAATACATTAACTGATTAATGTTTGTCATCACAATTATAACTCAGTTGACCATCAACAAAATGACTTCAAACATATAATCAATTGTTGTTCATCAATCTCTCCCTTTGGCATTGATGGAAACACAATATCAAATATGCAATATGAAAATTCCATAAAATACCAAACTTTCATTCTACAACTGCAAGATGATGTAGCTCTCCCTAGCTTGAATAGATAAAATGTTTCAGCATAAAAAATTCACCATGCAGACTCTTCTTGAAATTTTGACTCTTTTGTTCTTGAATCTCTTTGTAGATAGATATGTCATTTCTCTACCTTTCTCTGTAGAATCTTTTCTCCCTTTAATGGATAGATATTTCATTGATCATTCTCTCCCTTTGACAACAATGCCAAAAAAAAATATACAGCTCTTCAGTAGCCAAAAAAATATCTCTGGTGTTTGGTGCAAGAGAATAAGTACCTTGCAGTGTACTCATATATCTTTTTCAATCCAATTCGGATTTACATCAACATGATTGATATTATTATTACATGTAGGTTGATGCAACCTCCTAGTTAGCTTAGTGACCGATAGACAAGATATGAACCCCTAGTTTACCCCTCAAGTACTCAAATGTATCCTTTGGTAAGGGTTTAGTGAATATGTCTGCAAGTTGCTCTTTTGATTGTACATATTCTAGTATAACATATTTCTCTTGTACTTGTTCCCTTAAGTAGTGATATTTGATAGATATATGCCTTTTTTCATGCATCACAGGGTTCTTTGAAATATTTATTGCACTAGCATTATCAAAATAAATTATTACTGGGTTAGTAATCTCTTCATTCATACCTTTCAAAAGTTATTTTATCCATGCAATGTTCAAACATTTTGTAGCAACAACAACATATTTTGCCTCTGTAGTTGACTGAGATATGTATCCTTTCTTTTTACTTATCCAAGTAACTAATCTTTCTCTTATAAAGAATGCTCCACCAGTAGTTCTCTTTCTATCATCAATGTTCCCAGCCCAATAAGTATCTGTGTAAACTTTCAGTTTGAATTTTCCATCTCTCTTGTACCATAATCCATAATCTTCAGTGTTCTTTAGGTATCTAAAAATTCTCTTTACAGCAATCATATGTGACTCTCTGGGATTAGCAAAAAATCTTTCTATAATTCCAACTACATGTGCTATGTCTAGTCTAGTATGTACAACATACATCAACTTTCCAATCATAGATCTGTACAATGTCTGATTTACCTCAGGTGTCTTATCTTCTTTTGTCAATTTTCATCCTGTCACCATAGGTGTTCCAACTGGTTTTGATTTTGACATTCTGAATGTCTTTAATACTTCCTTGATGTATTTTGATTGAGTAATATAGATGCCTTCAACCTCTTGTAAAATTTGCAAGCCAAGAAAAATTTGATCTGTCCAAACACTGACATTTCAAATTCTTTCCTCATTTTATCAGCAAATGATCTACATAGGTTATCATTTCATCCAAATATAATATCATCAACAAAAATTTCAGCAATAAGAGTCTTATCATCATTTCCTCCTTTCAAATACAAATTTTTGTTGTCACTTGTTCTAATAAATCCAATACTAATAAGATAGGAGTGTAGTATTTCATAAAATGCTCTCAGTGCTTTTTTCAAACCATATAAATATTTGTGTAACTTACATACCATGGTTGTCTGATTAGGATCAAAAAATCCTGCAGGTTGTTTAATGTATACTTCTTCTTCTAGTATTCCATTCAAAAATGCAAAATTGGCATTCATATGATATACTTTGGATCCTTTATATGTAGCATATGCAAGTAATATTATAACTCCTTCAAGTCTTGCAATGGGTGCAAAATTTTCTCCATAATCAATACCTTATTCTTGTGCATACCCTTTGCATACTAGTCCTGCTTTATTTTTGGTTACATCTCCATTCTCATTCGATTTGTTTCTGAATATCCATTTGGTGCCAATGACATTATTATCACTCAGTCTTGGTACTAATGTCCATGTTTTTTTTTCTGTATCTCCTCAATTTCTTCATTTATTGCAATAATCCATTCTTCATTTTCAAGTGCATCTCTAACATTTTTAGGTTCAAATTCACAGATCAAACATATGTTGTCATTCAACTTACTTCATGTCATCATGCCAGCTCTCTTATCTCCAATAATTGGATTTTGTGGATGATGTCTTCTTACATATTTTGCAAGTAGAGGTTCAATTCTTTGTTCTTCATTTTGTTCTTGATCATGATCTTCAGCTGCAACATTTTCTTGATTCTTGGTTGGTGCTTCCTATTGCACAGTAATATTACCCTTTTTCATAGTAACATAGTTATCTACATGGGAAAAGTGTCAGGTTCTTCCATGTAGACAAATCTACTGTAATCTTCTGGTTCTTTCATGCTTTCCTCATCATTCTTCTAAGAAAATTCATCAACTCTTACATTTGCACTTTCAATGATCTTATTAGAAGTCTTGTTCAAACATTTATAAGCTTTTCTCTTAGTAGAATATCCAATAAATATTCCTTCATCACTTTTTGAATCAAAATTTTCATTTCTATCATCTTTTAGAATATAACATCGAATTCCAAATATTAGCTCATAAGGTGTCTTGTTTATATCTTTCTTCAGTTGTACTCAGTTCAGTGTGTATACACCAATACTAACTGCTTCTCTCCAGTATGTTTGTGCAACATTATTTTCAATCATTAGTGTTCTAGCACAATCTACAATTGATCTATTTCTTCTTTCAACAATTCCATTCTACTGTGGTGTCTTTGGTGCAGAGACCTTTCTCTTAATTTCATACTCATTACAAAATTTAGTGACCTCATCAAAAATAAATTCACCTCCTCTATCAGATCTCGAACACTTCAGTTCTCTACCACTTTCTTTTTCCACTTTAGCTTTGTACCATTTGAACATCTTAAATGCTTCATATTTTTCTTTTAGGAACATGGCAGGCATCATTCTAGAGTAGTCATCAATAGATAAAATAAAATATCTATCACCATAATAACTCTGTGTTCTCATTGGTTCACATAGGTCTATATGAACTATCTCCAAAATACCATTAGATGAAAAATTATTGCTCTTATAACTAGATTTTGACATTTTCCCATTTGACAATTCTTGCACATTACTTGGTCAGGTTTAGATATTAACCATGTTGTCAAAATTTATATGACAAATCCTCTTATTCCACAAACATACATCTGCATTCTTAGCCATCAAAAAAGTAGTTTCAGCAGTCTCAAGATAGAATAGATTGCCTTTTGATTGTTCACCAGTGATGATCAACTTTTTTGTTTCATCATATATTCTATATTTTGTGTTTTCAAATGCAACTCAGTGACCTATGTTATTCAACTATGAAACACTCAAAAAATTATAATTAATTCCTTTCACCCAATATGCATTCTCAAATTTGATTTGATTATTTAGTGATATAGTACCTTTTCCTTTCACTTGACAAGGTGTATCATTTCTCATTCTAATAGATCAACCATTATAATGCTCAAGAAATTCAAATTTTTCTTTATCTCTAGTCATGTCATGTGTACAACCACTATCAATAACCTAAATGTTATGTTTACTAACTTTAGAAATAAGTGTTTTTTCAACATACCTTTCATCTTCTTATGAATCTTCTTTGAAAGCTACAAATACTGGCTCAATATCTTCATCAGTGTCATTATCTTTATCTTCATAAATGTAACAAGTCTTCTTGGCTTTGTTTTTATAATCTCGGTTATTCCTTCTGTTATACTGTCAATTTCTTCTGTATTCTCGGTCATCTTTTATGTCGTTAGATCTTTCATTTCTTTCATCATTCTTTCTGTTAGGGCATCAGGCAGCAAATTATCCAATTTCTTTACAATTAAAACATATCAAAGGTAGTTTACCTTTATACCTTCATTTTATTATGTGCAATATTCTAACCATTAATGCTTCAAGTTCATCAAGTTCTTTATCATCACTGGCACTGTCATTTCTTATCATTTGTTTTCTAAATTTTCAAAGAATACATAAATGCAGATTCCATAGTAGGTACAACACTGTTGTCAAAATTGTTCAGCTCAAAATAAATCATTCTACCAACAAGACTATCAACAGTAATATTGTTTCCAAATGCTGCTCTCATTTCATGTATTGTAGAGACTCTTATAGAATAAATAGGAAAAAAAGTTCTAATAATCTTACTCACAATAGTGTCTTCATCAACAGTTCCACCTACTCCACGAATACAATTTACAACCTCCTTGAGTCAGGTACTGTACTATTTTATTCTCTCTCCTTTCATTCTCATGTCATCAAATTTTCCTTAGAGACTTTTATCTTTAGCTCTTTGTAAACTTTTATCTCCTCCATAAACTAGTGTAATCTTTTCCCACATC
Source organism: Thuja plicata (assembly GCA_018584345.1). Classification (NCBI taxonomy): domain Eukaryota; kingdom Viridiplantae; phylum Streptophyta; class Pinopsida; order Cupressales; family Cupressaceae; genus Thuja; species Thuja plicata. The sequence goes on along the minus strand of MU223055.1, from coordinate 841,287 downwards.
TCCTTGGCTGATATTTATGTCTTGATATCCTCAAATTCAGCATCAATTAGTTAAGAAGCAATTTCTACCATAATAGTGTTGTGTTCATGTTTTTCTTTCATCTGAGTAAGAATCAAAGGTCTAGTAGGTATGATGAATTAATTATCTAGGTATAGTGTTAATTCATCTCCAATCCCTGACAGGTATAGTCTCATTCTGCTTTTCCATGTTGATAAGTTCTCCTTGTTCAGCTTCAGTGCATCTCTCTTATACATCTTGTGATCTTTAGCTTAAGTCCTTTAAAAATTTCCTTCTAAGCAGCGTTGCTCTGATATCAATTGTTAGAATAACTGAGAGGGGGGTGAATTAGTTATCTCCCAATTATCCTATAGTCCCAAATTCTCCCATATGTATATAAAAACAATTTCAAACATATAAATCAACTCGGTGAAATGTAAATTGTCATCTCAAACATTTAGTCCTATACCGAGTAGCAATAAATCAATACTGTGATTACCGACCAATGCAGATAAGATAATGTGTAAAGTAAAATAACAATCTACAACAATAATACACATTATCACATATATTTTTAACATGGAAACCCTGATAAGGGAAAAACCTCCTCGAACCAGTAACCCAAAATATTTCACTCTTCTGAAGTGAGCTCAGTTAATAGCCAACCATGTTAAAGGTTACAATGTAGACTGTTAAATGTGACCTGATTAGAGGATTTAAAACTAACAGTTCTCTCTTGACCAATCATTCACTATGGGGTCAACAAGAAAACACTCACCATTTATTAGAATTTCATAACAAAGACTTTCATGTCCTACTTGGTTAAGAGATTTATCCCTAACAATGGTTAAATTGATATAGTAATGATCTTATTCAAATACAACTTTGTTTGTAGATTTTCAAATCTATGATAAGTACATAATAACTCTGATCAATTTGTTCACTTTAGTTCATCTGATTCTTCATACTCTGTTCTACTTAGTTAATTCTCTTTCCTCTGTCGCTCGGTGTTGTCTGCAGAAAATGTTTGATTCTGTCTTCAACTAGTTTCATTAGTCATGCATGTATTTTACGTGTGTGCGCATCATAGCATTATGTGATTCATAATAAATCTCTTATCTCTTAAATAGAAATTATAACTCATTTCATTTCTATCCTTTAGATATTTCTGCTTAATCTCCATTGTTGGTTTTTCCGCTTAAACTTTCCTCGATAGTTGTGTCAAAAACACGTTTCAATCTTCGTCGTCTGATCTTCCTTGAATTTTCGTAGTCATTTGATCAACATAAAAAATCGTATCATTTACCTAAGAATCATCAATTGTCAGCTCATCATTTTAATTGGCCTTGGTTTGATTTAATTACTTGGTCAATACCTTGATGTGTTGGTGATCCCTAGCTCAGTTATCACTATGCTCGGTATACACTGTATTTACTCGGTGTACACTGATACTTGGTGTATACAGAACTCTTCAATTACTGTCCACATAAACTTTGTTTGTTCCAGATCTTTAATCCATAATAGATTTTTGTCACCATAATGATACTCAAATAAGCTAACATCAATGACAATACATTAACTGATTAATGTCTATCATAACATCTATAACTCGGTTGACCATCAACAAAATGACTTCAAACATACAATTAGTTGTATTTCATCATTAAGTACCTTAGGGTGAGAGTTTGGTCCTCCATGGGACCATCAGCTCAAAGTGTCAAAAAGAATGCTCCCACTTGATTATGGAAAGGGCCCAAGAAGAGCTGATAGGGTGGCTGGTGGTAAAAGGGGATGGGGTGGAAAAGTTTAATGATAGATCTACATGCTACCCCCAATGCATAAAACCACCACAAACCATTAAAGTCAAAAGAAGAACATTATGAGACCAGATGAAAATCCAGACACAAGTGGACATAGTGAGGTCCATTGTAGGTAAACAAAACAAATGTCTTACCCACTACAAATATAGAATAAATATCAAGGCCTTAACATTCATGCCATGCACCAAAATTGAAGACATGCTTACTATGTAGATCCAATCCTGCTCCAAACTTGAATTAATGAGGGTTTAGTAGCATTGATTTGCAATGGGGGAAAGCAATAAGAAATACTAAGAACAAATCTATGAACAATAAAATAAAAAGAAATCAAAAAATAAAACAAATGAATGCAAACCACAATGCTAAAGGCTTCTATTACTTCTCTCTACTCGTTTTGAAATGCTGGATGAATGATGCTTAGTATTGGTATTGACAGCGTCTATGACTTGGGAGTGTTGAGAAAATGATATTGACTATGATCACAAGAATTCTTTATGCTTATGGAAAGAATCTTGCAGAGTAAGTGTGCACAAAGCTTGAAATCATGGATCCTTCAAATGGTTGTGAAGGGTTTATTATATAGAATATGGAAAATGATTTGGATGGTTGAGATCGATCCTGGAGATTAGAGAATGAATGGTTGAGATCAAATGGAATTGGAGAAGCAATTAGTAAACTCCACCTCTTATACTAGTAGAGAAGAGGTGATGTTTTAGCTAACTGAAGAGCAACCAGTAAACTCCACCTCTTCAACTAGGAGAGAAGAGGGGATGTTTAGTTAACTGAAAAGAAACCAGTAAACTCTACCTCTTCAACTTGGAGAGAAGAGGGGATGTTTAGTTATCTGAAAAGTTGATCAAGAGTTACCTTTTTGAACTTGACTTTGAGGAAGGATTTATTTGAATATTTAATTGATTTTTGAAATTAATTTTTTTTATTTAAAATTGAACTATTGAGTGAAATTAAATTAATTCAATAAAATTAATTTAATTAGAAGAATTAATTAATAAGTTTAAATATTAAATTTAAACTTTAGGAAATTGAATTTAATTAATTAAGGTTTATTAATTAAATAAAATTAATTATGTAATTAATTTTGGGGATATGATTAAATGATTTGGGGAATGGATTTAGAAGAAATAGATGATTAATTAATTAATGATTAAAAAACTATTAATTAATAGATTAACATTAGTTTTTTAATGTAAGGTCACAAGTATGTCCATTTAGGGTGTCTACATTTGCCCCTCTTTGATACAATATGACTTGTTGCATTGTGTCAAAGAATCTTTTATTTTTATCCTGCCTCGGTTTTCCCCAATGATAGTAGGTGGGTTATATGCCCCCTCAACAAATTAAGAAAAACCAAAATGCGTTAGATGAGCACTAATTTGTTGATAATGTTGAAACACTATATGATGATGATGAATGCATTCCTATGTTAGTTATGATGTTATTAATGATGGATGCATTGATTATATGATCTAATATGCACATGTTTTTTTTATTTTTTCTTATGCAATAAATGAATGCAAGCCTAAAATGCACAAAGTGTCTGATTTTATGCATGTGTTAGTTAGAAGAAAGTTAGTGAGAGATTAATATTGGAAAAGAATGAAAGAATGATTGATGAAACCAAGTTGTCATAATTTCCAATTTAATTCATCATTGCACTTTATTATGAAAAAGAAGAGAGTCAAATGCACCCAGATATTGACCATCTGGATACTGCTATGATCTCTGAAAACCAGAAGTAGATAAATGAAAAGAAAGAGAACCAAATACACCCAGATATTTACCATCTAGATACCACTATGATATTTTTTTGAAAAGAAAGAGAACCAAATGCACCCAGATATTGACCATCTGGATATCGCTATGATTTCCAATAAAAAGAAGCATACAAAGGATAAATGCACCCAGATGCTGACCATATGGATACCTCTATAATCTCTGGTAAGAACAAGCAGATAAAAGATAAGGATTGTCCAATTCTTTTCTTGGGGTTAGATACCTCTATAATTCTATTTATGGAACTGCGTGGCTGTCAGATGTGTGACAGCTCCTACCGCATTTATCCTGAATCACCATTTCCCAAGAATCAGATTGAAACACTCCAAAAATAGAAAAACAAAGAAAACAAGTTCATGATCCATCATAGCTACTCCCATTACTCTGTAGTATCCTTGAGTAGCATAAGAGCATAATTGCGAAAGATAAACTGACAACAGACTAACATGACTGACCTAGTCAATAGTTTGTTGTTCCTTGATTTACTTGATTTTAATGCTTGATTGTGTCTGGTTTTAGAAATGGATGACTCATATAAGACCAATCTGTCTGGTTTTGAGTATATCTGTCACTGTGTAAGACAATTGATAGTTTGATTATGATTGAATGAAATAATTGATAGTTGATAGATTGGATTGCTCATAACGTTGAGTCATATGAGTCCATTGTCGATTTGTGAAGCTCAATTTTTTGACATTTGATTGATTGTTTGATCATCATTCTCTTGTTGATGAAAGAGATGTTTTATTGCTGAGATTTTCAATATTTGATTTGATTTTTTTATGATGATTAATTTTCTTCAGGACATTTTTTCTCTTTTTAGGACTTTTGTTGACTTTTTAAGATTTTTAGATTTTTTAGGACTTTTAGAATTTCCCCCTAGTTTGGTGAACTAGTACAAACCATGGATAATTCTGATTCTCAAAGGGGATGGCACTTCTAAAAATAAGCTTGGGTACTCAATCTTGCATGTGGGTAGCACAAGCTTTAATATTTTTAAGTTCATTGATGGCGAAGTAGGATTTTAACACTTGGCACCTGTTTACCAAGTTTTCACCAAGGTACCTGCCCAATAGTGCATGTTTTCAAGGTTTTCACTAAGAGAGGGATTGTGTTTCTCTTTACTTTTTCTTTTTTTTTTTGAATTTTTTTGTTTTCACCAAGGCGCCTATTTGCCAAGTTTTCACCAAGGTAACCTTTTATATTTTTTGATTTTTTTTTGTACTTTCTAGATTTTAGATATGTTTCCTTAACTTTGATCATTTAGGCGTAGAACCTTTTGAGGTGAATTTTGTTTATGTGACTAGGGAGTTGATCTCCTTCTTGAGTTTCCAGTTGATATTCTCCACCATTGAATGATGTTACAATGACATCAAAACCTATCCAATTAGGCTCAAACTTTCCTAGTTTAATCCTTTCTTCTTGGTTATTTTTTGATTCTCCATGAGGAGGAGATCTCCTACCTCAAATTTTTATGGTCTAACCTTCTTGTGATAATTCATTCTAAGGTGATTTTTATAGCCTTATAAGTGATTGAGTGCATTCTTTCTTCTCTCATCCAACAGTTCTAGTTCATTGAGTCTCTCTACTCTGTAGTCTTCATCTGAAATGATGTTCTTTAGTGAGATTATAAGGGATGGGATTTCAACTTCGAGTTGTAGGACCACCTCTAATCCATATACTAGTGAGAATGGAGTTTCTTCTATTGGGGTTCTTACATTAGTTCTATATGTCGATAGTGTGAGACTGAGCTACAAATGTTAATCTCTCCCAAATTCATTGACCATTTTCTTTAAGATCTTCGGGATGGTTTTGTTTGTGGCTTCTGCTTGCCCATTCCCTTGAGGATAATAGAATGAAGAGAAACCTTTCTTTATCTGGAACCTGTCACAAATATCTTCAACATCTTGATTTTGAAAATGTGTATCATGATCTATGAGTATGATTTGAGGGATTCCATATCAATAGATGATGTTGTTTAGTAAGAACGTAGATATTTGCTTACCTGTGATGTATGTGAGAGGAATTTCTTCCACCCATTTGGTGAAGTACTTCATTTCTGTAATGATGTACTTGTGACCATTAGAAGATGTTGGTGTAATATTTCCCACTAAGTCAAATCACCATTTTGAAAATGGTCATGGTGAAGTGATGGGGTTGAGCTCTTGAGTTGGTGCATGGATAAGATCTCCATGATTCTAACATTGTCGGCATCTTTACACATATTTATTAACATCTATCTCTAATGTGGGCTAGTAGCATCCCATTTTGATGATCTTCTTTGCCAAACTATTTCCACCTACATGGGCTCCAAACATTTCCTCATGTACCTTGTACAAACCTCTCTAGGATTCCATGGAAGTGAGACATCATAAAAGCGTTCCATGTAGACTTCTTCTTTATAAAGTACTAGGGAGAAGGGTGTACCTAGAGGCTTGGACAATGAGGGACTTATTTTGGTTTCTTGATAGGTTAGGTGGTAGGGTACTATATTGGAGGTAATATATACATCATGGTACCAAGAGGGCTCAGGACCAACAAGGACACACCTTGACTCTATGATTCGATCTTGATATGTTGGTATCATTAATTTCTCTACCAGAAATTGGAATCTAGTCTCGTTGCCTAGAATGTCCATCAAGGATGCTATAATATCCATCGTATCCACTTCTTTGTTTTGAACTCTTGGAACCTACTTGAATATAATGAAATGAAAAGAAGCTCACAGCTTGTCCATCAACTCTTTGTATGGGATCTGTTTCTTGTCTTTTGTCATGTAGCCTTTGTTTACTTGGCTGACGACCAATTGGGAATCACCATAGGCTCTTTGTTCTTTATCCTCCATTGTATAGCTATCTTCAATCTGATGACTAGAGATTCATACTCATCTATGTTGTTGATGCATGGAAAGTTGAGTAGGAAAGGCTTAGGACTTGCATCATTATTTAGAGTAATGAGTACTATCCCTGCTCCTGCACCATAGTTTGTATATGACCCATCAAAGAATAGTTACCAAAACTTTATTGTCGGTTGTACCATGAGAATGGATTCATCTAGAAAGTTGGACACTATAGGCTGATGACCTTGTATTGGCACGTCTGTTAGTTGGTCCACAATTACTTGTCCTTTGATATCCTCTTGATCTACGTACTCTATGTCAAATTCACTTAAGATCATGACCCATTTGGTGAGTCAACCTGTTAGTGCTGCTTTACTCAACAAGTAATTCAATGGATATATGTGTTCTATCAGCTTTGTTTGATAACTCATCATATAATTTCATAACATTTAGGAAGCAAAGACAACTGCGAGACATGAATTTTCAATTGTTGAATAATTTAACGTGTAGCCCACCAATATTGTGTTGAGGTAGTAAATGGCTCTGTCCTTGCCTTGGTTATTGTTTTGTGCCAAGAGAACACCTAGTGTTGACTCCATTGTTGAGATATAAAGAAGAGTGGCCTACCTTTAATGGGTGGCACCAATATAGGAGACTTCAATAGATAATCCTTGAAGGTTTTAAATGCTTTCTCCCATTGTTATGTCCATCTTAAGATCATATCTTTATGTAGTAGGTGTTGGAACGAGTGACACTTTTCTAACAGTTGGGCTATAAATCATTTGATAGATTGTATTTTTCCTTGTAGACCCCATAGTTGCCTCAGATTTGCTGGTAGGTGCATGTCAAGTGATAGGAGTAAACTCCAGAGTGTGCTCACACAACTCCCAACTCAGGACCTAGCTTGTCCTAATCTAATTTAGGTTCCTAATTCCAATTTAGGACCTTACTAATTCCAATTTAGGACCTTCCAAATTCAATAGACACTCTCCCTAAGACCTCTCCCAATTCTTATCAAAGAGTTACAATTGTTGTGTTTTCACCTTGGATAACAACTATCTCAATTATGTCACAATGCTCTCAAAGGCTTGAAGAAATTAACACAAATTTCTCCATAACAATACTCTCCATAATAAAAGGGTAATGTAGGTACTTGTGATGTCCTTCTTGCATCCAAAAAACTCAAAATCCATAAGTTTTTGGACCCAAAATGGTCGAGTTCATGAATTGTCTTCAAACTGTCCTATTAGGCCTAGTAGTCCTATTAGCCCTATCCAGACAGGTTTTTAGGAATAACTTGAAAAAATCATACACAACCCCCAAAAATATTTAGGGATCTAGATACCCTTTTTGAAGACCTAAATGATTTCTAAGGTCTTAGGTCACCAACCCATCCATACAATAGTGTCCTAGAAAGTATGGCTTTTAGGCCTATTTTAGCTCTTCACAAGCTATGCTCTGATTTCTCTTCAAAAATAAATCTTGATGGGTTGGTCATGCTATGAACTCGATCCTAGGGAATCATAAGACTCTAATTAATTTCTAACATCTCTTGATTCATTCCACCAACTCATTCCCTTTTCTCTACAAATGGATTTTCCCTATCATGCCCCTAAGCGAACTGTCCTAGCTCGCCTAGGGCATGACTTTAAAAATAGATCCACACCTTTTCTGACCTCCTACTCCCATGTACACTATGTATAGAGAATCATGTATTCATTCCATTTAACCTTTTATGTTTTCCATGGTTGAATTTCATGGGGGAGCCATGAAAGAAAAAAATGTTTGTAAGAGACCAGCAAACTCCCTAATTAGAAAATATTTTCCTACAGATTGAAGATTAACTCTAAACTACTAACAAAATAAAAATAAAATTATTTTTTCACTTCACACTACATGAATCCACATCTAACTCTTGAGATATAATCCATTACAACACCCAAATGAGTTGACTGTATAATGTCTGCAAGGAACTCTCCTTTCTTGCTTACAAAAACTTGATTACAAGTCACTCTACCTCGGGATTCAAGCCTGAGAGTGTCTAATATTCCCTTCTCCACCATTCTAGGTCATTTGAATTCAATTCCCACTACTACATTTGGGGGAATCCAATTTTCCCAAGTTGCATGCAACATTTGCAATTTCTTGCAAATGTTGTCATGACAACTTTTGGCATCTTTTGCATTAACTATGAAAACTATAATCTAGGGCCTCTAAGCTACTTAGTTTGATGAAATAACCCAAATTAATTACCTTAAGGCATCTTTTACACCCTTCATGGGTCTAGAACACATTTTGAACCCAAATCCTAACTTTTAGATCAACTAAGCCTAAACTAACCAAAACAACTAACAATGACCAATTGATGAACTTAGTCCTATCACTNACTATAATCTAGGGCCTCTAAGCTACTTAGTTTGATGAAATAACCCAAATTAATTACCTTAAGGCATATTTTACACCCTTCATGGGTCTAGAACACATTTTGAACCCAAATCCTAACTTTTAGATCAACTAAGCCTAAACTAACCAAAACAACTAACAATGACCAATTGATGAACTTAGTCCTATCACTAACTCACATAGTCCACATGACCTTCTAAGGTCACAAAGAAAATACACATCTCTGACTTGTCTAAGGTCAAAAACAAGTCAAAAAAGTTCTAAGGCTTGAGGATTTCCTAGGTGCTCCTGCACCATCCTCCCCTAAACAAAAGGCTTCAATCCACCCTTGGATTGAGTAAGTTGGTGTCAACCCCAAACTTCTTAAACTCAGTTTATTTGATCCATACTACATCTACATCAGATTTTCCTCTCCATTTTATCAAGTGTTCTTTGTACTTCTTCTTCGTGGTCTTCTTATAAATTCTAGAATCTAGTATGCTCTCAGCTTGTTTGATTGGTGTAGATGGCAAGTGCAGCTCTTCAACCTCATGTATGACTTTATTCAGACTCTGATCAGCATCAGGGATTGGGCCTTTGTATAGTACCAAGTATGCAACATTGAAGGCTAGTGATAAACCCAAATCCTTCGAAATTTCCACTTTGTAAGCATTGGCTCCATACTTGTGTAGGATGACACATGGACCAATTATCCTTATCTGAAGCTTGTGAGGTGTTCCTTTATGAATTCTTTCTTTACTGAGATGAACCATCACTAGATCTCCAATCTTAAATTGGAAATCCCTTCTTCTCTCATCCACTTTGGTCTTGATCTTCTCTTTATTCTCAGTGAGAGTCTTCCTAACTATCTCATGAATTTCTTGCATAGCATATGCAAAATCCTCAGCATATCCACTTCCTTTAGCTCCATCTTTAAGGTCTCTAAGTTCATGAATTCCTCTAGGATGGATGCCATATACAATCTCAAAAGTGCTTTTCCCTATGGTTCTATTGACAATATCATTATAAGCATATTCTGATTGTGCAATGAGTTGGTCCCATGTCTGACCATACTCCTTTTTCAAACACCTTGGGAGATTGCCAAGGCTCCTCTTTACTACCTCTGTCTGACCATCTGACTGAGGATGGTAGGAAGATCCAAATGATAAGTTGGTGCCCAACTTCTGCCAAAGAGTCTTCCAAAAGTGGCTCATAAACTTGGTTTCTCTGTCAGACACAATACTCAGTAGTAAACCATGAATTCTAACAACCTCCTTGAAGAATAAGGAAGCTATTTGACTAGAATAATTCATTGTCTTGCATGGCACAAAGTGATCCATCTTACTAAATCTGTGTACAATCACATAAACACTATCCATTCCTTGTCTATTTTTGGGTAGCCCTACCACAAAATCCATACTTAGATATTCCCATGGCCTGGTTGGAATGGGTAAGGGTTGATATAGGCCTGCATTTGTAGAGGTTCTTTTGGCCTTCTGATAGATAACACATCCCTCAACATATCTCTTCACATCCAAGTTCATCTTGGGCCAAAAATAGAATCTTTGGACTAACTCCTGATTTTTATAAATCCCAAAACGGCCACTAAGTGCACCATTGTGTTTCTCTTGTATGAGATTCATTCTTATTGACCCCCTAGGGACACACAACTAACCCTCTTTAAATAAAAGACTAGACTGCAAAGTGTATTCAGATTATTGACTATGAAAGTGGTTTTTATACTCTTGACATACCTTATAGATGTCTTCAAAGTCCTCATCTTCTTCAGACATATCCTTGACATTGTCAATCCCCATACTCTGCAATTGAATCTCCTGAATGGTCAATGCTCTTCTACTCAAAGCATTTGCAACTTTATTCTACAACCCTTTCTTGTGTTTGATGTTGAATATATATGCTTGTAGGTATTCAACCCACTTCATGTGTTTATGACTCAATTTGTCTTGTGAGTTCAAGAAACTCAATGCTTGGTTGTCAGAGTAGACTATAAACTCCTTTGGCAATAGGTAATGCCTCCATTTTCTCAATGAATGGACCACAACATATATCTCTAGGTCATAAGAAGAATATGTCTTCTTAGATTCACTCAACTTCTCCAAATGGAAGGCCATTGGTCTTCCCTCCCGACTTAGGACTGCTCTAATTGCCACATTGCTGGCATCACAGTCCACTGTGAACAATTTTTCAAAGCTTGGCAACACTAAAATTGGTTGATTTACTATCTTCTTTTTTAGTAATTCAAAACCACTATTAGCTTGCTCATTCTAAACAAACTTGGTCTTCATGCCTCCCTTGATTGTATCTAACATAGGAGCACATATTGCACTAAACT
>MU223055.1:782604-817712 GCA_018584345.1 Thuja plicata | reverse complement strand
AAGATGATCATAAAAATTAGAAAATACATGAATACAATATTATAATAAAAGGAAACCAATGAATACATTAAAACATATGTACCATGGAAGTGTCAAGGCCAAATGAAATGGCCGAAAGCATGGACCCCTCCACCTGTGTCATCTCCTCCTCTATCATCAATTGGACATAAATGAAACACATAAAAAAACATAAGTGGGCAATCATTATAAGAAAATTCTATTAAAAATACGAACGTTCAAAATTAAATGTACAATGTAACAAGTTAATTGTTTACTCTTACCGTAACAGTAGGAGTCCATGGCTCTATATGCCCCTAATGCACATCTCCATGGGGTGTTTCAGTGCCTGTAGTGTGTTGTGTAGCATCGTCCACCTTGAACACATAGTTATATGCATCACTATCATTCAGGGGACCCAAGCACATATTCTTGCACATAACGCAAGTATGAGGCACACAAACATGTGAGCTCATGGAGGATGTGGAAGGGCCAGAAGCATCAGTACGAGGAGGAAAAAATGCCACACTCTGCCTAATGAGTAGATCACTCAAATGGTGAATGGCTTGAATAGTCTGTGAGCCAGCCTCAACAATAATTTCAGGATGCTACACTATGGGAGGTGGTGAAATCTCGGGAGGGGGGACATATGTGCAGGATTTAATCTGATGTGCCCCTGGCCTGTCCTAGGGAGTGCCTAAGCCCACGCCCTGGTTCTATCTCATGCTCCAGTAATTGACTTTGTGATTGAGCACAAATTCAGCATACAATTTCCATATGAAATAAAATGGGACATCCAAATTGTTGTGGGGTGGTCTATCAGAAACCATCCACCAGTGATCTCAAAAGTTGTTACGTATTTCCTCATTTGTACACCATTTAATTGACAACTTGGTTTTTTTGGGGTCCACTTTTAAACTCGTTTTGGGATCAAAAAAAATGTTACATATGTCATGTTTTGTTATGTTTAGATCTAAAACTTGATCGTAGTCAAGCCCATCATCAAATTGGGCATGCATGGATTCACGCCAAAGAAGTGTAGCATTGTGTCATTCTATGAGTTTCTCCATGCTCTTAATAATGGAGCTCAGCATGGAAAACATGGGATGTAAGGTGGGATATTCACATATATGTTTTGGTATCCTCTAAGATGATTTAGATTATCTCCTATGAGATCCTGTATTGGTCAAGGGTTTTAGAATGGTTGGTCTTCTGAAGGCGGGGGATTGTTTTGATGTGGTTCTAGATTGTTCATGGACTAAGAGGGAGGGTTTTCAAATTGGTATGAATCCATGTTTGATTCAAAAACAATATAGAATAAACAATATCAATTTGAACTCTAGTTTATCATAAATTTTACAAAATAATACACAATATCATATAAAACCTAGTTTTTTTTTAAAAACAATAAATTTCAATGCAAAAACAAAAAACAATAACGAAACAACTATATTTCACTTACCTGGTGTACTGGAGGAAATCTGATATCAAATACCTATCTAATATATGATTTTGTTGGCTCAGTATCGCTGCTTCAACATTTTCACAATGAAAATGTTGAGCGCAGTCACGGGCAACAATATATTTCTACTGATGGATATCGGATATCCAATATTATCAGACATCTGATATTATTGAACATCCGATAATGCTTTAGCTTTGGCTTTTGGCTTGGCTAAGTGTAATGACACCCAAGCCTACTCAAAAGTCAACAAACTTTTGGGTGTGATTTTGGACAAGTGAAAAACTCATTCTTTTCATATCGCCACTTTTTGGCATACCATGATCCTGCACAGACCCTAAAACACCATTAACATGCAAATGAGTCAATTGTACACTATTTGAAGGGAACTCTCCTTTCTTGCTTACAAACCTTGATTACAAATCACTCTACCTCAGGAATCAAGCCTGAGAGTGTCTAATATGCCCTTCTCCACCATTCTAGGTCATTTGAATTCAATTCCCACTCCTACATTTGTGGGAATCCAATGTTGCCAAGTTGCATGCAACATTTGCAATTTCTTGCAAATGTTGTCATGACAACTTTTGGCATCTTTTGCATTAACTATGCAAACTAGAATCTAGGGCCTCTAGGCTACTTAGTTCGATGAACTAACCCTAATTAATGACCTTAAGGCATATTTTACACCCTTCATGGGTATAGAACACATTTTAAAGCCAAATCCCAACTTTTAGATCAACTAAGCCTAAACTAGCCAAAATAACTAACAATGACTAATTGGTGAACTTAGTCCTATCACTAACTCACCTAGTCCACATGACCTTCTAAGGCCACAAAGAAAACACACATCTCTGACTTGGCTAAGGTCAGATACAAGCCAAAAATATTCTAAGGCTTGAGGATTTCCTAGGTGCTCCTGCACCATCAAGGATAGCCTTGACCTTTTGTAGGTCCTCTTTGATTCCTCTATGTGATACAATGAATCCAAGGAGCTTTCCAGCAGTAACTCAGAATGCACACTTCTTTGGAATGAGTCTAACCTTTTACTCCTGCATTCAATCAAATATCAGACCCAAAACCTATAAGTGAGTTTCCATGAGCATTGATTTGGCTAGTATTTCATCGACATAGTCTTCTATTGTTTTATGAATTAGATTGTGAAATATTGTGGTAATTTCCCTTTGATAATTTGCACCTACATTTTTAGTCCAAAATGCATCACGTTCCAGCAATAAGTTCCCTAGGCAATGTGAATGTTTTCTATTGCTAGTCCTCTGGTGCAATCCTAATTTGGTTATATCCATAGAATCCGTCCGTGAGTCATAGCATTTGGTGTCTTGTTGTTAGGTCAACTATTATGTCGATGTTTGGTAGAGGAAAATCATCATTGGGACAAGCCTTGTTCAAATCTCTACATATACGGATCCAACCATTGTGTTTGGTTACTGGCACTAGATTATATATCCAATCTGCATATATAATTGGTCTTATGAAGCCTACATCTAGGAGTTTCTTCAATTTTTCTTTGACAAGTAAACTAATGTGTGGATGCATCTTTCTCAATCTTTGTTTAAAAGTTTTACATTTGGTAACAATGGTATATGATGTAGCACTAGCTCTGGATCTAAACTTGGCATGTCTATGTAAGACCATGCAAAGTTGATTTGTCCTTCCTTGAAGAAACTAATGAATCATTCTCTTTCCTTAGGTGTAAGAGATGTAGCCAAATAGATATGTTAAGGGTCTTTTTCATCCCCTATATTGAATTCCTCTATTTCTTCTGCCAGTAACATTGAATTTTCTTCTATTAAGGGGAGGAGTTCAAGTTTTCTATCCTCTGGCACCTCAGAGAGGTTTTCACCAGAAGATACATCTTTATTTTTTCCTTTTTTAGGTCAGAAAGTGCCTTGCGATTTTCACTTACTGTTATTTTTTACTTTTGATCTTGATTTTGTAACTAGAAAGAGGAGCCTCCTCCCAAAGTATGTCAATCAGTCTAGGTTAAAGGAGAAGCCTTCTTTGTGGTCTCCTAATGGTATGCCTTCTTGGAGTACCATGAATTCTGTGATGGCTTCATCATTCTCAAAAACATCTATGTTAGGTTTTCCTTGTTGGTCCCATTCTATCATCTTGGGGTAGACTACACAAAGGTTTGCGTGGGGGGATGACTCTACTTGGGTGGATGAGACCGCAGTGATAGTTTTGACAAAATGGGAATGGGATGTGGATGCACCATCTAAGGAATTGACATTAATATGTTTATCGATACATGGTTGGTCTTATATGGTCATTTGGTCAAAAATTTCTTTAAGGTGTATAGTACTTAAGGACCGAGGTGAATATTCTGGGATGGGAGACTCATAATTAAAAAGGGATAACCACTCGTACTCATGGGGATCATTCATGCTCGAACACTTGTTAGATGTGTCACTTTCTACATCATCCTGGATAGTCTGATTAAGATTCAATTGGGAAAAAGAGGGTGCCACTTCTGATGGCAATAACCACTACTATATATTGTTGATTAGGGAATGTTCTAGATTTTTCCCTTAGTTGAATTCTACAATTTGTTCCTTCTCTATGGGTATATCTCAAAAGGTTGTACTATTTTTTTTTTCCATAGCCTAATCCTCTTTTTTTTTCTTTGGGTTGGTGGCAAAGATAGTTCTATTAAGCCTTGTTATCTTTCCCCTAGACCAGACTTACTATCATATCTAAATTTCTGCAGCATAGTGAAACCAGCCCCATATTATGACAAAGGTATCTATGCTTGAGGTGTCTCTTGATATTATTTATACAACCAAGTGTTGATGTCTGGATTGATTTGGTTTTCTTAAACTATGTCTCCCCATTTGAAAAATGTGGTTGGTGGACATTTGAATGATACTGGTTCTGGAGTTTCATGTGTTTCCACCAGTCGGGGCATGCCATATGATCTGGGATTTTGAGGCATGTTAGTGATGGTAAAATCTTCCTCATAGCTATACTCACCACACTCTTTTTCCTTGATTGATATCTTCCCCGCCTTTCTTGGTATGTCTTTGGGAATAGAATCAAAGGCAGAACGAATGCTTGCTTCTTGATTTGAAGGAACTTGATTATCTATACTGCTTCTTATGGTGTTGTAGTATTGGAATGGGTTTAGATCTCCTTCAATTATTATCTTTTCCCCTTGGTATGGGAAATTGATGCACTAGTGATATGTTGAAGGCACAACTTGCATATCATGTATCTGTAGCCTTCCAAGTAACATTTTATATCCCAAATCTAGGTCTAAGATTTGAAATGGGGTGTTCCCTATAACTAGGCCTATCCTGACTGATAGCAGGAGAATACCTTTTGATAATATTTCCTCCTCATCATATGCCATGAAATTTATCCTCCTAGTGACATCAATGCTAGATTTAAAATAGCCTAATTTTTTTATCACTTTCAAAGTACATATATTTAACCAAGCCCCATCATCAATGAGGACTCCTTGGATTGTGTGTTTGTGAACTTGGATAAGCAGATGCAGGGGATAATTATGCAAAGGATTGTGCGGTGGCATGTCATGCTCTATAAATGTAGCATGCTTGTTGGCAGTGATGTAATTTACCATGGTTTGTAAATTCTCACAAGTTATGTCTCATAGGACAGTTGCATTTACAAGGGCTTGGTCCAAAGATTTATTATGTTGTGGGGGTATGCACAATAGGTCAAACATCGAGATATGGGCAGGTGTGTGCTTTAGCTAGTCCATGAGACTAATTTTTGGATTGGAGGTTGTTGTAGGATTAGCTGGTATAGCTGAAGTGGAAGGAATTCCTTACATAAAAACCTTAGAATGTTGTGTTGTGACAATGCATTTGGCATTGGGATCTCTGATAATAATTCTAGCAACTCAGCTATCTGAAGGATTGATATAATTGATGGTGCTATCGGAGTTGGTATAGGTATAACTAACTTGTTTAGACTGCCCACCAGACATGGAGGATTTCTCTTTTTTATGATCATGGAATGTATCATTGAAGATTGTGTGATCATTTGTACCCTTGGAATGGGTATTTGTGACATCGATAATCCCTTGGTCGATTAGATCTTGTATGGCATTTTTCAATTTGTAGCAGTTGGGTGTTTTGTCCTTTTACCCGATGATATTGTTAGAAATTGTATAGTGGGAAAATGGAAGTACTTCCATTGTAGACTAGTTTAGCATTCCGAGTAAGTGGTTTGGGGTCATGTCAAGTTCCTTGAATGGGTTCCTGACTTTGATATGGCTTTATCCCCCTGTTCTACCCCATTTCCACTTTTTCCAACCTATTTCTGGCACCCCAGACTGAGAAACTAGGGCTTTGACCTCAGGGTCAAGGTCAACCTTTTTGGTTCAAGGTCAACCTTGACCTTGACCTAGGTCACAATATACCTTTTCTAGGTCTGGGGTTCAATTACTAGAATCTCAGGGTTTTCGGATGTTGGTCTTTGGAAAAAGTTAATTCCGTCTTCCGCATCGACTATTTCGGTATTCAGAACAACAAATCCTAAATTATATTTAATATAGGTCCACCTCTAGAGGAATGGGTCTAATTTGAATTTAATTCTCCTATGTTGGCCTCTCTAGAGGATTGTGCCCTAGTTTCATATAAAAGGAAGCCTTCTCCTCTCATTTTCTCTAACCACAAGCAAAGACAAGACTAAGCATAATTGCAAGAACTTTCAAAGACTTGAAGAGTGAGATCAAAAGGTGAAGAAGAAATATTTGAAGCAAGACAAGTAGCCATTGAAGCATTCATCCATTCTCAAGCACTTCTCAAGCACTCATTTCATCAAGGAGATCCATTGGTGTCCATTGAAGGATTCAAGCTCCATGGAGCCCTCTTGTTAAATATTTCTCCATCCACATTCATCCAAACCTCTTTCTATTCAAAACCCATTCAATATTGGTGGTGAAGATCTACAATAAATTTATTGAAGACATCCTACATTCTACTTTCTATATTCTACATCCTTTTTGGTGCATACATACTTGTGGATTCATGGATTTGAATCTACTATAAGGACTTCTTCAAGCAAGGTGAATTTATTTATTTACTTTGTTTTACTTATGAAATTTCAATTATACTTTGAGGTTAATTCCAAAACTGGGGTTTGACCAAGGAAAACCCCTCCCCCACAACAAACAAACCATTTTTCTTGTAGGTACAGGTTCAGAACAACAGAATAGAGTACAAATCTGGATACCCTTTTTGGAAAACTTCCAGGATCCAAAAATAGAATTTCAGTCTGAGACAATTTAGGTTGATTCTTCCCTAGGGCACAATCAGAAATTCTGGGTCAATGGTGACATTGACTTGAGGGTAAAAATTGGAACTGTGTCAAAACAGAAAAATATCTCTGGGTTTTGTTTGTCTCTGCGTTTCTATTCCAGATCCTGTCTTGGATTTTCTAGAAACTCAACATAGGCTTCAGAAAATAGCATTATTCAGATCTAGAATATTTTAAGGTTAGTACATTTCTCCTATTCAATTCAATTAAGGTTAAAAATCTATCTAAATCTATTTCACATTCAAATCAACAAACGGGTATTTAAGATCTTCCTCTTTGCTCTTATTTCTGAATGATTGATTCATTTATGCAATGATCCTTCCTTTTGGGTTAATCAATTTGGATCCCTCATTTGTATATCTAAGGATAAAAAGGAGAGCATATTATTTACCCCCATAAGATATTTAAATGTAATGTCTTTTATGTAATAACATGTTGAATGTTCCACTTTCATAAACCACACTTTTTTAGATGTTACATTTTGGTGAACCCGCGATAGACAACTCTTTCTTTTTAGTGTTAGATTTACATATTTTATGTTAGATCTTGCATGCATATTAGATTATCTTTCTTTTATGTTCTTGCATTTCAAAAATTAAAATCAACCTCTTTGTTTCTTAAATTAGTCGATTCGCATTACATTGGTTTATGAGCTTTACCACTTCTAGTACTACTTATATTATCCTAGTTAGAAGAAGTCGTAGACTCATGGGTTCCTTTGATCTGGAATCTTCCTCTCCTTTCCTTAGGATCTCGGATGACAATTTGATCACTCATAATTCCAATCCTTCTATGGAGCATAACTCTTCTCACTCATCTCATGATGAGGAAGATGCTTTAAGAGTTCCTCCTGAACAAGTGCAAAAAATTTCAACCAAACTTGATAAAATGCGAAATTGGCTTATTCAAGAAATCCATAATCAAGATTCCATCCAAGCTATAGACGCTCTTAAGAAATTCCTTCGTGATAGTGATCAAGGTGTAAATCTCTTGCATGGTATCACTCATCTTGTGTATTTGAATGTTAAACCTTTAGCTCAAGAGGCTCAAGATCTAGGATTCACTCCTCCTATTACTAGTGAGGGACCTTCTTCTATTACTTTACCTAGAATTCCTACTTATACTCCTCCTTTTATGACTACATCTCTCCAAATTTCATCCATTCCTATGATTTTTCCACTGGTATCTCTACACACCTCACAACCTTCATATCATAGTGTGCCTTTTAATTATTCCAATCCCCTTCCAATTGTGGTTACAAGTGTTCCACCAGTTGTGTCTTCCATTCCTATCACTTCCTACACTTTTCCTAGTGTTCCCAATATTTCTATGCCACCTATTTCTTCTAATAATTCCATAATTATTTGTTTGGCTCAAACTGTGTCATCTTTACAACAACAACTTGCATCCTTAACCCAATCCATGTTTAGCATTCCTACATGTGACATGGGTAGTGTAATCACCCCAAAATGGTCTAGTAAAACCATAGCCCCCTTTTCTCAAATATTTGGTCTTAATAAATCCTAAGACATTAATATTGCTAGACTTTAAATTATTGAGCATTTAATCAAACTTGCTTACATAATTTTAATCTTAACTTGTTGAATAAAATAATCAAACATCAAAGCCTAAACCTAAAAAGCATAAAACATTGGGATAAAATCAAAAAGTTCTAAGTTCTAATTTCACACATGGGTGTGCACTCAAAAATCAAATAAAACAAATAAAAGGGAGGAAAATACCAATTTTGTCTTATTCTCCACAAAGTTGACCAATCCAAATCACTTTATCATCTCAAATGGATTGAGAGGAATTGCATCTCCACCATTGGTCAAATTCTTTTGCCTCTTAATCTCAACCACTCATTCCTTGGAATCTCTTATAAAAGGGATAGCTCCCTTGTGTTAGCTCTATTTCTTGTAGAAACAATTATATTATGACAGTATAGTTGTTTACTTGAATGCAGACTTCTATTTCATGCAAAAGAAAGGCTAATTGATGAGGGTATTAGATAATATCTAGGGATACCTATTATCACCTCCTTTTTTGAGGTCCACTTGCTCAGGTAGGTATTACCTATAAATAATTACTTATTTATAGTATCTTTTAAGTGGATTATCTTCCTACTAAAATGCTAAAATGTCTTACTGTATCAACAAATTGAAAATCATGCAAAAAACTGTGACTAACTTGATACAGAGCTCAATGAGCCAAACTATTATTTTGACAATAGAGAACAGTAAGGTAATAAGGATTCTCATCCTTCTTCTTCTTTTTTAGTTCTTATGAACCTCAGGAAGGATAACCTAGTTTTGATTCTCTCTCAAAGGAATCAGTAAACTGAATTGTATTCCTGGAACACAATTATTTGAGTGGAATGTATTTTGAAATGTGTGAATGATTTGATAAAATAAAATACTAGTTGGTCAATAATAAATTACTTAGACAACTATAAAACCAATGCCTTAACCATTGGTTTATGAGTCAATATCTGGTATAACTCCACAGTAAGGTGATCAATAAAGCATATGCAACAAAGATAAGATGTCTTTCAAATTATCCTCTTTCTACACCTATATCATCAGATCCTTAAACTATTGCTAAGCTTTCTAGGGTCACTTGAAATAATTAATCCTTCCTTGAATGAGCTTACACATGACTGCACAACCACCTTGTGATTAGTATGCCTAAATGCCTTACAAATAAACATAAAAGAGCAATAAGAGTAATGAAAAGAGACAATAAAAGATGCAGAACAAAGATTGCATATATTTGTATTAATGTCTTAAAGCTTAAAATACATATAGATAGACAAATAATACAAAGGCTCAGACAAATTTTAGTAGTCTGCGTTGTAATATATTTCATTGGTTTTCAATTAAAAATTTTTCCAACCTCATACAAAATGACAAAAGAGAATTATTTATAGGCCTAAACCATCTTGGAATCCTTAAGATAAGGATGCTACAAGCTTTGGATGGTTTAGAAAACCTAACCCTAAAAACACAGAAAGAGACAAAATACAAGAAAACAACAAGCGACGAGAGGACAAAACTGAAGAATAAGATATGATCTTCCTTTGCCTTCTTGTGAATGTCGGCACCTTTGTCTGTATATGTTCAGGATAGCATCTGATAGCTGTAATAAGATTTAGAGACCGCCAATTTAGGATAACTTACACTAATCTCTTTAAGATTGCTAACCTCCCTGTGCTCATAGAATAGGTGCCATGTGTCCTCTCACTCTTCATCCATGATGTCTAAGTCCACTGTAATAGGATTTTTCTTCTTGGGTTTGGTCATGATATCCCATGCTATCACATCTTCCTCTTTAGGCCACTCAAAATTTTGAATACTGTCAAGTTGAGCCTTTTTCCTTTCTCACCTAGCATTTGTTATGCTTTTCACATCTAAGATGAATTTATTGCAATCAGTCTCTTCTTTTGTTTCTTCATCCATAATCTTATTGTATCTCTCCATATCTAATTATCCTTGATCAGATATGTATATATCCTTATTGGAAAGCACATTATCAAATTTTGATCCCCATATCCTTAATGGATTAATTTGGTTGTCTTTGGTTCTTATAGGAGGTATAAACCTGTTATAACCTACTCCAAACATATTCAACCTTGTCTCAATTTTATTTTATTTTCCTTTAAAAAATGATAAGGTGGCTCTAATCTTTTCTATTTCTATGCCAACCAAAGTTACTACCTATGGAAAATCTGACGTTAGTGGTTGCACAGATGCCAACCTCTCAAAAAGTGTTGTCCAACCCGACCAGGTTGAATAATATGGATTTAAAATTTATACAAAATTATTCACCTCTGTTTGTAGGCCTAGAAACTTGCCATAGGCTCCATACACCACATCAATTTTTTCTTTTATGGTGTCTATTGTATGTTGGAAAATTGAAGTCAAAGCCCCCAAAATAACACTATTGTGTTCTCTGACCTCTAGATTTGTTCTAGTAACTATCTCCCGTGTTTCCTCTGTTTGGATCTCATTATCCACCACCTCTTTTGGCTTAGAAGGGGCAGCCTCTGGCATATCCAATAGATGTTGTGTAAGCTCGGCTATGATCTTCTCTTAATCCTTGATCTTTATCAATCCTAACTCCATGTCCTTAATGATATCACTAGTATCACTAGTGAGTTTCTTCAGTTTCTCCGACATTTGGATTTCTTTTGCCTCATTTAGCTGGGAAAAGTGAGTTAGTACTTGGGATATTTCCAAATCCCCTGTATTCTAGACTAACTAGATTATCTTTTTACCCTCCATCTTTTCCTGGATGTTCAAAAGAGATGGCTTGTGATCTTTAGGAGCTAAGCTCCATAATGCAAGTGCCTGGGATTTACGGTTATATCCAAACCCTTTGATCATGTCCCCAACTTGTGTTTTTGATGACAACTTGACATCAAGTTGTTTTCTTATCTGGTCAATTATAAAAGATAAGGATAGATCCTAGCCTTATACTAACAGCATCCCACTAGCCTTGACTAGTTGTCTTGCAAGCTTTGGTGTGATTTACTCAAATTGAGGATCATAATCCTGCAATGTCTTTAAAGCCTCTTGGGTGACTAGATCACCACCTGCCAATTGCAACTATTTTCCCACCTATTTTTGTTTATTCCAGATGAGGAAATATTTGAATTCCTTTATTTTTATGAAGTTTTCATTCTTCAAGAATTCATCCTGATGAATCAACATCTTGTCTGTATAGGTCCTTAGAGGTAGCTCCTCCTCCTCTTCTGCATCTTTTTGCAATTTCTTCCCTGCCCTGATCTATTTTCTTAGTAAGTGATCATAGGGCCTATTCCCAGTAATAAGGGCAGCAACTCTGTCTATTCTTTTTTCCTTTCTCTGAGAAGGTTCCCATGTTTCTACTCTTTGTCTCTTTTATGGGGTTTCATTTGTCACTTCCTTCTCAGGGACCACTGTTAGTTCAATAATATTCTCCTCCTCAGCAACTTGTTGTTCTTCAATTCCTTAATTGTCTGGAGGGGGTCAAGCTCATAATATTCATCACTATCATCATCATATTCTAATGATGAGTGCCCTTTATGGCCTGTCTTAGGAACCACTAACACATCATCTAATTGATTGCATAGGAGAGTATGAGACTCAATCATGGCTTCTAGCCTCTTCAAATAAAGCATATCAAGGAAGAATCCTCCAAATTTTATACCTTTTATTTTTACCTGTCTCTTAGGTCCATAAGTTCATTGAACTTAATAGCTCTCCTATCCACATCCAAAATATTTCTGATCAAATCTTCCTCCATGCACTCTTCATGATCTTTTGTGTAGGGGATGGTTGGTGTTAGCAGCTTCTTTGCACTAAGGATGAAACCATTTTTGTCAACATATCTATATAGGGCAACATTCATCCTATAATGGTTCATCCAATTATTTA
Organism: Thuja plicata; assembly: GCA_018584345.1. Taxonomy (NCBI): domain Eukaryota; kingdom Viridiplantae; phylum Streptophyta; class Pinopsida; order Cupressales; family Cupressaceae; genus Thuja; species Thuja plicata. Next base: position 805,532 of record MU223055.1, on the reverse strand, counting down.
CAGGGTCTAAAGCCCTCTTTCCAATAGTAAAATTATAGATTATGAACTGCCTGGGGGTAAATGTACCCTTCCTATGTGGTGCAAGATGCTCTTTGTCTGTTAAAATGAGCTTCCTTATAAACTCCATCACAGCTATCCTCGGTGGAACATGAAATGGAAATATATGGAGAGGGTGAGTACATCCATATACCCTTATCAGTGTGAAGTTCTTCTCATAGTAGAAGTCTCCCCAATTATGGTCTCCTGGCCATTTATCAAGATATTGGTAGGGTCTCAATAATTGTATTACCTTGATAGGCAACCGAGTCTGATCAACACCTAGGCACTGAAGAATTTGATATACTATCCAATTTTCAAAAGCACAAAACTCCTATTCTCTAGAGGTATAGTTCCACACTCTAGGCCAAAATTTAACAGGGTTAGCCTGGCCATGATGAAACCTTTGTGGCTGCAGATACTGACAGTTCATGAGTGGGAAGTTGTAATATAGGATCAAATGCATGAGAATCGAGTAATGCATAAATTTAGGATGATCCTTATTTCTTTGTATATCTACAAACCCCTAATGCATTTGGTCTATGATATATTGGATGTAATCATAGTTAGAGGTTTTATGGAAGCTCTGCATGTCCAGCACCATCATCAAGATATCTGAGGTAATTATCTCTACTCTTGCATCCTTTCCCAGCACTCTGGATAGTGCATATGATATGTACTTGATGTAGAAATTCAGGTCCTTGTAAAAATATGGGGCTGCTCTTGGCAAGGGAGCTATGTAGGTCTTCATTTTCTTAGGAACATGACATTCCTTAATCAATTTGGTAGCAATGCCAGACTCTCTAGTATATCTATTCTCTAGGATCTTCAAGTTTATTTCAGTGGTCATGGGGTAGTATAAATTGAAGGCCTTCATGAAGGAATTTTGGTCCAAGGTTAGCAAGGGTTTTCCATTATCCCTCTTAATTGTCTTGGTCAGGGTATCATAATGACTGGCCAATTCTAGAATGAAATCGACATCTATAAAGATGTCGAGAACTATTAACCTGGCTAATCCACAGGTCCAAGAGTTTGAAAATAGCATGGGCTCATCACTATTGTTAAAGAAATAATTAAACAATGAATAGCCTAAGGAGCCTAGGGTTTTTACATCTCTAATGTAGAATAAATTATCAATTAAGGTATCGGCACTTACCTTTCTATTTTGGCTCGACCCTGGTAACAATGTGAGAAATTCATCTGAATAATTTCTCTCTTTTTGACTCATCATCAACATCATCACTTCTCCCACTGGTGGATATCATACTTGTTGATCTCTAAGTTTTGTTGATCATTAGTGTCCTACACTTAGTCATTTATCTAGGTAGGTTAGTCGGTCATCACAGTGGCCAAGCTATCCAGTATAGGCCAATCTATCTATCATAGTTGTTTCTGAGAAGTTAATGGTTACCGAGTGTCTCGGCCATCAAGAAAAAGTTGATCATGTTCATGCCGAGTGCTAGAGTTTTAATGTGCCGAGCAAGATAGTTTTGACATACATGTTTGGAATGGCACAAACTTAATGGTAAACTATTTTGGGCCGACTTATTCATGCATTTAATGATTTCAATGGAGTTAATTACACATTAATTATTTGATCCCAATGCGTGGCATGGAGCCAATCAGAAAATTGGAATGCCTAAGCGGCATAAGCATTTGATCCTGATCGTTGATCTAGATCTAGATGCCAGATTTATAAAGTATATAAGATTGCTTCATAAACCCTAAAAATAGTGTAGGTGTGTATGAGAGGAGAAGTGTATGTGTACATGAGAGATGTGAAAAGGGTTATTTTGATAGAAGAAGCATAGATCTAGTAGAGTGAAAGAGCAGTGAACAGCAGAGTAAAGACATATCAGATTATTAGATCAGAGAAGGTATTGGAAAGAGGAGATCTGTTATCAACATCAAAGTGCATAATGAAGGATCAGTTCTTGAGACATTCTAACCAGTGTATCAGGTGAAATCTCTTAATAGAGTGGTTCTAACAGACATTTCTAAATCTCTTAGTCGAGTACTTACTTTATTGTAAGTTTAAATCCTTTTACAAGGTAGATTGTAATGATCTATAGCTCTTAACTAGGTAGACCTTTAACTAGGTAGATCACATATTGTGATCAAACTTTGTATCCCTAATAGGAACACTTTATTGCTACAGTAGTGAAGATTTTTGTGGGTGTCATCCCCACCCCAATTTTACCTTATTGGGTTTCTGGGTTACCAAAATTCTATGTCTTGAGTTATTTATTTACTTTTATGGATGCCACTAGTTGATAGATCAATTACATTTATGCATGGTTGTGGATCAGTTTTGTTTTAAAGGTTAAAATTTTTAAGATCTGATTCACTCCCCCCCCTCTTTGTATCTTGCTTTCCCATATTGTATTTCCAACAATACTCTTTTCTTGACTCATTTTCCCTTTCTGTTCTGATCACAACACCTTATCACCGATATTGAAGTAAATCTTCTCAAAACCCTCACCACAAGCTGTCAAATACCCTATAATCTGCAAACTAATTACTTGAGAACACTCCAAATCACAATCCCTGTTGAATTCTGAATCAGGAAATCACATTTTTAAATTACTTGCTACTAGAGAATTTAACTTTTCTCAGAAAAATACAAAACTTTGCATAAAAACTCTTTGCTCTAAGAATTTGTAAGCTGGTAAGAATGAAATGATAATGGACCTGCTTACTTATGACTGAGAATTCAATGCATATGTCTATTTGAATTAGTAAACTTACAATTCAGTCATTTCCACCATTAGTTTCACGCATTGTGACATCAATTCTGGTTCTAGCCATGGCATTCAAACTAACAAGTAATCAATTTCTGATGAGTTCTTTTGCATATTAAACCTTATAGAATTCAAAAAAAAGGTCAAACTCAAATCTGATTGGCTTTAATTAATCATATTTTGGCTACTTTTCCATCTATCAAAATCCTTGAAATCTAATTGGTCAGCAACTGTCTATCATGGCATCACAAAAAAGTCTTCATTAAACTTTGTTTTACTTCTAGTGACCTAGAGACTGAATGATCTCCTTCTTGCTTGATATTCCTCCTAACTAAAGTTTTACTACTGAGACTTAGCGACTTTCATTGGATCAAACTTTAGATCAATGATTGTCTCCATGTCGTCTGATCTTTCAACTTAACCCTTCTTCTTATGGAGACATCGCAACTAAGAATTTTCTTAACTGTTCCTTAACCTCAAGTCACATCTGGAGACTTACGTTGTATCTCTATGTCACTTAACCAAATCCTTAACTCATTTTTTATCCGCAGACCTCGCGACTAAGAATTTTAGTCTCTTAATCGCTTGATTATTTCATCTTTATAATCTTCATTTGGAGACAATGCGCATGCCATTGATCTCTCTTTCCTCTACATCTGACGATGGTCGCTAAGTCTCCTGATCTTCATTACAAACCCTATCTTTTCTTGAGACTTCATGACAAATGAACACATGTCCTACTTCTCCTCTTGTCTCCTGACTGCCAGATACCTTTTGACTTTTCAACTTTATCATGCGACCACGTGACTATGTTTGGATCATCTTTCATCCAATGGTTGTCACTGAATCTCTTGATCTTTGACTTAGCTCATCTTTCATCTTGAGATTTGGTGACAACAATGTTATTCAAACTGACATCTAACCTGGGTTTATCCAAAGATTTAGAGACTATTGAGTCTCCATGTTGCTTGAAAACTTCTAAACCACAGTTATAATCAGGAGACTTCCCGACTGTCATTAGATTAAATATTTGATCAATGATTGTCACTGAATCTCATGATCCTTCACTTAACTCATCTCTTATTTCAAGACTAAGTGACAATGGTAAAACCTTAACCCTTTAACTCAACTTATAACCTTGAATTACATCCGCAGATAATGTGATTGAGTAAACTAAAAGTCGCCATATAGAATCACTAGCTTTGATCTCAACAAGAGACAATGTGACCAACGTTAGATTTATACTGAAATCAACGGTCTACGCCAAGTCTCATGATCCTCTGAAGCATATTATTTTTATTAGGAGATTATGTGACCAAAGCTTTTCGCTATGTCTCTAGATTATAAGGAATATTCATTTCTTCTCATGAGACTAAGTGACTAAGATATTAGCACATGCAAATAATTTCAAACTTAAGTCATGAAAATGTAACATGAAAATATAACCTACTTGAGAAATTTAGGGCTTTCTTGTATTTTTGAATAGAAATCACCCTAGGGTTTAGGGTTTCTAGCATTTTCAAGTAGGTTTTGAGCAAAAACAACTCCTACAGAGGTAAATAAGCAATTTCAGACATGATTACTACTTTCTAAGCATAGAAATGACAGTGTACTTCAAAATTTTATAGGGCAAACTCAAAAAATTTTAAATACAACCAACAATGGCTCTCTAAGGATGACTAAACACAAGTTTATGACAAGAATCTCAGAATCTCTGGTTGTAGACCTTTTATTTGATGCCGACTAAACTACTACTGAAGGGAAACACACAACTGAAAGGGAAACCTACTTATATACATATGATACATACTTATTTTACTTGTGCATGAAAACTTGTTTTTTAATTGAATAAGGGCTTTAGAAATTGCCCATGCACAAGAAACTCATATTCTTATCCACTCATATTCTTTAGGATATATGAATCTTTGCCAAAGCTCTGAGAAATAAAAAAAGGTCCAAGCCACAATGACTCAAACTTCTTATGATTTCCTTTATCTTCTTCTCTTACATTCCACTGTAAAACAAAATCATCTGGTTGGAATTTTCTGTCGCTAGCCCTTTTGTCAAAGAGATATTTCATCTTTAGCTGTAACTTTATGTTATGCTTCTGGCTATCCTTTCTGATTTCATCCAACTCTGTCAACTGCATTACTCTATTTTGCATGCTATTGGAAAGCTCTAATTGTTCTTCTTGTATAAAATGGTATACTGGTAATAAATTATTAATAGACAATCTTGATTTTAAACAATATACAAGTTTAAACGGTGATTTTCCAGTTGCTTTCTTAAGTGTTACTCTGCCAGCCCATAATGCTAGTTTCAACTTTGTATGCCATGCTCTTTTATTCCTCTCAAGATTCTTCTTCAAGATCTTCAATGTGCTTTTTTTACTAGATTCAGCTTGTCCATGTTCTTGAGGATGGTATGGTGATGAATATGACATCATTATCCCATACTTCTCACAAAAATCTTTTATCTCATCTGACCTAAAACACATGGCATTGTCCATTACTAATTTTACAGGCACACCAAATCTGGTTAATATATTTTCCTTCAGGAAATTAGTAACAACCTTACTTGTTTCCTTTTTTGTAGAAACAACTTCAATCCATTTTGTAAAGTAATTTGTGGCTACTAGTATCCAACTGTGTCCACCACTGGATTTTTCTGAAAATTCTCCTATGAAATCAATTCCCCACATAGCAAAAGGGGCTTGTCCACTTACAGGATTTAGTAACAAGGCTCCTAAAAAATTTAGTTTATTTGTGAACCTCTAACATGGCTCACCTCTCCTAACATATGCATGGGTATCTTTGAATAGGCTGAACCAATAATATCTAGCCCTTAGGATCTTGTGGGCAGTAGTTTTGGCAGAAAAATGGCCTCCACAAACCCCAGCATGCATTTCATTCAATACTTTCTCCGATTGGCTTTGATCTAAACATAGCAATAATACACCATTTCTATCTTTCCAATATAGATCTCCTTGTACTAAGGTGTATCTCTGAGCATATAACCTGTGACTTCTCTTTTGGTTATCTATCATAGCATTGGAACATTTGGCATTTTTTAGGAAAAATACAATATCAACATAGAATGGTTGTTTCTCTATACTTTTAATTGTCTGATCATGTATTTCTGTATCATTTACTTGTACTAAATCCAAGTTCTCCTTTTTCATGAGCTTTTCCAAACCTTGGCCTCTTACCAATTTTCTAATGTGGATTTCTAGGTTAAATTCCTGAATTTGGTTGATCCACTTACATCTTTTTCCAGTTACTTCTGATTGGGTAAGAATTTCCTTTACTGCTGCATGAGGTACATATGCCAACACCTTAGCACACACTAAGTATGTCCTAAAATATTTCATAGCTTTTACTAGGGCATATGCTTGCTTCTCCATCATTTCACAATTTAGTTATGCAACTTGAAGGGATTACCAAAAAAGGCTATTGGATGTTCAAACCCTTCATCATCTTTTTGTAACACAACAACAATAGTGTGAAAAGATGAAAAATAAAATAAATAAAATGGCTTACTTTAGTCTGGTGATTTTAAGACAGGTGCTTCTTGTACTACCTTCTTTATTTTCTCAAATGTTATTTGAGCTTCCTCATTCCAATAAAATTTTGCATCTTTCTTTAGCGACTTGATAATTGTTTTGACAACTTATGCAAAGTTAGCTATGAATCTTCTAACAAATTTTATCTTTCTTAAGAAATATTGTACTCCTTTTATGGTTTTTGGAGCTGTGACCTTTTGGATAGCCTCTATTCTCTCAGGGTCTATCTTGACTCCATCCTTGGACACTATATGTCCTAGTAACTTTCCTTTTATAACTGCAAAATGACATTTTCTAGGGTTTAGTGAAACACCATACTCTAAAGCCTTATTAAAAAAATTCTCTAGGTGTTCATAGTGATCCCCTACTTTTTTAGAATATGCAGTCAAGTCGTCTTGATAAAAAACCATGAATAGATCAATGAATTATTTAAATGCCACATCCATGGCTCTCTGGAAAGTTGCTCCTATGTTTATTAATCCAAAGGGCATTCTAACATAGACATAGGTTCCCCATTGAGTAGTAAAAGCAGTCTTGAATTTCTCTGATTCTTTCACAAGTACTTGGTTGTAACCTTAGAATCGATCCATCATTGATAGCAACTCACAACCAGTTACCTTATGCAACATTGCTTCCATATTTGGTAGAGAATAGTTATCTTTTAAAGAAGTAATATTCAAGTTTCTAAAATCTACACATAGTCATATGTCACCATTTTTCTTCCTTACTGGTACTCAATTTGAGACCCAAGTTGAGTGTCTAATTGGTTGAATGATTCCAGCATCTTTTAACTTCATCAACTCCTATTGCATCTTTGGAGCCAATAGAAGATTGACAGGTCTCTACTTCTGTCTGAATGGTTTCATGTCATTTTTGAGTGGGATTTCATGTTGGAAAAGATCCTCTCTATAAGCCTTAAGATATTCATATGACCAAGAAAAAACATGCTTATTTTTTCTTAGTAGTTTTATCAAGTTGGTTCTAACATGAGATTTTAATCCTTTTCCAATGTAAACTATTTGAGGAGTTGTTTGTGAACCCAAATTTATTTCCTCTAAATCCTCAATCTTGGCATTTCTTATTCTTGATGTTTGTTCTCTTTGATTAGTAAACAATGCCTCTAATTATACCAATCCCTTAGGAATCTAGTTAGGACTAAGTTGGACAACCTCAGCCCCCAGTATACAATCCTTACCATCAATGACTTCAAGCAGATTATTGCAATCTATACGCTGGTCCTCATAATGGTCAAGGCATTAAAGGAAATCTAAGGATATCTTGGTCATCCTAAAACACTTTCCAGTTGTAAATGTTGTCTGGAACAACTGGTCTTCTTTTCACTTCAAGAATTGATATCCCCTTTAAGGTCATATCATCAATTTTCAAGGAAACATTAGCCAAGAAATCTGTCATTATATTTCTAGACCTTTCTATCCAGTTTATATTAAAGGCATCAAAAAACTAAATCTGATCTAAAATAGCATGCCTATACATTATTAATATGTCATTCTTTACAACATATTTGGATCTTACTTGGGCTACTGCTAATTCAGAGTCACCATAGAGTTTTAAACATTTTATACCATGTTTAGTAGCAATTTCTATCCCTAGAAACAAAGCTTCATACTCTGTTGTATTATTTATACATTGAAAAGATAGCAGAAAAGAATATTTGAAAGTGGTACCTGATGGAGATATAAATAGAACTCCAGCTTATGGCCCTTCTTTAGAACAAGCTCCATCAAAGTACATTTTCCATAAACCATCACTCTGTAAAGATAATTCCTTCACCAAAGGATCAATATTTTCACACTAGTGATCACTCCTTTTGATTCTAAAATTTTCCATGTCAATATCAACGCAGTAATTAATGTCAATGTCTTCATGCCACTTAATCATATGAGGTGTTCTTCCTTCTCTAGACACTTTGACATTATTTCAAAAAATATTGAAAGTAGCATATGATAAATCACATTGTATACTACCTCACATTGAAGCACTCCACTTTCTTGATAATAACATACCATAATGTGGTGGAATAACAACAAGTACACTCATTGTTAAAACTATATCAGAACATAAAGCTAGCTTATAAGGCATAGCTTCAATAGTTCTAATAACCAGGACTTCTCTGGAATCCATTTCTTGGCATCTCCCATAAGGAGTATCAACCTGTAATCCCATGGATTTCATAATTTCTACTGGCATAACAATATTTAAAGCTCCTCAATCTATCATACAATTTTTTAGCTTCTTACCATTAATCACCAATTTTAGAAAAAATGGATCAACAACCTTTGGAGTAGTAGTTGTATTTAGAAAAATCTAAGGAATCTCAAATATCATCACTTCAAGTTCCTCTCCCTTGTTATTTTTTTTCTTTTCAATATGCTTTGTACCTTGAATTTTAACTAAGGGCACATTGTTCAACACTAATAAAAATTTCTCTTTGTGTTCTTTTATTCTCAACATCTCAAGGAATGGGACCTTCACTATCATTTGAGATAAGCACTGTCCCATGTCTATTGGAGTGTATTTTGTATCTGAGGTTTTTGGTTTTTCCATAATGATTTTATTCTCTTCTAGCTGAACATGCACAACAAGTTCTTCCCTCCTAGACTTCTTATTTTCTACTTTAGGTGAAGAGGAACTTGCCTCTAATTCTTTAGCCTTTTCTATATATACATCTTTTTTCTCATTGGCTTTGTTTACTATCTTGACCTTAGGTCTATTTTCATTTTCCCCAGGTCCATCCTTTTCAGGTATATTTTTGGCATATGTCCTTGTTCACTAAGTCAGCAATGATTCTGGCTTTTTCCTCATCAAAGGTTTTTCTTACTACTGGAGTTTCCTAACTATTTTGGGCATGGCAGCTTATGTGGTCATCCCTTTCTTCTTCCTCACTATCTGACAAAACTTGCTGCTGGTGAACTTCAATTCTTCCTTGTGAGCCATATAGGTCATGATTTTAAACTTCTGCATCATAATCTATATCATGACAAGAGTATGCATTATTCATATTATAATCACATGTATCATCTTCATCCTTATATTGCTCCTCATTTGATTTTAAATCTAAATAAATAACACAAAATTTAGGATTGTGTGGTGCCTCACAGGCCTCACACTAGAAATCATCATTGCACATGTGAATAGTATTCTTGTGTAAAGGATCAGGGGTCCTATTCTCAGTTTTCTCTTTTCTGGGTAGAGAAATAGGTTTTCCATCCTTGAATTGGGTACCATAAGGATAGTTTTGCATCCTATTTTGTGGATTTTAACTATTATTATAGGATGGTTTATTGTTTTGTGGAGCTCTATACTCTCTGTACTCAGGTTCCTTCTGATTGGTTCTATTAAGGTGTCTATCCTCTCTTTTACCTAAATTCCTTGATACTCTTCTATTCATTTCTATGTTCACAGCTATTTTATAGGCTTCTATTAAAGTCCTAGGATTTTTATCCCTCAATGCATAGCCCATTTTTTAATCAAATGCATTAAGATAAGTAGCTAGACATACCTTTTGATCCAACTTCATCGTTTGGAATAGCTTATGCATAGCTCGCTGAAATCTTGTATTAAACTCTGTCACTTCTTCATTTGAGTTCTTTCTTATGTTTTTAAACTCATTAAGAAAAAAACCTTCATTAGTTTTGTCACCGTATTGATCCTTAAAAAGATCAATCAGTTCATCCATAGTTCCTACAGAACCATGAGATAAGCTACTAAACCAATCCCTAGAATCTTCTACTAGAAATTGCACAAATAATTTCATAAGCACATCTTCATGATTGATATTTAATTTATCTATAACATCAAAGAATTTTCTCAAATATTCTTCACAGGTGACAACATTATTACCTGAAAACTTTGGGAGGTTTTCTCCCATATCCTCTGGTATTACATTAGGATAACCTAGAATTCCAAAGAAAGAAAATTGCTTATACCTTTTTACAGGAAGATGTCTCCTTTGAAATTTGCCATTTTCCTTGGGAGAAAAGAATTTTCTATGGTCTTTGAAAGAGGAAGTCTTATTTTTTTATGTTGTAGGGTGCTCTGCCTCAGCAAAAGAAATTGTAGTTGACTGCAAAAAGTCAATTTTTCTTTTCATTTCAATGGTAGAAGCTTTTGCTTCATCTTTTTCTAACATCTTAGCCATAGTCTCTTTTTCTCTTCTAATTTTTTCTAGGTCAATGTCTAATTTGGACATTTTCTCTATCGGGTTCCTCTGAGGTTTAGGCTTCTCAACTTTTTTTTCTGCAACTTTACTCTTTCCTGTATCTTTGAAGTCTTGAGAACCTAATTTTTGGTGGGTTCTAGGAATCTCTTGGTCTCTACGAGACCTCTCTATATTCCTTGTAGCTTGATGTCTTAGGGTTCTTTTCCTATATTTGTCAAAATATTTCTTCTCATGTTTTTTTCTTCTTAAGTTCTTTTTCCCTTTTCATTTTCTGAATAAGGGCAAGGTGTTTCATGAGGAGTCTTTCTCCCTCTACAAGATCATCAGAAGGAAATTCCTTAGAATCTAAACTAATTGTATATTTTCCTTCTCTCTCACTAGAAGTGTTGGTGACTGCATAGGTATCTTGTCCAAGACTTGGGGCTTGAGCTTCTAAATATTTTGAGGCACTCTCTTCTTAAATAGATTGATTACTATGTTTCCTTCTAGTGCTATTATCATCACTTATTGGAGGAGATCCACTGATACTTGCTTGGTTTTTCTTTTTACACCAAGACATCCTAGTTTTTGAAGTAGTGGGAATCCCACCATCCAATGCAACTTCTGGCTTACTTATCATTCTAGACCTAGTATTCATATTTGAAAATATATACTTGATTCTTCAACTGATCACAGAGATATCACCTTTTAGAGTCGCCACCCAAATATAAGCTTTGGAAAATACTAAATACTACTAGAATGAATTAGGCAAATTTTAAGTGTAAACTTGATTTATCTTCTGAAACTAGAGATTCTAAATACTTTAAATCAAGACTTTACAATCTCTCTCCCTAGCGGAGTCACCAATTTGTTAGCTCTTTTTCTTGCAAAAATAATTATATTATGATAGTATAGTTGTATACTTCAATGCAAACTCTTGTTTCATGCAAAAGAAAGGCTAATTGATGAGGATATTAGATAATATCTGGGGGTACCTATTATCACCTCCTTCTTTTTTGAGATCCACTGGCTCAGGCAAGTATTACCTATAAATAATTACTGATTTACAGTATCTTTAAAGTAAACTATCTTTTTACTAAAATGCTGAAATGTCTTTTACTGTATCAACAAATTGAAAATCATGCGGAAACATGTGACTAACTTGATACAGAGCTCAATGAGCCAAACTATTATTTTGACAATAGCGAATAGTAAGGTAATAAGGATTCTCATCCTTTTTTTTTTAAGTTCTTATGAACCTCAGGAAGGATAACCTAGTTTTGATTCTCTCTCAAAGGAATCAGTAAACTGAATTGTATTCCTTGAACACAATTATTTGAGTGGGATGTATTTTGAAATGTGTGAATGATTTGATAAAATAAAATACTAGTTTATCAATAATCAATTACTTAGCCAACTATAAAACCAGTGCCTTAACCATTGGGTTATGAGTCAATATCTAGTATAACTCCATAGCAAGGTGATCAACAAAGCATATGCAACAAAGATAAGATGCCTTACAAATTATCCTCTTTCTACACCTATATCATTAGATCCTTAAACTATTGCTAAATTCTCTAGGGTCACTTGAAATAATTAATCCTTCCTTGAAGGAGCTTACAAATGACTGCACAACCACCTTGTGATCAGTATGCCTAAATGCCTTACAAATAAACATACAAGAGCAATAACAGTAATGAAAAGAGACAATAAAAGATGTAGAACAGAAATTGCATATATTTTTATTAATGTATTAAAGCTTCAAATGCATATAGATAGACAAATAATACAAAGGCTTAAACAAATTTTAGCATTCTGCCTTGTAATATATTTCATTGGTTTTCAATTACAATTTTTTCCAACTTCTTCCAACCTCATACAAAATGACAGAAGAGAATTATTTATAGGCCTAAACCATCTTGGAATCCTTAAGATAAGGATGCTACAAGCTTCAGATGGTTTAGAAAACCTAACCCTAAAAATACAGAAAGAGACAAAAGATAGGAAAACAACAAGCGACAGGAAGAAAAAATTAAAGAATAAGATTTGATCTTCCTTTGTCTTCCTGTGAATGTTAGAAGCTTTGTCTGGATATGTTTAGGATAGCATCTAATAGTTGTAATAAGAATTAGTGACCGCTAATTCAGGCTAACTTACACTAATCTCTTTAAGATTTCTAACCTCCCTGTGCTCATAGAATAAGTGCCATGGGTCCTCTCACTCTTCATCCATGATTTCTAAGTCCACTGTAATAGGATTTTTATTCTTGGCTTTGGTCATGATATCCCATGTTGTCACATCTTCCTCTTTAAGCCACTCAAAATTTGGAATACTCTCAAGTTGGGCCTTTTGCCTTTCCCACCTAGCATCTGTTATGCTTTTCACATCTGAGATGAATTTATTGCAGTCAGTCTCTTCTTTTATTGCTTCTTCAAGAATCTTATTGTATCTCTCCATATCTAATTCTCCTGATCAGATATGTATATATCCTTATTGGGAAGCACATTATTAAATTCTGATCAACATAGCCCTAATGGCTTAATTTGGTTGTCTTTGGTTCTGATAGGAGGTATAAACTTGTTATAACCTACTCCAAACATATTTAGCCTTGTCTCAATTTGATTTTATTTTCCCTTAAAAAGGATAAGGTGGCTCCAATCTATTCTATTTCTGTGTCAACCAAAGTTACTACCTCTAGAAAATCTGACCTTAGTGGTTGCATAGATGCCAACCTCTCAAAAAGTGTTGTCGTACCAGACCAGGTTGAATAATATGGATTTAAAATTGATATAAAATTACTCACCTCTTTTTGTAGGTCTGGAAACTTGCCATATGCTCCATACACCACATCAATTTTGTCTTTGATAATGTCTATTCTATGTTGCAAAATTGAATTCAAAGCCCCCAAAATAACACTATTGTGTTCTCTAACCTCTGGCTCTATTCCAGTAGCTATCTCCCATGTTTCCTCTGTTTGGGTCTCATTATCCACTACCTCTTTTGGCTTAGTAGGGGTAGCCTCTAGAATTTCCAATAGTTGTTGTGTAAGCCCAACTATGATCTTCTCTTGCTCCTTTATCTTTATCAATCCTAGCTATGTGTCCTTAATTATATCACTAGTATCACTAGTGAGTTTCTTCAGTTTCTCTGACATTTGGACTGCTTTTGCCTCATTTAGCTGGGCAAAGTGAGTTAGTACTTGGGATATTTCCAAATCTCCTGTATTCTAGACTAACCAGATTATCTTGTTACCCTCCATCTTTTCCTAGATGTTCAAAAGAGATGGCTTCTGATCTTTAGGAGCTAAGCTCCACATTGCAAGTGCCTGGGATTTAGGGTTATATCCAAACCCTCTGATCATGTCCCCAACCTATGTCTCTGAAGACAACTTTCCATCTGGTTGTTTTCTTATATAGTCAATTATAAAAGCTAAGGATAGATCCCAGTCTTCTACTAACAGCATCCCACTAGCCTTGACCAGTTGTCTTTCTTTCTCTAGTGTGATTTTCTCATATTCAAGATCATAATCCTACAATGTCTGTAAATCCTCTTGGGTGGCTGGATCACCACTTTCCAATTACAACTATTTTCCCACCTGTTGTTGTTTATTCCAGATGTGGAAATCTTTGAATTCCTTTATTTTTATGAAGTTGTCACCCTTGAAGAATTCATCCCGATGAATCAACCTCTCATCTGTACAGGTCCTTAGAGGTAGCTCATCCTCCTCTTCTACATCTTTTTGCAATTTCTTCCTTGCCCTGATTTATTTTCTCACTAAGTGATGATAGAGCTTGTTCCCAGTAATAAGGGTAGCAACTCTGTCTATTCTTTTTTCCTTCCTCTGAGAAGTTTCCCTTGTTTCTACTCTTTGTCTCTTTTGTGGGGGTTCATTTGTCACTTCCTTCTCAGGGATCTCTGTTAGGTCAATGGTATTCTCCTCCTCAGCAACTTGTTGTTCTTCAATTGCATGATTGTCTGGACGGGGGCCAGGTTCATAATATTCATCACTATCATCATCATATTCTAATGATGAGTGCCCTTTATGGCCTTTCTTAGGAACCACTATTGCATCCTCTAATTGATTGCATAGGAGAGTATGAGACTCAATCATGGCTTCTAGCCTCTTCAAATAAGGCATATCAAGGAAGAATCCTCCAAATTATATACCTTTTCTTTTTACCTATCTCTCTAGGTCCATAAGTTCATTGAACTTAATAGCTCTCATATCCACCTACTCATCCTCCAAAATATTTCTGATCAAATCTTACTCCATGCACTCTTCATGATCTTTGGTGTAGGGGATGGTTGGTGTTAGAAATTTCTTTGCACTGAGGATGAAACCCTTTGTGTCAAAAGATCTATATAGGGAAACATTCATCCTATAATGGTTCATCCAATTATTCATAGGGTCTAAATCCCTCTTTCCAATAGTAAAATTATAGATTATGAACTGCTTGGGGGTAAATTTACCCTTCCTATGTGCTGCAAGATGCTCTTTGTCTATTAAAATGAGATGTCTTATAAAATCCATAGCAGCTATCCTCGGTGGCACATGAAATGGAAATATATGGGGAGGGTGAGTATATCCATATACCCTTATCAATGTGAAGTTCTTCTCATAGTAGAAGTCTCCCCAATTATGGTCTCCTGGCCATTTGTCAAGGTACTGGCAGGGTCTCAATAACTGTATTACCTTGATAAGCAACCTAGTCTTATCAACACCCAGGCATTGAAGAATTGGATATACTATCCAATTTTCAAAAGCACAAAACTCCTGTTCTCTGGAGGGATAGTTCCACACTCGAAGAAAAAATTGAATAGGGTTAGCATGGCCATGATGAAACCTTTATGGCTGCAGATACTTACAATTCATGAGTGGGAAGTTTTAATACAGAATCAAATGCATGAGAATGGAGTAATGCATAAATTTAGGATGATCCTTCTTGCTTTGTATGTCTACAAACCCCTGATGCATTTGGCCTATGATATATTGGATGTAATCATAGTTAGAGGTGGTATGGAAGCTCTGCATGTCCAGCACCATCATCAAGATATCTGAGGTAATCCTCTCTACTCATGTATCCTTTCCCAGCACTCTGCATAGTGCATATGATATGTACTTGAAGTAGAAATTTAGGTCCTTGTAAAAATATGTGGCTGCTCATGGAAAGGGAGCTATGTAGGTCTTCATTTTCTTAGGAACATGATGTTCCTTAATCAATTTGGCAGCAATGCCAGACTCTCTAGTATGTCTATTCTCTAGGCTATTCAATTTTATTTCAGTGGTCATGGGGTAGTATACATTGAAGGCCTTCATGAAGGAATTTTGGTCCAAGGTAAGCAAGGGTTTTCCATCATCCCTCTTAATTGTCTTGGTTAGGATATCATATTGACTGGTCAAATCTAGAATGAAATCAACATCTAAAAAGATGTCAGGGACTATTAACCTGGATAATCCACAGGTCCAAGGGTTGTAAACAGGCATGGGCTCATCACTATTGTTAAAGAAATAATTAAACAATGAATAGCCTAAGGAGCCTGGGGTTTTTGCATCTCTAATATAGGATAAATCATCAATTAAGGTATCGACACTTACCTTTCTATTTTGGCTCGAGCCTGGTAACAATGTGAGAAATTCATCTAAATAATTTCTCTTTCCTTTTGACTCATCATCAACATCATCACTTCTCCCACTGGTGGATTCCATACTTTGTGCTTGACTCATTTTCCCTTTCTATTTTGTTCACAACACCTTATCACTGATATTGAAACAAATCTTATCAAAACCCTCACCACAAGCTGTCAAATACCCTATAATCTGTAAACTAATTACTTGAGAACACTGCAAATCACAATCGCTATTGAATTCTAATCAGGAAATCACCTTTCTGAATTACTTGCTACTGGAGAATTTAACTTTCCTTAGAAAATACAGAACTTTGCATAAAAACTCTTCACTCTAAGAATTTGGAAGCTTGTAAGAATGAAATGATAATGGACATGCATACTTATAACTGAGAATTCAATGCAGATGTCTCTTCGAACTGGTAAACTTATAATTCAATCATTTCCACCATTAGTTTCACGCATTTTGACATCAATTCTGGTTCTAGCCATGGCATTCAAACTGACAAGTAATCAATATCTGATGAGTGCTATTGCATATAAAACCTTATAAAATTTGAAAAAAGATCAAACTAAAATATGATTAGCTTTAATTAATCATATTTTGGCTACTTTTCCATCTATCAAAATCCTTGAAATCTAATTGGTCAGCAATTGTCTATCATGGCGTCGCAGAAAAGTCTTCATTAAACTCTGGTTTACTTCTAGCGACCTAGCGACTGAATGATCTCCTTCTTGCTTGATATTCCTCCTAACTCAAGTTTTTTACTAAGACTTAGCGACCGTCATTGGATCAAACTTCAGATCAATGGTTGTCTCCATGTCTCCTTATCTTTCAACTTAACCCTTCTTCTTATGGAGACATCACATCTAGAGACTTGGCAACTGTTGTATCTCTATGTTGCTGAACCAAATCCTTAACTCATGTTTTATCAGGCGACCTCGCATCTTAGCATTTTAGTCTCTTAATCGCTTGATTATTTCATCTTTATAATATTCATTTGGATACAATGCGACTATCGTTGATCTCTCTTTCCTCTACATCTAATTATGGTCTCTAAGTCTCCTGATCTTCATTGCAAACCCTAACTTTTCTTGAGACTTTGTGACAAATGAACATGTGTCCTACTTCTCCTTTTGTCTCCTGATCGCCAGATACCTTTTGAATTTTCAAATTTTTAATGCAACCACGTGACTATCATTGGATCATCTTTCATCAAATGGCTGTCACTAAATCTCTTAATCATTGCCTTAACTCATCTTTCATCCCAATATTTGGCGACAGTAGTGTTATTCAAACTGACATCTAACCTAGGTTTATCCAGAGATTTAGTGACTGTTGAATCTCCATGTTTCTTGAAAACTTCTAAACCACAGCTATAATCTAGAGACTTTCTGACTGTCATTAGATTAAATCTCTCATCAATGGTTGTTGTTTAATCTTGTGATCCTTCACTTAACTCATCTCTTATTTAAAGACTTAGCGACAATGGTAAAACCTTAACCCTTTAACTCAACTTATAACCCTGAATTACATCTAGAGATAACATGAATGAGTAAAATCGAAGTCACCATATAGAATCACTAACTCTGATCTCATCAAGAGACAACGTGACCAATGTTAGATTTATACTGAGATCAACGATCTGCACCAAGTCTTTTGATCCTCTGAAGTGTATTCTTTTTATTAGGAGACTACATGACCAAATATTTTCACTAAGTTTCTAGATTATAAGGAATATTTGTTTCTTCTCATGAGACTAAGTGACTATGATAGTAGCACATTCAAATAATTTCAAACTTAAGTCATGAAAAAGTAACAAGAAAATAGAACCTACTTGAGAAATTTAGGGATTTCTTGTATTTTCAAATAGAATCACCCTAGGGTTTAGGGTTTCTAGCATTTTCAACTAGGTTTTGAGAAAAAACAACTCCTGCAGAGGTAAATAAGCAATTTCGGACATGATTTCTACTTTTTGAGCATAGAAATGATAGGGTACTTCAAAATTTTATAGGGAAAACTCGAAAATAGGAAATACAACCAATACCTTGCTCATTCATAACAAAGAGATTTGGAGTAGAGTTATAAATCTATTTTCATCCTAGAATTCATAGTGCATTCATAGTTTATTTGCTCTCATGATAGTTTCTTGCATTTTTGCATTGCTTAGCTTCATTTCTTAGCTTAATGGCATTCTAGTTCTCATCTCATAGCTTAATTTAGATGCATTTCTCTTCTCATTTCTAGTTCAAATCTTGCATACTAATTTCGTTTATCATAGTTTCTATGCATTTCATTTGATAGTCTATGCATTCTCATTTTCAAGCTTTTAAGAGAAAAGCATGCAAGTTTATGCATCTTGCTCCACATTGCATTAAATCTTCCATTTTGGAGTAGACAAGTCACTGATTCCTCTATTTCTAATCTGATGGAAAAACATGAGAATCACACTTGCTTCAACTAGGAAGCAATAAGCTTATTTATAGGGGTTTTTGTCATGCTTTGAATCTTATGTTTTCACTAACCCTTTGGATGTAATTGTTTATTGAAGTGTTTGGTTGCAAATTATAATCTCACATTTTACCACACATAGGTAGTCCTTTATCCATAGACATTATTCATGCTACTGTTCCTCAACAATCATATATGCCTCGTCTTGATAATTACAATGGTAAAGGCGATCTTGTTACTCATGTTAAAACATTTCAAATCCTTTGTAGTGATTATGCTCATGACAATAGGATTTTAGCTAAACTATTTTCTAGGACCTTTCATGATAAGGATTTGCAATGGTATTTTTCTTTACCTCCTTATTCTATTGATTCTTTTCCTAGACTTGCTAATACCTTTATCCAACAATTTCAAAATAACATTGGTCTGCAAGTTTCCTTAACTAATTTAATGCATTATAAACAAAACATTAAGGAAAAATTGACTGATTTCATTGGTATATTTAAGCATTTGTATGCTCAAATTTCTTATCATGTTCCTGATATTGATATTCAACATATGTTTATTTCAAATTTACAAAAGGATATTAGAGATAAGATTGTACTTACTGAATTTACCTCTTTTCAACAACTTTGTGCAGCACTTCATCATTATCAATTACAAGTGAGTCAATTTGAGAGCAACACTACAATGGCTCCTATTCCAGTTGATAAGAGTGACACTTCTCCTAATCCTAATAAATTTTAGAAACCTAACAGCTACATCAAGATTAATAAACAGTTGAAAGCGATTGTTGATCAAGTTGTTATTGCATCTCATATTGCCACTTCTACATCCACTCCTTTCCGTATGAATCGTTCATTTACTCCTCTCTCTAAATCTTTACATTCCATTATGAGTAGGTTTTTATGTGCTAATATGATTACCTTGCTTCCTATTTGACCTCTCCTTCCCACTACAATAGCTTAAAAATCCTTTGATTCTAAATCTTTTTGCCAATACCATCGCCAAAATGGCCATGATACTGAAAATTGTTATTCTCTAAAGCATAAGGTCCAAGACTTAATTGATTCTAATGCCTTATCTATTGATAATTTTGATGGTAATGGGAACAAATTTGTCTCTCCTAATCAAAACCTTCAAATCTATATGAATCCTTTACCTACACATCAGACTAACACCATCTCTCAACCATCTTCTGTGGATATTTTTTACGATTCAAAGATGGATGATCTTAATCATATTGTTAATCATGTGGAGTGTGTTGATTACTCTCAACCTATAGTTCAAGATCCTTCGCCTCCACCTCAACTTCAAGTTCCACCTAAACCTCAGAAAAAAACTAAGGATAAGCGACCTCGGGAACTTTCAATTACCTTTGATGATTCTGAGACTATTAAAGCTCCTGTTGGTTCCCTTTATATTTATGATTGGATTGCTAAGATACCTACGTGTGGTTGTCTTGTTAATCCCACATCTTTAATAAATGTTATTACTGAGGAAAATCATTTTATGAAAAACCTACAACGTGATTTTTATGATCCATCTGATGCATGGATCCAAACTTGTAATGGTTTTCTCTATCCTGCACTTGGTTCTATTACCTTGCCTGTTGAACTTTATAGAAAGTTTGTAGATACTACCTTCATTATCATTCCTACTTCTAATCAATTTCAAGTCAAATTTGGTTTGCCTTGGATAACTTTTATGCATGCTATTGCTTCTCCTATTCATAAATGTCTTAAGTTCATTCATAATGGAGAAGATAAAATGATTAATCATAGTTTGTATAAACCTTCTAGGCCTAGAGATTATGCTACTCTTGATTTATTTTGGCCTTCATTACCTAATTCATGTCCTCCTCACCCTGACAACCTTTTTCATTCATATCAAGCCTATAAACATCGCAAGATTGTCGAGTTAAGCATGCCTCGGATAGTTCTTAACCGTGGTATTTTTCCAACTCCTTCTATACCTCCTTTATCCATTACTTATAGCTCTATTACTCAACCTCCTAGTATCACTTCTCAGCCTACTACAAATCCTACCAATCCTCCTATTGAACCTGTGAAGGAACCAGTTGTTATTCCTCCTAGTTCTCCACATGTGGAAAACAAAGAAAAACGTAATAAATATACTAATGAACATTGTAAGAAGCATAGATCTATGCTAGGGCACGTGTTTTTTTTCTTAAAAATTCTTTATCTTCTTTCGATCAACCTATGCCTAATGTGTTGGAATAAGTTAATATTCACAATGATGTTAAGATGAATGAGTATGATGATACTAATCGCATCTTAGATCCCATTTTTAATCTTGATGAGGAGGATACTCTTGATGATCCTATTGATCTTAGTGATGAATATGAGACCATTGATCTTGACACTGATTTACCTCTATGATTTCAACTCAATTGACAATTACACCTAGTATCGAGAAACACGATTCTCAAGAGGGTCCTTGTTTGGAACTGGCTATTATTCCTACTGTATTGGATATAGTCCCTCTTGCGAGTTGCCCACCTTCCACAAATGATATAAACCTAGATGGAGAGAGTAGGTGATGCACCTGATTGGCTTATCCTTCATGGTAGCCCTTTTTGTGTTTTCATCTTGTATTGTGCTTCTCCCGTAATATGTTTACTAAATGTTTGTTAGACTCTTTTATACGACCCTTGTTACTTTGTTAGTGCAAGGTGATAAAGGAATCAGACCTATTGTATAATTCCTCTATATGTATCTCTATTCTTCTATATGTTGTTTTCATGTTATGTTGTACTTGTGCTATTGTCTGTAAATTTTTTCCTTGTATAGTCTGCTTGGATCTGCGACATGGTAGCACTGATTCTTTTTGGTCTCCATGTTGTGGTCCGAAAAGATTCTTCTTCATAACTCTTGCATTTTCTTTCCTCCATTGTGATTGTAGTTCTACTTTCTTTGGGTAATGATGTCAATTCATTTGCAATAATATCATATCTATATGTACATGTTATCTTATGATCATACATACCCCACAATAGGTAGATCTCTTTTGTGTTCTTTGTTTGTTTGTGTGATATTTCCCTTGAGTTGTCTTCATTTGGGGGAATCTCGTAGTGGAAATGTAATCAGTACAGTTGTTTACGTTTCTATTCAAGTCATTGCTCCTATTAAAGTGTTAGAAATGAATTTAACATGGGGGTGTACGCTCTACTTACTTTTTTCACACACTCACATTCAAGATATTTTCAAACTTAAAATTTTTTCCCTTTATGGATTAAAGACTAATCCTTAAAGCATGGACATTTTACTTTTTAGGATCTCTTGATCCCTCCAGTTTAAATTTACATGGATCTCTTGATCCCTCCAGTTTCAATATACAATGTTTTGATCCCTTAAGGTCAGAAGGTGTCCTTAAGATCAGATCTCCCTTATGGGTTTACTAGTGAGTAGCCACATTCACTAGGCAGTTCAACTTCATCTTTCCAGTTACACTGTTTCCTTCTGTGGTTCACAATGGGACATAAGTTCTCATTGGGTGAGGTAACCACACCCTCTCTCTTTCTCCTTAAATAGTGATGTCTCTCTTATCATGATCTTAGGGTTGATAAATACTTAAGTCCCTTGGGGGCTTGAGGATTCCTTTGTCCCTTTTTTATTCCAAAAAGATTATCTACTCTTTATGATCTCCTTTACCAAGAGTTCGTATTAAGTCCATACTCTTGCTAAAGTGGGGGCTAAATGTATTGTCAGAAAATGGAAGCACTTCCATGGTAGACTAGTTTATCCTTCTGAGTAAGTGGTTTGGGGTCATGTCAAGCACCTTGAATGGGTTCCTGACTTTGATCTGGCTTTATCCCTCTGTTCTGCCCCATTTCCACTTTTTCCAACCTATTTCTGACACCCTAGACTGAGAAACTAGGACTTTGACCTCAGGGTCAAGGTCAACCTTTTTGGGTCAAGGTAGACCTCGACCTTGACCTAGGTCATAATTGACCTTTTGTAGGAACGGGGTTCAATTTCTAGAATCTTAGGGTTTCCAGATGTCGGTCTTTGAAAAAAGTTAATTCTCGCTTCTGGGTCAGCTGTTTTGATCTTCAGAACAACAAATCCTAAATTATATTTAATATAGCTCCACCTCTAGGGGAATGGGTCTAATTTGAATTTAATTCTCCTATGTTGGCCTCTCTAGAGGATTGTGCCCTAGTTTCATATAAAAGGAAGCCTTCTCCTCTCATTTTCTCTAACCACAAGAAAAGACAAGACTAAGCATAATTGAAAGAACTTTCAAAGACTTGAAGAGTGAGATCCAAAGGTGAAGAAGAAAGATTTGAAGCAAGCCAAGTATCCATTGAAGCATTCATCCATTCTCAAG
>MU223055.1:747532-770287 GCA_018584345.1 Thuja plicata | reverse complement strand
GGGATATGAAATGTTAATTGAAGATTGATCCACGTCATTTAATGTATGGGTAACCATAATTAATGCATGGTTTCAAGATTTAATTAGAGACTACTTTGGAGAAGTAAATGTAATGCAAAGATGGAATGATCCGTTAGATCTGACCTAACCTAAGACTATGATCTTGTTTAAGCGGAAAAAGATTTATCTGACCTAGACAAAGAGGTATATGATAACCTCAAGGGGTTATTCATTGTATGTGCAAGAGTGGATGAATGTATGTGTATGCAAGAAGTTTTCATAGTTGATTTACTATTTAGCATGATCTAGAAGATAAGGCAAAAGGCAGAAGCAGAGTGTTGTATGTGTGATTGCTTGATGGATTTCCAAGCAGATCAGAATATTGAAATGACAATGTAGGCTATCCAGTAAGTTAACATCAGAGCTGTAATTGGATATGAATTGCAAAGTAAGTTGTATGTACCAAATCACAAACTACTGAATACTTTCTTACCATTGTATCAGTTAAATCCTTTAACAAGGTTGACTTAACAGTCGTTTGTATAAATCCTCTAACAAGGTGACATTCAAATTGGAATGTTCTAAGTCCTCTAACAAGGCCACTCCTGACAGGGTGATTAAATCCTTTAACCAGGTTACACCTAGCAGTGTGTTGTTGTAACCTTTAACAGGGTTGGCTCCTCACAGGGCATCACTTCAGAAGAGTGAAAACTTGGTAGCATGTTACTGGTGGTTTTTCCCATATTGGGTTTCCATGTCAAATACTTGTGTCAACTTGTGTGAATGCTTATGGTTTGATTTACTGTTATGTTACAACAAGCTAATTTCAATTGACAGTAAACTACATGATTAAACTTGTCAATTTATGCTACTGCTACCGAGTAGATCTGAAGTACAAAAAAATTTTATTTACATCTAGACCTGAGGATAACTGATTCACCCCTCCCCTCTCAGTTATTCAAAATTCATTCTAACAATTTTCCTCACATACAACTCCTCATTTGATCAGTTTCTTGAAATTTGGAGTGAGCTAGAATTCTGTGGTAAATGACAAATCAGGGATTAGATTTTCAATGAACATGACTATTAGGTCTTGTTCTGGCACATCATACTAATGGGGAGATCTAGTTCACAAGAGATTTATCTCTCTTCTCAAGGCCCTTTCTTTGGCCTTACTAGGGTACTTAGCTATGAACTAATCAAAGAATACTCATATAGTTCCTCTACTCCAACTAGATCTCTCCAACAACTTCAAACACTCTTCAACTCTTCACAATGCCACTGTGCACCCATAGGTCCAATCAAGGAAAATATGATCCTAAGTTGTTCTAATCATGGAAACAAGTGTTCAAACTATCTCCCCTTCACTTTAAATCAATCTTAATCCACTCTACTAGGTTCTTTCAAAGAGTTTCCATCGAGTTCATAGTTTCCTAGTTTCTAGGCCTTGTAGCCTTTTTAGACCAATTAGGCCTCCTGAATTCACAAAACTTGGAATACCTTCTTATTACCCTTAACAACCCACAAAAATGAATATGGATTCTTTCTTGGCTCAGCCTAGGCTTCAATACTTTCTAGGTCTTAGGTCTCCAAAGTGTCTATACATTGTACTTCTGAGAAACCCCTATTTTCAAGGGTTTTTAGGGCTTATAGACCAGTTTGCAACAAAAGGGTTCAAAATGTATTCAAATAAACTCTTCCTCACTTCTCCTCTTGATGAAATTTCCTTGAA
Source organism: Thuja plicata (assembly GCA_018584345.1). NCBI lineage: Eukaryota > Viridiplantae > Streptophyta > Pinopsida > Cupressales > Cupressaceae > Thuja > Thuja plicata. The sequence goes on along the minus strand of MU223055.1, from coordinate 768,555 downwards.
ACATTTCTCTTCTCTTCCCAATTTGTGATTGGCACAAACCAATCCATCTCATCACTCTTTAACTCTCTACAACTCTGCAATCACCTAGCCGGATGGCTCTGGACCCAGCTAGGGATTTATTGCAAAAATAGATCCCCTACTCAAACTAGACCACAAACACATATTTACACAATTTACAAGGTTCCCTTATTGATTCCAAGTTTCCATAAGGATCCAGCCATGGGAATTCAAGAAGGATCCATATTTACATAACTGCCTCTGAACAAGACAACAACCCTGGCAAACCAAAAGAATTTACAAACTAATAAATAAAAGCAACAAATTTCTAATCTACCACCAAAAAAATTAATTACATGAACTCCTTTAAATAAACACAACACAAAGATTCACCATTCAATCCATTAAGGTGTGGATGAAGGCTCTGTAACACAAAATTTGTCAAAATCTTTCTCTTTTCAAGTTTAGTCCATACAATCTGATGATAAACCCCCAAATTATGGTTAATTTATTATTATATAACCTTTTACCATGTGCTTAGACCCTAATTTTTGGCTTTAGACCCATTTAACAACATATGCAACTTTTTAGGAAATGTTGTCATGAGCAACTTTTGCAATTCTTGCAATTTTTCCTTTCCACTACTCCTAACTTGTCTAGATGGATTATAAACCACCATTTTTTGTTGAGAACCATGTCTATATCCCATCTAAATTATCACTACTCATTTAGGAGTCTGGTCTACATTTTGACCCATTTGGAAGCTCCAGTCTCCTAGTGTTACACAAGCCAACTAGGGTACTTCCTGTCACCTAGGACAAAAACCAAAAACAAAACAAACTAACCACCTCCTATTTACAACACACACACCTTGGGATTTTTAACATCGTCCTTATTCATTGGTGGTTGGCTACAACCACCTACAAGACAAAATTTCATAGGATCACTACTAGGACCCTAAGGTGCTCCTTCACCATTCTCCCCCTACAACAAGAAATTTAGGGTACCTGAGGTGTGATAAAATCCAAACTGATGCCATATTTCTAGAAATCATTCTCTTCTATCCAAGTAGCCACTAATTTAGATTGGTTCTCCCACTTGACTAGATGCTCCATGTAGATCTTATGCCTAGTCTTCTTCTTCACTCTAGAATCTAGAATCTTTTCAGCTTGAGGCTTAGTCTGAATATGTACATTAAGTTCTTCCAAATCCTTTGCCATGTCTGTACTGTATTCCTACTCTTTGATATCAGGGCCTTTTTATTTGATCAAATCTGTCACATAGAAGATATGAGCGATGTGCATCTCCTTTGGTAGGTCTAACTTGTATGCATTCAGTCTATACTTAGCCAACACCTTGCATGGGCCAATTCTCTTCATCTATAGCTTGCTTGGAATGCCTTTCTATAGCCTTCCTTTGTTTAGATACACCATCACCAATTCTCCTACTTCAAACTATAAGTCTTTTCTCCCTTCATCTACCTTAGCCTTAAGCTTCTGATTGGTCTCCATTATAGTCCTCTTCACCTGCTCATGGACCTCTCTCATAGACTGAGAAAATTCATCTACATGTCCACTAATCCCTTCATAACCTTTTAAGTATCTAATTTCACAAATACCCCTTGGATGTAATCCATACACAAATTCAAATGGACTCTTACCTGTAGTCCTATTTGTATTGTCATTATAGGCAAATTCAACTTGAGGGATGACTTGCTCCCATCCTTTCCCATACTCCTTAGTTAGACACCTTAAAAAATTTCCAAGAACTTTGTTGATTACCTCTATTTTTCCATCTATTTGAGGATGATATGCAGAGCTATGTGCTAAATTGGTTCCCAATCTCTTCTAGAGTATTTTCCAGAAGTGCCCCATAAACTTCACATCCTATCTGAGACAATACTAGTTGGAAAACCATGTATCCTTACTATTTCCTTAAAGAAAAGATGAGCAATGTGACTGACATCATGTATTATCTTACAAGGAATAAAATGACTCATTTTACTGAATCTATCTACTACAACAAACACACTATCCAAACCGGTTTGTGTTCTAGGTAACCCCACTATAAAATCCATGCTTATGCACTCCCAAGGCCTATTAGGTGTGGGTAATGGTTGATAGAGCCCTACATTTGAAGATGTTCCATTGGCTTTCTGACATATCCCACACTGTTCTACATATCTCCTTACATCCTTCTGCATTTCAGGCCAATGATAGAATCTTTCCACTAAGTCTAGTGTCTTATTTAACCCAAAATGACCACTTAGGCTACCATTATGTTTTTCTTGAATGAGGTTTTCCCTCATAGACCCCCTTGGAACACACAACTATTTACCTTTAAAAAACAACCTATTCTGCAATGTGTAGTCAGCATACTTACTATGGAAATGGTTATCAAAATCAATGCATACCTTGTAAATCTCTGATAAATCTGTATCCCCTACATATAGATACTTGAATCCTTCAAATCCTATGCTCTACAACTAGATTTCTTGGATCGTGAGAAACCTCCTGCTAAGTGGATCTGCAACTTTACTATTCAATCCCTTCTTATGCTTTATTGTGAAGGTGTATGACTGCAGAAATTCCATCCACTTTATGTTTCTCAGACTAAGCTTTTCTTGTGTGGTTATGTAGCTTAGAGCTTGGTTGTCTATGTATACAACAAATTTTTTCGACATTAGATAGTGCCTCCATTTCTTAAGTACTTGGACCAATGCATAAATATCTAGATCATAAGATGAGTACCTTGATTTTTCTTCATTCAATATCTCACTAAAGAAGGCTACTAGTCTTCCTTCTTGGCTTAGGACTGCACCCACTGCTATGTTGCTTGCATCACATTCTACAATGAACAATTTGTCAAAACTTGGTAGAACTAGAATGGGTTGTATAGCCACTTCTTTCTTCAATTTTTCAAATCCTTCATTGGCTTCCTTGGTCCATATGAACTTGGTCTTGACTCCTCCTTTTATGGTATCTAAGACAGGTGCACAAATTTCACTAAACCTTCTCACAAACTTCCTATAAAACTGGGCCAAACAATGTAAACTTCTCACTTCAATTTGTGTCTTAGGAGTAGGCCAACGTAAGATTGCTTCAACCTTGATTTTATCCATTTTCAGATCACCTTAAGAAACTACAAACCATAAATAGACAATTTCTTGTTTCATGAACTCACTTTTCTCAAGCTTAATGGTTAACTTCTCTTCTTGGAGTATCTTCAACACAATCTCTAAGTGTTTCATATGATCCTCTTTGGTCTTACTAAAGATGAGGATATCATCTAGGTAGCAAATGCCCCTATATAGTCTTTTAGGAATTCATTCATTACCCTCATAAATGTACTAGATGCATTTGTAAGCCCAAATGGGATTACTAACCACTCATAGAGCCCCTATGTGGTTTTAAAGGAAGACTTCCACTCATCTCCCTCTTTCATTCTTATTTGATAATAACCACTCTTGAGATCAATCTTACTAAAGTATTTAGCACCCTCTAATAAATCTATTAAGTCCTCTATCCTAGGAATAGGAAACCTATATCTAATGGTTATCCTATTTATTGCCCTAGAATCTGTACACATCCTCTGCTTACCTCCCTTCTTGGGTGCCAAAACCACTAGAACAACACATGGTATGATGCTCTTTATAATGATTCCTTGGTCCAACAACTCTTTTACTTGCCTTGTAATCTCCTTCTTTTGTTCTAGTGTCATCTTTTAAGAAGATTTGTTACGGAATGATGCCCCTGGCACAAAATAAATTTGATGGTTGATTTCTCTTTGTGGAGGTAGGGTGGAAAGTTTCCCATCATATATGATATCTTTGAACTGATCCAACAACTATTTGACTTCTGCTAGAATAGATGTCTGTTTGGGTGTCTCTTCCTCCTTTGGTTTCACCAAGATACCATAACCAACTCCTTCTTCATTCTTCATGTCTTTTAGGAATTCTTTTCCACTCATGAGGAGTGTGTTGGAGTCCATAGTTTGCACTATTTCTTCCTCTATTAAGGACTGTATTTTATATGTGACTTCATCCTTCTTAAAGTAATACTTATTCTCCTTTCCTTGGTAGACTGTTTCTTTGTCATACTACCATGGTCTTCCAAGTAAAAGATGGAAAGAATCCATTGGTAGCACATCACAATGTATCTTCACCTGATACTTCCCTATGGTGAAATCAACCCATACTTGTCCATTAACCAGTATGTTTTGCCCCTTGTTCAACCATGTTACTTTGTAGGGGTAAGCATGGGGTATCTTGTTCAATTTCAACTTTTGCACTGCCTCCTCTGAGATCACATTATCTGTTGACCCTGATTCTATGATGACTCTACACACCTTGCCAAGAATCTTATGCTTCACCCTAAAGAGTGCTCTCCTTTTTTTGTGTTCTTCCTTGTTAGGTTATTTGATCAAGATCCTCCTAAGCATTAAGTTCTCTCCCTTCTCTAAATCAATACTTATCTCAGAATGTTTAGTACTGTCTTCTTCTTGCACATATGCAATTTTATTTTCTCCTTGTGAAAATGATGGCTTATCCCGACACCTATAGGAAGGGTGAACTAACTATCCATAGTTATAACACTTCATTGAATAAAAATGTGATTTTCGTCCAAAACCACCATATCTACCTCTTCCACCACTATGAGAACTCCTTCCTATACCATAGCTACCTCTATTGCCTGGCTCATTTATTTTTTTAATGAGCTTGGAGTCTCCTTGACCTCTGGCTTTATTTCTTTTGCCACTAGAACCTCCTCTATGTCCTCCTCTAGAGTCTCTTCCTCTACCCCTAAAGCTTGATTTTTTCTTCTTCTTATGTTTTTCCTCCACCTTAAGGGCCATTTCTAAATAGCCATGGATAGTAGTTAGGGTAAAGAAGCTTAGTTCCTCTTGAATCTTCCACCTACCTAGCTACTTTTATGCTTTCTATCTCTTGTACTCTGGACCTAAGGCATAATTTTTGAAATTCTTCAGTGTAGGAAGCCACATCTAAGTCCCTTTGTCTGAGATTCTATCTCTTTTTATGTAGTTGGATGTCATAGTCATCTGGTAGGTAATGTTATTTTACCTTAGCCACCATATCCTTCCAATTGACTATTGTCTTTTTCCCTTATCTATCTCTTTCTTCTTGTAGAAACTTCCACCAAGTTAAGGCTTGTCCTCTCAACCTAGACTTGGCTATCTTCACCTTTTGTGCCTCTGTAATCCCATCACATTCAAAGTGATTCTCCATGCCTTCAATCCATTCCATCACCAATTCTACATCCATTTGGCCAAAGGACACATGGATACCTTCAAGTGCTTTTCCACTTAGTGCTTTAATGGATTTTAGAAAAGGTTCCTCAGGTAATGGAGGGTCTGGTTCTAGTTCTACATCCTCTTCAACTTGAATTTTTCCTCTTTCTTTATCCTCTTCTAACTATTCTTTTACTTTGAGTGTAGTCTCTACAAATTNTTCCAATTTTTGTTTCATCTCCTCCATAGCTTCTTCTAGGATTCTATTCTTCTCTTGCTATTCTGACAAATCTCTTTCCAATTCTGCTTTTGTCACCTTGGTTCTCTCTCCAATTGATTCACTCACCTCTGACCTGCACACTCTTCCCAAGCCTTTCTTTGGCTCTGATACCACTTTGATAGGGAGCTCTACTTCACAAGATATTTATTTCTCCTCTAAAGGCCCTTTCTTTGGCCTTACTAGGGTACTTATCTCTACCCTAATCAAAAGACACTCTTATAGTTCATCTACTCAAACAACTTCAAACACTCTTCAACTCTTCACAATGTCACTATGCACCCATAGGTCCAATCAAGGAAAATATGCTCCTAAGCTATTCTAATCATGGAAACATGTGTTCACACTATTTCCCCTTCACTTTCAATCAATCTTTATCCACTCTACTAGGTTCTTTCAAAGCTTTTCCATCGAGTTCATTGTTTCCTAGTTTCTAGGCCTTGTAGCCTTTTTAGCCCAATTAGGCCTCCTGAATTCACAAAACTTGGAATACCTTCTAATTACCCTTACCAACCCACCAAAATTAATATGGATTCTTTCTTGGTTCATCCTACGATTCAATATTTTCTATATCTTAGGTCTCCAAAGTTTTTGTACACCGTACTTCCAAGAAACCCATATTTTCGAGGGTTTTTAGGGCTTACAGACTAGTTTGCAACAAAAGGGTTCAAAAGGTATTCAAATGAATTCTTCCACACTTCTCCTCTTGACCAAATTTCCTTGACACATGTCTCTACTCTTCCCAATTCATTATTGGCACAAACCAATCCATCTCATCACTCTTTAATCTCTGCAACTCTGCAATCACCTAGCAAGATGGCTCTGGACCCGCATAGGGCTTGCTTGCAAAAATAGCTCCCCTGGTCAAACTGGACCACAAACACATATTTACACAATTTATAGGGTTCCCTTCTTGATTCCAAGTGTCCATAAGGATCCAACCATGGGAATTCAAGAAGGATCCATATTTACATAAATGCCTCTGAACAGGACAGCAACCTTGGAAAACCAAAATAATTTACAAACTAATAAAGAAAAGTACCAACTTGCTAATCTACCACCAAAAAAATTATTTACATAAACTCCTTTAAACAAAAATAGCACAAAGATTCACCATTCAATCCATTAAGGTGTGGATGAAGGCTCTATAACACAAAAACTGTCAAAATCTTGCTCTTTTCAAGTTTAGTTTGTACAATTTGATGATCAACCCCCAAATTAGGTTAATTTGGTCTTATATAACCTTTCCCCATGTGATCACACCATAAGGTCGGTCTTTAGACCCATTTAAGACTATATGCAAATTTTTAGGAAATGTTGTCATGAGCAACTTTTGCAATTCTTGCAATTTTGCCTTTCCACTACTCCAAACTTGTCTAGATGGATTAAAAAACACCATTTTTAGTCCAGAACCATGTCTAGATCCTATCTAACTTATCACTACTCATTTGGGATTTTGGTCTACATTTTGACCCATTTTGAAGCTCCAGTCTTCTAGTGTCACACAAGCCAACTAGGGTACTCCCTGTCACGTAAGACTAAAACCAAAAAAAAAAAAAAACTAAACATGTCCTATTTACAACACACATAGCTTGGAAATTTTAAGATAGTCCTTATTCATGGGTAGTTGGCTAGAACTACCTACAAGCCAAAATTTAATAGTATCACTACTAGGAACCTAAGGTGCTCCTACACCACATACATTATTTTGTTTGCAGTGTTCCTCCACCTTTGTAAGAATTTAACAAAGGATTCACAATATTCTTGCTTAATGTCATAGAGGTCCTATATGGTGACCTTGCATTCAATGTTATGATGGAATTGAGCAATAAAAATTTTGTTCAATTCTCCCCAAGACTGAATGCCATGGGGTAAGTGTGAGAACCATTCCATCACTGGTTTGGCTAGACTCTATGGGAACAGTCGCATTAGGTAAGTTTCATCATGTATAACCTCAATTAAGATAGCAAAGAAGTCTTTGATATGCTCTACAGGATTTGTACTACCTTGGTATTTGTCAAATTTGGGCACCGAGAAGTGAGTGTGAAATGGAGACATGTGGAATGAGTGATCAAATGGGTATGGGTACAAGTCCTCCATTGTGTAAGACTTGGTTTGCCTCTGATTTTGCATGTCCATCATTTGTGTTTGTAGACTTTGCACTTGATGTATTATCATGTATGTTGGAGATTGAGGAACATTCTCGGCATTGAATCTTTGTTCCCTAGTAAGTATAAGGTTTCGCCTTTGTGTTCCTTGTGTTGGGACATATGATCTAGTGCTTGGGACTTGGTATTGATTTCCTAGTATGTGATTATGATACTGGGGAATTTGATTGGTCTAAGATTATTGTTCTTGTTGTTGTTTGGATCCCTATTGGAATAAAGGTGTAGCCTTTGGTGGATGTTGAATGAATATCAGACCCACGAAGATTAATCCATGTGGGAGCAAAGTATTGAGTCCAAAACTAGTAGGGATAGACTATAGTGTCTGAGTAGTCACAAATGGGTTATTTCTCATTTGTGGAATTGATGACACAACTTGAGTTCTTGATGCAAAATACCATGAGGTCGATGCTTGAGATAAATTGGTGACTATGGGCTCACTCAACTAGAATCCCATCATGTTTTGGGTGGATGATGTAATAGCTTTATTGGTAGAGCTAGTTTGGGTTGACACAGTCTGTGTTGATGTCACGGTCATTGATGATGGTAGAGACAAAATTTGAAATATCATGTGATCCATTTGAGAGGTTTAATTTGTGCTTTGTCTTGCTAGTGTGTTCTTAGGTCATATTTTCACACATTGAATTCAGTGGGGAGTTTGAATCCCTTTTTTACCAACATGGCTAGAATTCTTTTGGGGTTTCTTCCCACAATAGCATCAACTACTTGCGCGAAATAGGCATCTTGCTCTATGTCTTTGAGCTCTTCCTCTGTGACATCTTGAAATATTTTTTGTCTATAGGGACCTTTAGGAATAGAATGCGCATTCTCAATGTAAAGAGAAGAATCAGTATTTATGAATGGGTCATCCTCTCACTCTTTTTCCCACGGGGTAAATTGGTTAATGTATAAGGATTTATCGGGTTGGGTTCTAGCCTTTGACCTAGTATAAGGTCCTCCATAGGGTGTGAGATACATGGTGTTATCCATGTTTTGGACTAAAATGAGTGATATAAAGAAAACAAAAAGCATAACCTCTCAAGGAGAGTTCGAGTTATGTTTGACAAGGGTAATTCTAGTAACAAATTTTGAGTTCTCTTGATCTCAGAGATTGGTGATGTAAGATATTGATTTTGACTCTTGCCTTAGATGAGACAAATGATGACATGTAACTGATTGAATGTTTGAAGATGTTAAGTTGATGATAATGCAAGGCATTAAATCAGTTAATGTATTGTATTGTCATTAATGTCAACTTAATATAATTTGTATGGTCATGGAAATATTGCAAAAAACTTCAAAGAACCGATGAATCAAAGGCTATGCTATTAGTAATGCATATAAGTCAAGTATTCACAAAGTGACTATATACACTGACGTAGTGCACACCGACAGTCAAAGTAAAAGAGAAAAGTCACAGTGTTACCCAATGATCAAATACACAACATTACCAACGAGCAAAGTCACAGTGTTGCCCGACGAGAAAAAATCAGTGCAACCCGACGGACATAATCACAGTGTTTCCCAACGGATGGAGATCCTGAAGACAACTGAAGTCACACTAACGAAACAATCAGTTATCACCGATAACAAACTAAAGTTTTGACTGACATAACAGAGAGTTCAAAAAATGACAAAATGCTTAGCTGTCAAGAGCTAAAGATAGAGTTAACTGATACTTATCATTGTTTTAATCATCTAGATAAATTCAGAGATAAGTAATTGATTTAAATCTACTTTGTCTATTGGACAAGAAGATCTCTATGAGATCAGACTGGGGATTTTCTTTAAATCTATTGACAAGAATCGTTGAACACACCAAGATCAAGAAAGCCAAGAAAAGGTGAATCATGTTTATAAAGAGACAAACCCAATTCATTACAAAGTGTGGGGTGAACAAGAGAGAAGAGGGAAGATGCTAAAGAAATCTGAAGGAGAAGAAAGTCTTCATTCAATGTTGATCAACAAGCTGAAGATAGAGCTAGATTCTGCAGACACCGACGAACGGTGAGAAAAGCATCATAGAACAGAACAAGTGTGGAGCAAAGGTATACTTGATTATATTAATTAGAAAGGTAATGGATCGTACAATAGATCTAAAAATCTAAAATTGAGTTATATGTATGAAAAAACCATCAGTGTTTTAGTTTAACCATTGAAGCATCAAGTCTCTTAACCGAGAAGGACTTAAAAGTCTTTTACAATTGAGATACATCCCAAGGAGTATCAAAAAGTTTGATCATGAAAGTAGCATTGGATATGCCCGATACCTATTGATAGGCCAAGTGAGTGTTTGATCAAGGATGGTAGAATTAGATGCCAGATACTAGGTGACAAACTATTTTTAAATCTTCTAACAAGGTCACACCTAACAGTGTGTTTGTAACCTTTAACATGGTTAGCTCCTAACAGAGCTCACTTTAGAAGAGTGAAAATTTGGGGTACCAGTTCCAGTGGTTTTTCCCCTAACAGAGTTTCCACGTTAAAAATCCATGTGTCATGTGTTTATGTTTCATTGCTTTACTGTTTTACATTTCACATATGCAATTCTGGATTGATCGGTATACTTTGTTTAGTTATTGTATTTTGGTAAATGAATGACTGCTTTTCGGTAAACATATAGAAGAAGGGTTAACAAAGCAATCTCACAAGTAGTAAATTGTTATAAGTATTTCAAGGCATACATCTTGTAGGACAAAAGATAACTAGAGGCATAATCTATGGTTATAATTTTTAAGGGTTGATTTAAGGATTAATTTTTGAGGCCACTGATTCACANCCCCCCCCCCCCCCCCCCCTCTCAGTTATTACTAACAACAAAGTCACAGATAAATATTGATGAAGCTGAGATAATGGGATCAAGATATTCTAATCTAAAATTTTGAACTATCAATGGTAAACAATAGCCAAACTGTCAAAGAGGGATGATCCTAGATGTTTTGAGATTCACACAGATTCTTTGTAATTTCCTGGGATGTGTACACTAACCTTTCACATGAAATGGGGAATTTATTCCAAGGTTTAAGACTGATAAAAAATGCAGAGTGCTGACAGAGGAATCTAAATTTGCTGATAGAATAAATGCATAGGTTGATAGGTCAATTGCGGTGAAATTCCACCGATTGTGGAAGAATGCAATGTCAATTGTGGTAAACTTTCAGTGATTTCATAAATAAAAGCATCAATTATGGCAATAAAATGCTAGATTGTGTTCCATCAATTACGAAAAAATTCCATCAATTGCAAAAAAACTCTATCAATTGCGGCAAAGTGCGACACTCTTGAAAAATGATAGCAATTGGGAATCTGTCTGACAAAAAAGATCTCTCTGGAATAGTGAGGTGATTCTGGAACAGATTTTGGTTGACACCCTCAACTTTGAACATGTTTGAATCATTTTGATAGTGTGAGATGTAGATTTTGCATTTTTGAGAACTGATCGCACAAGCAAGCACAAAAGATATAGTGTTTTGAAGATCCAAGAATAAAAAGTGTATGTTCTACAAATTTTCCAAGTTGTAATGTTTTCACGTGGTTGAAACAAAGACAATCAGATTAATCTAGGTTAATTGGCTTCAAGATGCAATATTATAGGCCCAAAGATTTGATATTTTTTGGCTCACACAACAATCATCATGCTACTAGGACACAAAGCTCCATGACGTAGGTGCCCGTGTTTTTGTCTTTTCCAGATATTGTTGTTATGCTAATGAAGATCTCTTTCATCAACACAATATCCTTGAACATATATGTTGTGAATCTTGGGGGGAAATTCTGCAACCCCTTTCACAATAATAAGATACTTTTTCAGAGGTGAAATAGGTAGGTCTCAATTAATAGGGTTGTAATAGGGTCCGTGGAGTCTATCCAATCATTTTTTATGCATGTGACTCACTTATGAGCCTAAAGACCATGTTGGCTACTTAGGGATACTTCACCCGATCCAGGATATGATCAACACACCTCGCCCGAGCTTGGCTAGATATAAAATAGAGCTATGACTTGTGTCATGTTTATATACTGATCGAATGGATTATTGATTTAAGGTCCTCCTCTAAGGAAGAAGTGATTTCCCCAGATAGGCCTCTCTAAAAAGTATAAAGGTTGTTAATCTAACAGATTGTGCAAATGCACCAAAGACTCAAGACACAAGGTTAATCGATTAAGCACCAAAATTTCAAGTGTGAATAAGTTGTCATCCATACATGCACGAAAGTTCATTTTTAAGCCCAAAGTAGATGAAGATTTCTTGTCCAATTTTACAAGCACCAAATTCAAAAAAAAATTCCTTTATTCAATTTTTAACCATCATGTCAATTTTAAGCACCAAATTGGAAAAGTGAGATTGTGTTGTTTTGCATACACTTTTCTTTTTAAGCACCAAAAATAGAAATGAGTTGATTTTAGGTTACTTTTGTTAAAACTATTTCCACACCACAAGCTGTCAAAAAGTGATTAGTACTGAAACCTTCTAACAATCAAAATGAATAATATTCAGCAACTCCAAGATTATTAAGACTGTTAAGGCTAATGGTAACCATGTACTTGGCTGAAAAATGCTTGAGAGAATCTAAATAGCTATTAAAAGATTCATTTTGATCTTTAGCTGCGATTGCCAAGATTTCCCTTTGTTGTGTGCGGTAATTAGTGGTTCTTCTTATGGCTACTCTTAGTGATCTAGAACCTAGGGTGTGTTGATTATCCTTTTTTCTATATGTCATTTTCTCATTCCTACCCAAAACCTAAGAAAAAGTTAGATCTGATTAATAAATTGATAAAATAGAACAATTACAAAATTCTCCCATCAGATGTGAAATGATTCTGTCGTATGTGAAATTCAGACAGGCCATTATAGTAAACTATTGTCAATTACGGTAATATTCTGTCGATTGCGGCAATCTGCTGGTGATTGCAAAATTATTCTGGTGATTGTGAAATAGATCGGTCAATTACAGCAAATACCAGAAATAGAGACTAAAAACTACAGAAATTGATTGTGAAATGCACAAATCAATTGTGGTATTAAACCAGTCGATTGTGGAAAAGTTTCGTCAATTGCAAAAAACTTCTATCAATTGCAAAATTAAAAAGTTCATCAAAAAAATAAAAATAAAATGAAATTGTGTTCATACGGCTGAGGCTGGGAAATTCTATTTGTCATCTTCAAGTTATTATTGGGTTGTTTGATTCACGTTAGGCTCACCAAAATGTGTAGATCCAATCCTACTCCAAACTCGAATTAACAAGGGGTTAGTAGCATTGATTTGCAATGGGGGAAAGAAATAAAAAATATGAAGAACAAATCCATTGAAATTAAAATAACAAGCAGTCAAAGAGGAAAACAAACAAATGCAAACCACAATGCTCAAGGCTTCTATTGCTTCTCTCTACTCTTTCTGAAATGGTGGATGATAGGTGCTCAATATTGGTATCAGCCGCATATATGACTTGGGAGTGTTGAGAAAATGATATTTATTATGATCACAATAATGTTTCATGCTCATGGCAAGAATCTTGTAGGGTAAGTGTGCACAAAGCTTGAAATCCTGGATCCTTCTAATGGTTGTGACGGGTTGATTATATAGAATATGGAAAATAATTTGGATGGTTGAGATCGATCCCAGGGATTAAAGAATGAATGGTTGAGATCAAAAGGAACTAGAGAAGCAATCAGTAAACTCCACCTCTTCAACTAGGAGAGAAGAGGTGATGTTTTAGTTAACTGAGGAGCAACCAGTAAACTCCACCTCTTCAACTAGGAGAGAAGAGTGGATGTTTAGTTAACTGAAAAGCAACCAGTAAACTCCACCTCTTCAACTTGGAGAGAAAAGAGGATGTTTAGTTAACTGAAAAGATGATCAAGAGTTACCTTTTTGAACTTGATAAAGGATTTATTTGAATATTTAATTGATTTTTGAAATGAAAGTATTCAAACATGAGATAATTGAATTCTTTTTTATTTAGAATTGAATTATTGAGTGAAATTAAATTAATTCAATGAAATTAATTTAATTAGAAGAATTAATTAATAAGTTTAAATATTTAAATTTAAACTTTAGTAAATTAAATTTAATTAATTAATTAAATAAAATTAATTATTTAATTAATTTTGGAGAAATGATTAAATGATTTGGAGAATGGATTTAGAAGAAATAGATGATTAATTAATGATTAAAAAACTATTAATTAATAGATAAAAATTAGTGTTTTAATGTAAGGCCACAAATATGTCCATTTTAGAATGTCTACACTTACAATTATACCAAAAAACTTTGAATAAAAATGGCCAAACATCAACTACCAACCTCCATTATGGATGAACCATTTGACCAAATGGAAATAAATGTGTTAACTATAAACTTTAAAACATGAGCCTTAGATATTAGACCAAAAATGAACTTGAATAATGAGTGTCATATAATTTCGATAAGACGTGTGAATAGTGTTGGGTCAGTCAAGTCTCCACCCACATGAGCTATCCAAAAAGGTTTGAGAGTCGTTATGGCCAAGAATAGATGCTCATAAATGATAATGAATGTAGCTTCAATAAAAATAGATCCATGATCTTACTAGATCTTTCACGTCCATTAGCAAAAAAAAGACTAAATAGGCCTACTAAAAAAGCACCGCCATCAATGAGCCCAATAACTTTCAGCGGCGGTTCAAGCAAAACAAACAGTGATTGTATATTGCACACCATTTAATATATGTGTGTGGTTGAGTCCATTGGTTCACAGTTCAAGTAGTAAGATCCATTAGCCAGTTTTTTTGTTGTATGCCTCAGCATAAGTGTCCATGTGTGTGCATCATCCTTCATTGTAAGAGCCTCTGATTACAAGAAGATTTGATGCCAATAAAGGTACTAAAACTATTTATAACCTACTAAGACATGCTTAGGCCTGAGAAACCTACAAAATCAATAGAAATTGTCACTCGTAGAGGAATTGAAAATTGTGGACGAATAGAAGGCGGCTCGATCACTCCAGTCTAAGGCATAGTCTCCACAAACTAAAATGAAAATGACATACTATGAAATCCATCAAAAATAAATCATGGGCCACCTTGCATAATAAGCTAATCAATGGCACACTAAATAGTCAGTACAAGAAGGCTAAAAGCCGATGCGCAAATTCACAAAGATCTGAAAAATGTTAAGAAGTCAACTGCTGCCAAAAAAGATGTGGCTTGCAAAAGACTTGATCCCGCCTACCAGCCAATCATCACACAGACCATACTGCCAAAACAGGACACCAAGAATGGTTCAAGATCGACAATAGAGAGATTCAACCTCTATGTCATTGCAAATTAGGATGAAGTTAGTCGATCTAATGTCACAAGCCTAGAATTACAGAATGAAGTGAATAATTGATAGTACATACGCTCACAATTGTTCTCAATAACAAAGCATGAGATTTAATGATCCACTCAGTTGTACAGAGAGGCCAAAAACTAAGAGGGCGTTGATAATCTATTGAAGGTGTTAGGACTGCTAAATTATGGTTATTCATTAATAGTAAAATGCAAAATGTCCCAGGAAAAAGGAGATAGTTCAAGGGTTGAGCTATTTCCTTTTTTTTTTAAGTATTCATGGTTAACCCATCCTTCATAAACTCCTAAGTTTCCCCAAATTTGTAAGTCTTTGTATTCCCTTTGGTAATCGAAGTCCACCCTGCGTTTCTATAGGATCCTTGATAGTGAGGTAAAGATATGTGCGGAAGCATGAGGGTTGCATGTCTTTTATATTATAGCTCCCCCGGGTTCCCGGTAAGGATTATTCAAATATAAAAANTAGATAGAAGAATAGTGAGGTGTGATAAAGAATGAAAGGAGGGCCGCAATTCTTCAAAGGAACTCGAAAATGGTGTAGAAATTTGGGATGGTCTCTGGTGACCCGTTAAAATGAAAAAGGGTTGTCACCCCAAGTTTCTGTGATACCCAAGGAAGGATAATGTAAAAAGACCACGAAATGACGAGCTATCACATAAAATAGAATTCAACGAAGTCACCGTGAATTTCCACTAGATAAAAGTATCTTCAATACTGCATGGAATGAAGACACCCCGCGATTCCACAGTGCATAGAATGAATTGAGGCAAAGTGTAGTGGACCAGCGGGATATGATGTTGGAAGCCTACAGTACAGTGTGGAACCCATCATTCCACAGGGTTTTCTTGAGAAATGTAAAGAGGGGGTGCGAAGGAACAGGCATGTCTATGCAGTATAATATTTGCACCTTAGTAAACAAAATATGTTGTTAACAAAATGTGTTAGCAATATGTGTGTTAGCCTATTGTATTAACGCGTGTTAGTAATTTGTAAACAACAATAATAGACTAACACACATGTTCCTAACACATTTTGTTAACAACATATTTTGTTTATTAAGGTGCAAATATTGTGGTACATAGACACAGCCTGAAGGAACGGGTCTCTCATTCTCTCAAGCTATGAAAGAAAGTAGTTACCCCAAGTTCCCGTGAGATGAAAAATGAGTGGTGTCATTTAATTGCAGAAGTATGGGGCTTTGTTACAGCCAAGACACTTGGAATATTGTGATTCTGCAAGGGTTAGCTATGATTACTAGATTTACTAGCGCAATGGTGGGGTATTTAAAATAGAGATTTATGGTGCGGTCCATGAGTGGTCAACTCTATCCGGTGGTGACATGTGGCACCACAACCGTAAAATATGGCTAGGAGACTAGGGTCAATGCAATTTAACAAAGTGTATGCAAACAAACTTAATGTCTGGTGATCCCAAGTAAGAATTGACATTTATAGACAAGATTTAAAGATATTTTATCATCATTCAGAGCATAAAATTATGTATTTGGCCCTATACATCCTTTGAGTGTCAATATGAAAGTTTTGTAACCAAGATTCTTGCAATTTTGAAATCCTTTTGTAGGGCTTGTTCAGTGCAGAGTTACCAAGAGTTACAAAAGTGTAACCATCATCATTCCGAGTTTGAAAATCAATAACTAATGCTTGACAAGGAAAATATAAATACTCCCTTCAAGTTGTGCCTTTGCATTTAGAAAAAAATCTTTAATCTCAAATGGTTGTTTTATTTTAACCAATAGTATGATGAATTCCAAGTGGAAAGGAATGCAATTGTTTAGGGTCATGTTGCATGAGATATATATAGACCAAAGTTGTAAGCAAAAGAATGGATTATCTTGTATTCACTGAGATATTAAATTCATCAAGTGCAAGAGTAGGTTGTACCCTCATCTTGCAAATAATTCCTATCTTTATTGTTTCCCCTTAATATGCCCTTCAAGGGATGATTACATTGGAAGGTCTAGGTGTGTGACCTAAAGAAGAGGGTTCTTAGGCATTATGCACCCCTTGAGGGGTATATTTGAGCCTCTCCCTGAGAAGGAAGAAGATGAGAAGGAAACACCCATGGTCTTCCCCTAGAGGGTTGAGACTAAAAATCTTGTATTTGTGGCTCTTTTGTAACATTGTTCATCCTAGTGCGATGGTGGCATGGCTCATGGTTTTTGCGGGCTCACTAGAGGACTCTGACCTTGGGGCCATCAGCAAGCCAACCCAGCATCTGCATTAGAAGAAAAAACTCAAAGATATTCATTTTAAGAGGTGATTGATTTTGTATGGCTAACTGGAAGTGGTTCAAGTGGTTAGTATGTAAAATTGACCTAAAGCTTGTGCATCATGGATGTTATAAAAGGGATTACAAGGTTGATTAGGGGGACTAAGAAATCTGAGAGAAAATTATATGTACATAGAAAGTACAAAGTTCTAGGCTATGAAATCAAATGTACAGTTGTAATGTGTTCTTTATGAAATAAGTATTTCATATTATGATATAGTGTGATAGTCATTCAAGGAATTGTATATGTACCATATGAATTTAATTAACATAGGGTTTTGAATTCATCTTTTCCAATTATTACTACAATGTGTATTGTTTATTCATTAGCTCTCTGTCAAAGATGGAGTTAAATGCTTTGTAAATCAATAGTGGTCGAAGTGTATGCTATAGATATTTTATTATAATTTCATGTCGGTATGCAAAGGGATATGTTAATTTAAGGAATTGACTCAACAAAATCTTGATGATTCTTACCCTAAGTGTTTTAAGGATTCTTATAGCTCTGTATTTGACTCTGCAGCCCAATGGATTGAGCACCAGTTTGTGGTTGGATTCTTATGTTCTCAATGACCAATAAAATCAAAATCTGAAATAATATTTACTTTTATGTTTTTAGGAATAAATGTAATTAGAACTCGTTCTCAAGGATATACAAAGATGAATGGGATTGTACTTTGAATTATATGGAATGAGAAGATCCCACTATGAAAATCTGAGAATCATCCACAAGGTCATAAGTTTTCAAAGTGTTGTTTTCCAAAGGTTTATTATATGTGCATATTTGTATTATAGGAATACCCTCTTGAGTCTAGTGGAGCTCAAAGAGAAGAAGGTAGTACAACCTTTTGGATGTTGTTTTTTCTTTCCCTACAAGGAAAAACACTAAAAAAATGGTGAATCTGCTGAGGAGAAGGAATGAAATTCTTGTTAAGTATTTTCTAGAATCTCTGATATTAATTACCCAGTTAAACTAGAGTCAAGAATGTATAGAATCCAAAAAAATTTTCAGATCTATGTGATTTCATCCTAGAGAAGGTTTTTATTGCAGCAACTTTGAAGACTATGTGACTCTGATATTGGGAGAAACCCATAATGAAAATAGGTTTCAAATGGCTTCCATCTGTTTGAAACTTTCCTCTGCAAGGGAGTGGTGACTCTGAGATGAAGAAACTACTGGAGATTTGAAGAAAGTCGCAAGATCTACAAATTTCTACTATTGCAATAAGAATTCTAGGTATTTTCATAATTTTCAAATCAATACCATCAAATATGAAAATATTTTTTTAGAAAAATAGTTTCCCTATTAAGTGGAACCAGTAGTAGTAGAGAGGGAATGGTTAGAAATGTATTTGCAAACTTATTTGTTGTAAGCTTCATCTCATGTATTTTGTTGTAGTATACAAATTCATTGAAATCATGTATCAAGCATAATTATGGTCAAGTTGTATGTTGTGATATGCTTGAATTTATATTGTATGTAAAAAAATGCAAAGTTGTTTTCATATACTTTTGAAAGAAAAAACAAATGTATTGTGAATATTTTGAGCTTTGTATATTTCCAAGTGTGACTATGTAAAGTGAGGAGTCACAACTTTGTAATAGATGAAGCTTTAGTATTGGAGGATATAGACCTATAAATTTCAATGGTATTCATGGTTTCCCAAATACCATACTAGTTGAAATTAGAAGCGAGCTTCTATAGTTTGGTGGACATAAGTTTGAATCAACATTTAAACATCTTCAAAAATTCATTAATTTGATGGAGGATTATGAAATAGAGGTAAAAGATGCGGTCATGAAATTTTTTGTACAATCATTAAAGGAAGATGCAAGAGAATGGTTCTCAAATTTCCTATTGTGTTCGATTAGCTCACTGGATGGGTTCAAATTAGTTTTTATGGAGCAATTTGGTAAGAAAAATTGTGAGTTTTAGGTTCTGAGAGAGTTCATGGATATTCATGTCAAATAGGATGAGTTGATTCCTTATTTTAATTTCAGAGTTATGATGGCATGGAATACACTTCCTGAGAAGTGAAGACTTCAGGATGTAATGGTATTCATTGTATACTTAGGGGCATTTGACAAAAATATTAGTTACTGATTGAGGAATGAAGACCCATCCAGTTTGCATGGATCTTTTCAAATTTTAATGAATATTGAGATGGTTGCTAGGTATGCGAAGATAAGAAGTTTGAAATCCAAAAATAGGGTATTATGTGTATTTAAGGAGATCTCCTCATGAATTACTAATTTTCTTCAACATACAAAGCAGCACAATATTTCTATTTTTTTGCCAAAAGCATGTGTTGATCAAATATTGTATGAAAATTGTAACATTGACCATCAATTGAGTGTAGGTGTGTCTGAAGGAATAGATTAATTTGAAAGGCCTATTATTGGGGACCAAGATAGGGATACTAATGAGAGAAATTTTTTGGCTCAACATTCGTATCATTAATGTAAAGTTTGCCTTAGTTCTATGATGCATACCCAATTATTGTTAAATGAACAGATGTGAGGACTAATAGAAGTTGAAGATGTTGATTCATCAAAATATAAGGTTTTAGATATAGAGAAATAAATATGCATGCCTGATAGTAATATTTTTTATCAATGATAAGCATTTGTATCCAAGGGAAGAAGTTTTAGTTTACAATAGTCTTGATGAGTTAGGAAATATTAGCTCACAATTAGGTAGGGATATGTATGTCACATGTAAATGAGGTAATAACCCAACTAATTTTTATTGTTCCTATGGTGCGGAATATGAATTTTTTGAATTCCTAAGGTTTTTCCCTGATAATAAAATTGATGGTGGAGTTTTCTCCTCTATTGTTTCAAATATCCTAAATGAAATGTAAACATATTCATTCAATATATTTGTGATGCATAACCCTTGATATCACAATAGGATTTCAAAATAAATTTAATCTACTGAACTACAAACCCTTCCTAAGGGCCCAAACATCCTATCATCACTCCTTTCATTTTCTTTTTCTCTAGGACCATGAATAGGTCTCTCTCCAACTGAATGGTTTCTCAAACTTCAAAAATCACTCTACCAATGGTGAATTCATTCTTCTTAGACATCACTAGGGTCATATGAGAAAACCCCTAGTTCAATTTTTGCACTCCTTTCTAAGTATCTCCAAGTTCTAATGGCTAATATACAAAATCATCAACCTCTCATTGAATTATATTTTAGTTGTCTTGAAACATCATTCCCAATGGTTCATAACTGGAAATGAGAGTTATGATTGTTGGCCTTCCAACTTCCAAAATCTTGCAACATTGTTGCAAAGTTGCATTAGGCAACTTTTGCGGCTTTTACACTTTCCACAAAATACTGGAAACCCAAACATATGGGTGTGATCCCTCAACCAAAATCAACTCAAAAAAACCAAAGGACAACTTGAAAACATCCTAGGACATTCATAGACCCCTAGTGGCCATATGGCCAATATGGCTTATAAATCACCTATCCAGGACATTGGATTACAAAATGGGATAACTTATTACATTTAGAATTCAAACACATTTCCTATTCTAAACCATTTGATAGTGGATCTAAAGATCTGTTGGGATTAATGGGAATTATGTACTGAGAGGGGAGGGGTGAATCAGTACCTCTACAAAAAGTTGTATCCTTTAATCAATTAACCTTTGTAATCAATTGTATATCCATTCAATCTGATTTATACTATCTTGATGTGAGTTAT